>JARHVA010003228.1:880000-1472500 GCA_037957365.1 Torreya grandis
AGATCAGTCAAATTCATAACACATCACTTGAATCAAAGTGTTCACCTTCCTTTGCCGAATTAGAAATTGTTGAGATATCCTCAACACCTCCATTCTTGTGACTCAAAATTTCCGAGTTAGGATCAACATTCTTCTCAATTGCATGCTTATCAACATGGCTATCTTGAAATTCAATCATATACAACAATGACTCAACTTTTGGAAGATTGTTGGGTAGCCCACATATTGGCACATGTATTTCCATCTTCGGCTCTTTGCATTCAACTAGTGATGCCTTTTCCTCCTTGACTTCATTGATATACATGCAATCATTAGAAAATAAAACATCTTCTACCATCAAAGGATCTTTACCCTTACCTGCATGTTGAATCCTTCCTATTCTTGGTGAATGATGTCTGGTGGCTTTGAATTTGACTTTTCTTCTTGCTTCCTGATTTCTTCCTTAGCAATCTTTTGAGGTTTTGACTTTCCCTCTTTCTTCTTCAACCTTCTACTTCTATTTTCTTGGTATATCTCTTGGCTGAAAGGTTGTAATTCAGCTAACTTTGATGTTGCTGATTTTTCATCAATTTCTGCTTCCTCAACCCTTTGAGATTTTGCTTCATCTAATACTTTTTCTGGTTCTTCATCTGGAAACACTTCCACATGTCCTTTGCCTAGACAATTGTGACTTGGCTGCCAAGGTTCTTTGTATGAGAATCAAAGTTTTTGTCTTTAAGATCATTTTTGTTGATATCTTTCTGAGAGTTCTTGTTCAATTCAACTTTCATTTCTATTGTTAAGTATGGTTTCAACTTTTCTTCACATTGATCACCACACTTTTAGCCAGTGCACGCACTGCTGGTGAAACTTCCCCAACATTCTTTCTCACTTTAATTAATAAAACTGATAGGAGTGGCTAGAAAATATCACCACTCTAATTCAGAATCAATGTCATAATTGTTTGCATTGAGGCAACTATATTTTCTACATGATTCTTATGAATAGTAGCAAAGAAATGTTTAAACATTTGGAGAATAAGATTATCACATTCAAGATCTAACATTAGAACACAAGATCTGACTTTTGCAACAGTTTCTAAAATACTAACCCTTTTAGCAAAATAAGGACTTTTGATTTTTTTCATATCTCAGAAGCTTTCCACGATTAACTGAAATATTTCCCTCATGGTGTTGTATGGCTTTTTAGGCGCTGTTATTCTTGTGATTTCACTAATACAAGTGATAACTACAAGTCTCACATCTGGATCTAGGTGTCTCAAAATCTTGGGCTTAGCCAAATGAGTCGTCGATGGATTCACTGCCCACAACATAGACTCAGAATTTGAGTATTTTATCACGGACAGATAGTTTGCCACTTCCTCCAAAATACCGAGTAGAACATTTTTGAATGAGGCGGCTACTCAAGTTTCTTCCTTGCTCTATAAAACTTATTTCCAGATCATCTTTACTTATTAACTCCATGATTCGCAGGCAATGCATCAGATAGTGTCTGCAAAATATTAATTCTTCCCAACAGGTTGGAAAGAGCAACGCTGTGATACCACAGTAATGTCCAATTTCTGATTTTTCCTTAAACTCTTTCTGGTAAATTTCTAAATTTTGATTTTTGTATTCACATGCAAATACTAGACTAGCACATGCAACACTTAATACTGAAAATCCAAATTGTAATGTTTATTTCAGTCAATTATTACATAAAATAATGTTGAAAACAATTTCAATAAATTGCTGAATGTTTCCCAACCAAACCCTAGGATGTCGAAAGAATAAATTTTGATAAATGAAACCCTCACAATCTGATTTTTTCTACAGTAGGATGGCTGTACCGATTCGAATGAATGCTTGCAAAGGGCAGCGTTGTATAGTACAATTCACGACAGGTTTTGCCAACTGAATTTGACGTGGCAACAACTATGAATACTGTATGATAGGTTAATACAGGTACGATAGGTTAATACAGGTACGATAGGTTGGACATAGTAGTACAACATCAGTTAAAGTTCCCCAAATCAGACCTACACTGCCTCTCTAAATCCCTACGTAGCAGTCCCTACTGTAGTGATTTGGGAAATAAATTATGGTGGCCTCTCGGTATGACAGCCTCGTCTGTATAGTAGCAACCTAGTTTGTTGATCCCACAAACCTTCACAAAATTTCTGAGAATTGTTAATCACTTCCAGCCAACAGAAAAATGAAAATAATTTGATTTGTTTGCACAATTGTGATCCCTGTATGAGATCACCTCAATGGGTAAGATGGTTTTCATCCTCAAACCTAAATCCGAATGGTGAGGGTTTGTCTTCACAATTCGTTCCAACCATAAGGGTTTTTGTCCTTATGCTGCAAACAAACCGATGGACTGGAAGGCTGAATCAATTGAGAAATATTGATAATAAAAATTGAATGCATACAAATGAGAGAGAACTCTCAATATATAGACTCAATTGTCACTTTTAAGGTTAAGGTTTACACTTTTAGGTTTAGGGTTTTAGTTTTCACTTTTACCCTTCTATTTTATTTTCACTTTTGGCTTTTCTCACCATTTTATTTTATTTCTAATAATAATAAAGTAATATTAAGTTGTCACTTTTTAATTAAATAAAAAGTCACTTAAACAACTTAAAATATTAACTTTATTATTTTTTATTTTATTTGAAAAAGGGGACATGACACCCTTTTCTTTTATTTCTAATAATAATAATGTAATATTAAGTTGTCACTTTAAAAAAAAAAAAAAATTAAATCACTTAAAAAACTTAAGATATTAACTTTATTAATTTTTATTTTATTTGAAAAAGGGGACATGACATGTTAGGTGTTGTGAATTGTCTAAGAAGAGTTGTAAGAAGTTGCAAAGCATTGTATAAACGTTTGGGCTTTTGTGAATTGTAGTTTTTCCATGAAGGCCCCTTGATGGTAGTAAACCTGTACTTGTGAATGATATACTGGAGCAAGAAGAACTAAGCACCTTTGTTGGAATTTTCCTTTATTGAGTTTCTCCATTCTAAATTTCTATGTCGTGTTTTGTGTATTCTTCCTACTTGTATTCTGTCCCAGTATTTTCATATACTGCACTTTATATATCTGTTTTCATAAGCAAATTAGAGCATAACAGTAGATAAACAGTCATTAATAAGTCGGGGGTGAAAAGGATCCGGATTGGTGATTCTTGCTTCCAAATTCCATGCTATTTATGAATCAATAGCCCTGTACTGCTTTGTGGAATGGCGTATTGTTTGTGTGGTGGATCTAGTATGGTCTTCAACCTTTTCCTATATTAGAGGATCCTTATATTGTATGGGAGAGGGAACGAAATCTCATGTGGTCTACATTAGAGAATTTGTCGTGGTCTCGATCACATATGGTCCAAACGGTAGAGCTCAACTCATGGTATGTGGTATTGCCAAGTATCAAGAGCATCCTTGTTCTCATCCTTAGTAGAGCCGAGCCATCCATATGACTTGAGGGGTTCCCCTTGTAGGGTCGAGGGGCAGTGCCCTTGTGAGGTGCAGGGCAATGTCCCGTGGACCTGATTTGACCTTTACTTTCTGATGTGACTCCAAAAATACCCGTGGAAGGTGAAGAGTCACATGTGGAAGACAAACTGTTTTGTCTCCCTTCAGCGGCATTGTATGATTATGTATACATATCTGGATAGATATTTAGACTAAGCTTGACGAAGTTAGAGGAAGATCTCTTCATCTCTTTCGAGATAATGCAATATACAAAACATTCAAATTAATAATATTTCTGTTGCAGCTCTAATATCTTTCTTGTGCACTATTATGTGAATGTTAATTTCTATTTCTGAATTATTGTTTAACATTTGATTCTGCATATAACAAATGAGTTCTAGCAATTAAAAGTCTTGCCCCCCATATATCTCCTCGGGTCCAGATCAATATGTAGAGTGTCTATCATCACATGGGCTATGGTTCTCCTTGGGTGGCCATAACTTTTTCTCATTCAGCTTGAATGTAAATAGATTGCCATCTCTTTAGAGACTGAAGAGATTGCTAGCTTTTCACCGCAGAGACACAGGTGAATTGGTTCATCTTTGGTTAACCAGTCTATTGTCAGATCCATAACAGATGCTGCTACTTGTTCAGAGATTCAAATGGATCTATGCCAGCTTTGATAGGGATTACAAGTCCTTGCCTTCCATTGCCAAAAGTTGATACAGAAGCAGCCATTTCAAGAGGAGATCCACTCATGTCTTGCAGCTCTCGCAACATCCTTCTTTCATCCTTGAGGAGACTTAGGTAACAAGTGACCTATTGACAAATATGATAGAAGCAATCAGTCCATTGCTGAATCATGTAGGGACAACGTCACAACATCTCAGAAATTAGCATTGCTTGCTGCTTCTTATTGTGGATGTTTGGAGTGGATGGTAAGGACCTGGCATGGTTGAAAATCCCACACGTCTCTCATCCTCTAGGGTTTCCATCTCCATTTGAGGGTGCTAGAGAGAATTCAAAGTTCATTTAGATTTCTTATCATTCATGTATTTGTTGCCCTATTGCATTGGATCTGTGTTTGTTCATGCTAACTAAGTATTAAATCTGTAATCTCTTCTCTTCAACTGTTTATTTTTACTAGTGGATACTAATAAAAATTTCAATTTATCTTAAAAAATAAATAATATACTCTTCTAAAGAACTGTTATTTGTCTATTGCCTACACTTGTTTCAAGCAACCATTTTCCTCTATAAAGACACATTCTTTCTTCTATCATAATGTTTCTCTATTTTATGGACCTTGAACGTTGCCTTGAGGCATAGGTGAGCCATGCATATTTTGAACTAAACATTTGGTCATATTTTAAAAGTATCTTTTCTTCCCCGAGGAAATTCATTGTTTGTTGCATATAACATGGGTATTTGTATCTGCAGCATTTGGACTGTTGATCTGGCACATTTATTACGAAGATTTTCTATTACTGTTGCTTTTCTCACTGTTACTATTGGAGCAAACCCCCATTTCGCATTGGAGACTTTCTATAAGGTCAGTAGAGATGGATCTCTTGTGCTGAAAATTTCCATTAATATATGATATATTTTGTTAAACGAGGAATCTGAATATTGTCTCTAATAAGAATTTTTTTTTTCTTTGTAAGTTTACATTCCGAGTAACATTCAATATCTTGCTGAAAATATTATAAATATGCAGTTGGCTGCCATAATCAATTTCATGACTAACTATTTGGAAAATTACGTCTCAATGCTGATTTGTTTTTCAGTCTCAAGAAGGTTTTCGCTTCAAAAGAAGCCATTGCTGCATATACAATTTCTGGAGGAAATCTCAATACCACAGACACACCAGACAACCTAAAGCAGAACCAAGAAGAGCTCATAGCATCATCCTAATCACAAATAACCTTATCATGACCATAGAATCAAAACTCAACAATTTATTTTGAATAAAATGTGTTTAAACTTTAAACATATGACCCCTGAAAAATTCCATTCAGAAATGTCACTCGGAACACTGTTCAAGCCTGGCATTGACTCAGTTGAACCTGGCGCTTATTTAAGAAACTTGGAAATAACACGAGCTATCAATTAGTCGTGATTCACTCAGAGGTTATTCAGTTAGCTGAAATGCCCTCTGGTTTTTTTTCTGATCTTTTCAATATTATATCTGTTCTTTTGAAGTGCGGAGTTTTTCCTTATTTTCTCCCAAGAACTCTTCAAATACCTACACTTGGGCCCTGCTGAGCCATTGCCAATTATGTTTCGTGCTACTATGATATGGCATCATCAATGCAGTAAGACTGAAATCTCTGATTTTTGAGCATTAAACAAGGGTATTTTCTTATTCCTGGCTGACCTGGCTATTTTTGACTTCACCAATTATACTTGCGCAGCTGACAGGGCCAACATGGGCTATGCCAGCCCAATAAATAGCATTTAATACATATAGATAGGAATAGATGAACCTCATTTAATGCATATAGATAGGAATAAATGAACCTCATTTTATGCACAGTAAATTCCTGTTTCTCTCCCCATCGAACAACATATACATCGAACAGGGAATTATGTACTCTCAAAGTCAGTGCAGTTTGACCAAAATCTACTGTTATATGACCAGAATTTAGTTTTGTTTGATTCGGATCTACCATTTGACCAAGAATCTACTCCTGTTTTGACCAGACTGCCTGTTGTTGACTGTTAACTTGTTGCAAGGTACAGGAATGTGATCTTTCTAAAGGTAAGTTAACTGTTGGTGTGTTGTTTGATTGCGGATTTGTTTGACTGCACAATTCAATCTTTTTTTTAGCTGCTGTACTGATTTTGACCAAGGATTAAATTCCATCGATCATTAATGTTGACTACTATACTTGTTCTTGACTAAACTAAATGCAGGTGATCATGATGGATTATTAATACATTTTGTTGACCAGTAGTCAACTGTCATGAGAGATACTGTTCACAGATGCTGATGTACTTTTTTTAATCTAATGTCACAGTCGAGGTAACTTTTGGGACAAGAATTTGGTTAACTCTTATTCAACTATGGTACAGAAGTTTGGTTGAGTCCTAATCCAGGTGAGCCGCGGGAATATTGCATGATTGGTTGGGACTTTGTCCTTTTATATGTGGATAAAGTAAGGAATCATTCTATTGATCGTGTTTAGCATGGGTAGGGAAATTGTGCTATTAGATAAACGGGACATGAATGTAAAGGCCTGGGTCTAAAAGTAGGTCTTATCATCATTGTCAATGAGGGGTGTGTTTCTAACAAAGACCCCGACATCAGTTATAATGCCTAAATCTTTAGCCATTCACATGAAAGAATAAAATAATGTGTTTCATGGACTAATTGAAGGCTTACCTGGGTGAGCCATAACCTCAACGGTGGCTTTGTCATTGCAGATGCACAAGATAACATGAAGATACAAATAACTTGTAGTGCCTAGTTAAACACACATCGAACATATAATGCATTTGGCACTTTCTTATTTCTTGTGTATGTGGTGCATTTCTAGCTTTCCTATGAAATCTGTCTGGACATTACTGTGTAAATTGCATCAATGTTGTGTAATGTACAGATATTTATAAAACTAATTTGAGAACATAAACAATCTGAATAGATTCAAAATCCTTCTCAAGTAAAAGGTTCTGCACGTTTATAAGTCTCACTATTGATACGGGCTGGCAGGAACATATGGTAGAAGATGGAGAGCGTGTGAACAGATTGTTTGAGAAAGCTCCACAGGCTGGCATTCAAATCCAGGTACATAGCAAACAGACCTCTGATACCCTGGTTTGCAGTATTTCTCTTGTTGAAAGTACAACATAGATTTCAATATCCAAAACAGTATTTAGTAATAAGATGACGTTGATGTGATCAGACACAATCTGTTTGCACAAAACAAATATTCTGAGGGATGCATTATTTAACAGAACCGAAAATCATGAGTGCAAGCTGGTTTCTCTAGTTTCAATTGAGTTTTGAATATAAATTAAATACAAAACTCAGTTTTGGAAATATCTTTAAGTTGTTACATCTTCTAGCAGTCACACAAATATCTTTTGATACATGCAACCAGACACTCATGGATATATCCTTCTCCTGTTCCATATTGAACTCTATGGAATCCCAAGGAAGATAACAAGAGAGATAAACTAAACTGGGGATTTACTTAATATCAGTTGAAGGCTATGGATGCCAGATAGAAGGATATTAAACATATGGTAGAACTGCAGTAGATTAGTTATCTTGTTCCAAAAGGCCATTTCTTTACTTTGATGTCTCACAATTTTTTTTTGCATTTGTTTATTTATTTCTTAACTTTGTATCATGTTATAAACTCTTAAAGGGATACACTTAAGGTTACTTCAATCATGTTCAGATATATCTTGAGTAAGATAATTTAATTTTGCCTCCTCTTATCATATGTCGGGGTAGCTTAGAGAGATAAATTCATCTTATTTGATTTTGCATCTACCATGATTTTGCTTCCTCTGCTGCTGGTACCTTTCCCCTCTGAATTACCCAATCCAAGATTGATGGTCGATTATATCCTTATAGAGCCTTAACAGGTGTCATTTTCATGCTCGAGTGATATGTGGTGTTGTACCAATACTCAGCTTGATGTAACCATTCCACCCACTTGCTATGTTTATCCCCTGCATACATTCTCATCTATCTTTCCAACCACTTGTTCATCAGCTTTGTTTGACCATCAGTTTGGGGATGGTAGGCAGTGCTCATGTTAAATGTAACCTGTTTTTTGCGAAATAGTTATTGCCAAAAATGACTTTGAAATATTCAATCCTGATTGTAAATGATCTTTGGCATACTATGCAACTTAAACACAGCTGGAAATACAATTTACCAACCTTGGGACCATTATTTTTGCCTTTCGCATGGGAATGAAATGGGCATATTTAGTCAATCGATCTACTACAACAAATATTTCATCCATACCTTTAGAGCTGGGAAGCCCCGATATAATGTCCATTGAAACAATTTCCTACCTTTTATTTGGTATAAAATTTGGTTGCAGAAGTCTTGGGGAAGGGACACTCTTGGCCTTATTTTGTTGGCAGGTTTCCCCATCAGCTACAAATAGCAGAATTTCCGCCTGCATGTTTTGCCAAAAAAAATTAGACATGATGTTTTTGTAGGTTTTTTGGAGTCCAACATGGCCTGCAGACGGAGACTTGTGCCCATGCTCAAGTGCCTTCTGAATGGGGGTTCCTCCCTCAAGTAAATGCGCCCCCTAAACAATATGATGCCATTCCAAATAGACCAGGGTTTACCTTTTTTCCCTTCTTCAATACCTCGTATGAGCTTGGTGGTTGTTTGGTCAGTTGTGTAGTTTTGTAGCAGATCTTGTATGTAAGCAACTTCACTGATTGAGATGGCATGAAAGACGGGTTTCCTCCAAGCATGATAGTGCATTTGCCATCACGTTCTCTTTCACTTTTTTATATAGGATCTCAAAGTCATAGGTTTGTAGGTGATCAATCCATTTTTGTTGCTTCTCTAATTAGCTTACCCTAGTCAACAAGTGCTTAAGGCTAAGATTCAGTCATTATAAAGGATATGAGGGAGGATGATTGTTTGTAAACCAAGGTTCTCAACAACAACATCTGAAATCAAATTTGATTAAGACCCGGTATCAATGAGTGCATTTACTTTGGTTTTCTTGATCTGAGTCTTGATTTGGAATAGCTTGCTTATCTTTTTTCTTTCTTGTTCCTTGCTGTTCGTGTTGGTGGCAGTGCAGGCAAGCTTCTCATCTACATCATATTTGTCCTCTATCTCTACCTTTGATTCTTTCAAAGATGCCTTGGACCTTTGAAATTCCTCCTTAGAACAATTCATGGATGCAATTATAGATGTAAACTCCAACACTTAGCTTAGTACGACCATCTATAGCACAATGAATACAATGGTTCTTAGGATCCTTACAACTATACAAAGTTGTGGCATTCTTCTTAACCTTTCCACGTACCCTTCTTGAAGGATTTGTAAGACTGGTTTTGCTCCTTGATCTAATTCGTGGAATTATTTTGCTTTGAAGGCTTCTCCCTCTACTTGCTTCTTCTCTTCCTCAATGTGGTATGCTTACACGCATGCCTCATCAAGGTCTTGTGGCTTACTTGAGATGACTCATCTCCATAGGCGTGCATGAAGATCTCCCAAGTATTTGGTCAAGTTGTTATCATCTTCTAAGTCCAAGCCCACAAGCATGGCTTGTCTACAAAACTCTATGGTATAATCTTGCACACTTTGACATGTTCCTTTTTTGTAACACCGTGACTTAATTTTTAGATCACTTTTATGTCCAATTTAAAAACTCTTATGCAACAATTTTGTAAAACCATCCCATTTATCTATAATTGGCTCCTCCTTTTCAGAAGATGTTAGATAAGATTCCCATTGAATTAAAGCATGACCTTCCATCTTGAGATTCTCAAAAGAGATCTTTTGCACCTCAGCTACTTTCTGACACTAAAATACACTTCCATTTGCTTTAACCATTTGTCTAATATCTCAACATCTAATTATCCTTAAAAGAATTTAATCTCAACCTTGGTCTCAACCATAGTTACTAGGTTCGGCCGCATCTGGGCCAAATGCGGAAAGATTCTCATTTTTTTTGGCTGCCGCATTAATGTGTTCGGTTCGGGCCACTTTTTATTATTAAAAATTTAAAACATTAAAAAAGTCAAAAACCTTAAAAAAACCCCTGTCATTTAGCGACACAAACCCTAAAAAATCTTATTAATGTGGCGATTAGGCAGAAGTGAAACACAACATACAGTTTCAGTTTGAGTTTGGTGACGATTGAGCGACGCGAAGGCAAATAGTTTGGCGGCGAGCGAGTTAGGTGTGAGTCCAATATCCAGTATTCTCTGAGGTTCTGAGCAAATATCTAGGCAGACGGTATCTGGGTAGCGACATGAAGAGATATTAAGGCAGACGACGAGCAGTGGAACGACGTAGGGGGCGAGTAGTGGTGGAGTTTGGACGGCGTCGTAGCACAACAAGGTCGAGACTCGACGGTCGACGAATGACAGGGACGGTGCTGCCAGAGGTAGGTTCTGCATTTTCAGTTTCGATTTCTTTTGTTAGGTTTAGATTTAGGTTTAGTCTTTTAGATTTAATTTGAAATGTTTTTATTTTTTATATTTGTTTTTAAATATAAATTTTATTTTAGTTTTACGTAGATATATTATCTAATATTTATTATTATGTTTATATTGATTTCTTTAATAGATTTTATTTTTTAATTATAATTTATAATCTGAAATTATTTTATATTTAAATTATAATTTATTTTTTATAATGGTAAAAAAAATTCATCATTTTTTTAATATTTTTTGTTAAATTTATATTTGCAAATATAAATTTAAAAAAAAAATATAAATTTAACAAAAAAATATAAATTTAACTAAAAATATAAAAATGGAAATATAAATTTAACAAAAAATATAAAATTGCAAATATGAATTTAACAAAGAATTTGCAAATATAAATTTAACTAAAAATATAAAAATGCAAATATAAAATTAACAAAAAAATATAAAAATGCAAATATGAATTTAACAAAATATAAAAATGCAAATATAAATTAAACAAAAAATATAAAAAAATGAAAAATAGTTAAAACAACCATTATAAAAAATAAATTATAATTTAAATATAAAATAATTTTACATTATAAACTATAATTAAAAAATAAAATAAAATATATTAAAGAAATCAATATAAATAATAATAAATATTAGATAATATATTTACATAAAACTAAAATAAAATCTAAATTTAGAAACAAATATAAAAAAATAAAATATTTAAAATAAACATTATAAATTAAATACAAATACATTTAGATTTTATATTATAAATTATAGTTATAAAATCAAATTAATCTATTAATAGTTTGGATTTTTTTAATTTAAATTTTATAATATAAATAAATTTAAACTTTATATTTATTTATTTAATAGTAAAAATAAATATTATAAATTATAATTTAAATAAAAATACATTTATATTTTATATTATAAATTATAATTCTAAAATAGTAAAATCTATTAATAATTTTGATTTTTTTAAATTTATATTTTATAATATAATTAATTCTAAACTTTATTTATTTTTAAATCGTAAATATTAAAATTAATTAAATAAACCTAATAATAAAACTAAATATATAATAAAATCAAAATTATAAAAATTAAAAATATTTAAAATAAATAATAATATAAAACTAAGATGATAATTTAGAAGGCAGGGGGCTACATTTATCATAGTATTTTAATTTTCTCATATATTTCATTTTTTATTTTTTAAAGTTGTCATTTTATTTTTTATAGGTCATTTAAAATTAAATTTAATAATATTTTGATATGTTTTAATTTTTTATTATTTTTTATAGTTTTATAATTTTATTTTATATATGTCATTTAGTTAAGTTAAAAAAATATATTTTTACAGTTTTTAAAATGTGTAATAAAAAATGTTTATAAAACTTTTTTAAAGGAGCAAGTTGCAAAGGACAATTTATTATCATGGCAAGTCAACCGCTTGAGAAGAAATACATTATTCAATGAGACACGAATCCCAGAAACATGCAATGCACTCTTTGTGGCTCAATAACACAGGGACTACAACAATGGTTCAAAACCAATGCAAATATGAAGATTGAAGGCCTAGATGTGAAGATTGTCCAATAGCATCACAGACTCTCATGTATGCACCATTTGTAAGTCAAATCCAATGCAAATATGAAATAAAGACAGTTGCATCAGCGTCTGAATCTTTAAAGAGGGTTAAAATTCAACACAGTCTGACACAGTTTGACTTATTTTCTAGCTTAACGCATTCCCCAACGTCTACCCAAGCTAACGAAAGTGCACATCAAATGTCCCAATCCCAACCTTTTTTGAAAGCTGTGGAAGCCACAGAAAAAACATGAGATAGACAGATTGGTGGCCTGATTTTTTTATGCAAATGCCATCCCCTTCAATGCTATTCAAAATCCACATACGAAAGCAAAAGTAGAAGGGATCGCTAATTTCGGGAAATGATACACAATGCCATCTTTTGAAAGCGTAAGAATTGTTCTGTTGGAAGAGGAGGTGACATCTATATCTATTGAATTAGATAAAATGAAAAGGCACTGAAAAAAATCAGGTTGCACTGTAATAAGTGATGGGTGGTCTGACACAAAGCGAAGGCCCATCCTCAATATATTGACTCGATACCCTAAAGGTTCTATGTTTATCAAATCGATTGATACAAGCAATGATGTGAAGACTACATATTTCATTTTCAAATGCATTGAATCCGCTATTTTGGATATTGGAGAAGAATATGTTGTCCAAGTTATTACGGATAATGCAACGAATTGTAAAGCAACAGGGAAAATTTTAATGCGCTGGTTTCCTCATTTGTTTTGGATTCCATGTGCAACTCATGTTTTGGATCTTTTGCTTGAAGATCTTACAAAGTTGGAGTGGGTAAATAATGTTATCAGAGAAGGGAAACAAATTTTCAAGTTTATATTTAATCACCGCTTGACCTTGAACTTGTACCGCCCATTTGCAAAGTGTGAACTCTCTCTGGTTGAAACAAGATTTACATCTAATTTTATCACTTTGCAAAGGGAGGTGGAGGAGAGGACTAACATTGAGAAGAATTGTAGTTAGTGAAGAATGGGAACAATCTAAGTTTTTTAAGGAAAGCGTTGCAAATGACACTAAAAGAATTATCTTGGGTAGTTCATTCTGGGACGGCATCGAGAAGACCCGAAAAGTGTTGGAGCCACTTGCCCAATTGTTGAAATTGGATGATGGCATGAAACTTTGTATTAGTTTCGTGTATGAGGGCATGGAGCAAGCAAAAGAACAAATTAAAAAAGTGTTGGAAGGTGAAGGTGATAAAGTTACGATATTTGGGACATTGTGGACATCTGATGGAACATGTTACACCGACCTATACATGCAGCAGGTTGCTATTTGAATCCAAAGTTGATAGAGGTGGATCATGATGTAGATGAGGGGGTGAAGAATGGTGTATTGGCAACAATAGACATATTGCTTCAAGATAAAAATTTTAAGGTTAAGGTGAGAAGGCAATTGACTACATTCAAGAACCAAGAAGGCATGTTTTCCTGCAAGAAGCACAAGAAGACATTATTAGTATGGATCCTCATTTATGATGGTAGACATATGGTTCTTCTACTCTAGAGTTACAAAAGCTTGTCGTGCGTGTCCACAGTTAGTGTGCCAGTGCTTCTACATGTGAAAGAAATTGGAGCACGCATGATTTGATCCATACTAACAAGAGAAACCGACTAGGAGCCAAAAAGCTCTCAGATCTTGTGTTTGTTCACAACAATTTAAGATTGCTTGAGCACAATATTGCCGAAGAAGATGACAATCTTCATCTTGGAGAACCATCCTTTGAAGGAGTTGAGGAAAATATTGATAGTGTTGATGAGCTGGATAGAGGATTTGTTGATGGTGCTAGTGATAGCGATAGTTTTGATTTTGAAGTAGGGTTTGATGTTGCAAATGTTTGAAACTTAAGTTTTATATCAATTTTGAGTTTAGGTTCTAATTTATGGATATTTTGCTATTTTTTAATGTAATTCAAGTTTGAAACTCTTATGCATTTCTCAATTTTGCAAGTGTTAAATTAATGTTCATTCCTATTTTTTTTTTCGAACCGGATTTTATCGGATTTTTTTTCAATTTTTTTCAAGAATTCCACATTCTACATTTTTTTGGCCTCTCGAATGTATTTGGATTTCCGAACCTGGTAACTATGGTCTCAACTTTGAAACGAGTATGTTCAAATTCTACCTTAGATTTACCTTTGTCTTTAGGAGGTTCTTTGTGCTTGTTCACAGATTCTTCTCCACTTACATCTTCTCCTTCATGGGATTCTTTAATGCTAAGCTTCTTGACTATAGCGCGAAGCATAATGTCCATGGAACCTTAGTTTCTAGCTATGAGATTTTGTTGTTTGGTGACAGTGTCTTGGGACTTCATCATGCTTTCCGTACATGATTCAAGTGCAGCGACTCTTTTTTCCCTCGAAAAAAATTCGTAATGTCATATTAATAAAAATAAGAAATTACATTTCACAGATGCTAAAAAACATTCCAAAGGAAAAAGTCAAAACAAAGGAGAGAGAGAAACCTCCCCAACACAAGTCTTCCCAAAGGGTGTGAATGAATAAACCCCTCCACATAAGGGAAAAGGTCAACACTAAACAAAGTGTTGACAATAACCAAAAGTGAAATAAACAGACAAAAAAACATGGAAGGTCGGACTAGGAACCTATATAACCATTGGCCAAATATTAATGGAAATCTTTCCCAAAAAATCTTGAATCTTGCCCTTTTTTCCATGCTTTTAGACCTCTTGCCACATCCCTTTAGGGTACTCCACCGTGACTATTTGCAAATCTAAAGCCTGATATTTAGGTGTGTTTGTAACTAGGATTTCTGGGTTCATATTGGTCGCTAGTTCCTTATTAGAGTTCGAGTTTTCCGATTCATGAACTCTCTTCAATCCCCTTGAAAAGGTCCCATTTATACCCATCTCCATAGAGGTGTTATGATCTTCTCCTCTTTCCACTGCATCCTGGTTATTATGTCCTCTGTAATTATTCTTTTATGGTTGTGTTGTATGCTGGATTTCCTCTTCGTGATCATCATCTTCATCTACTACCTCTTGCTCTGGGTAACTCCAACGTTTAGAAGTTGATTTCATCTCTTTTTCCTTGAAGGATGGGCTCGTCCCTGAGGACAAGTGGCTTGAAGGTGTCCTGAAAGTTTATAGTTACAACATAGGAAAGTCTTATTCTCCTAATCCAGTCCTTGAATGTGTTGATGTTTTCCAGTTTTGAGTATAAATTTATCCGGTAAACCCTTGCTAAGGTCTATCTCTAGGCAGATGTGAGAATAAGTACACAATCCCGCTAGAGTTCTCTCAGCATTGCTTTTGATGTAGGTGCCTAAGGAGATTCCTATCGCTTCAAAAGCACAATAGAAGTGTAGAGGCAAATTGCGTAAGCAGACCCAAACTAGCATTTTGGTAATTGATATAGAATTTGGATCAAATTCTGGAACCCATGGGGTGATGAACAACCCTACAGTTCCCCAAAACTAGGGTCCATCCTCAAAAACTTTTTTATATCCATCTAGATCAAAAATATGGACAATGAAAGTCTTTGGAGCAGAGATATATAGCACATTGTTTTGTCCATGTCGAGTGTTTCCATTGATACAAAGCCGAGGTGGATGGCCAAAAACCATTAAATCTGCAAATAAGTGCTTTTGCTTCCAAGTTTGACTTGGATTTGGACACATCCTCATATGTAATCTCTATTATCGGCACCTCTTCCAGGTGTTCCACAATATAGGCACTAGGGATAGTGGATGGCTTTAATACACTAGGTTTGGCTGTTGAATTTTTCACCGCTTCTTTAAATGACACTGGTTTGGAGAACAAAGGCATCTCTGAACCCACAATTCTACCATGTAGTCTCAACATCAAGGAGAGGGTGGAATCCTTGCCGAGGGTATAGCCCAACAGAGGGGTATAATCCTCAAGTTGTTTGCCTTCATATAGTAGGCATTGTTGATTTATCGGAATCCCTTGAGTGTGCTCAATTTTCTGCTTAAGATCTATCAACTGATTTGTCAGCTGCATCCAAGACAAATGGTGTTTACGGAAAGGGAACGAATCATAAGTTGAAACCCTACCTTCTTTTCATCCAATATCTTGCTTGCTGTAATTTGATCAAACAATTTGCAGACTTTTGTTTTGTCTAATAATATGCAAACATCCACAGTCCCTTGGCTCTGTTGCTGTGAGATAGTTTGTTTTAGGGAAGCACAAATTTGGGGTTCGTTCCACGCTTCAAAGACCTTCATTAGCGGAGTCAAAGCGATGATTGTACTTACAATATCATAGAAATTTATATCCAAATAAGTTATACAAAATATCAGTCCTCCTTTGGGACCAAGTCCTTTCTTAGCCCTAATGTCCTCCATCTTGGTTAGTTCCTCAATGTTTGCAACACATTCATATGGCATGGCGTCGTTTGCAGGATCCAAGTTATTAGATGCAACCTTCCTTGTTGGGATTTGTGTGCTGCAAATCACACTGGCGGACTCCAAGCCTTGACTTGTACAACCACGAAATCCGCTGCCTTGCTCCACATGCATCGGGTTTCCGCCACCTACTTTGCACCTGTCAAAACTCTGCTCATGCATTACAAATCGTCGGATCCTGAGCAATGCCAAACCCTATTGCCCCTGCACAAACATCGTTAGTCATTGCAAACCATAACCCCCGCTTCCCCAGACTTCAAGTAAGCATGAAGGGTGAGAAGGATTTTTGGGTCTGCTTTGCACTTGGGGTGTAGAGGCTTGGCAACCTCTTCTGCCTCAAAATCCAGTTTGTAAAATTAAATGGATTCTATTGCCTTGGTCGCCTCCACTACCAAAAATGGCCTCAACACAGGAAACACAGTGCCCTTTCCAACCTTTGAATCCGTAGTTGTAGCCATAGTGGAAGCCCCAACATCAGCCCTATTCAACATTCCATACTTTTACTCTGCCATTTCCAAACCCTCGATTATTGCCCACTTGGTTCACTAGTGCAACTACTCTTTTGGCAAGACTTTATTCACATTCTTGGTTCCCTAGTGCAACTACTCTTTTGGCAAGACTTTATTCACATTCTTGAGCCATTTTTCTCACCTGCTAATTCTAACTTCTTGTAGATATCTTAGGATTGCAAGGCAACAATTATCTTTCTTGAGATTGTCACTGACATACAACCTTGTAAAGCTTTCCACAATAACCCAAAGATAAATTTGCTCTGATACCAAAACGACCTATAAACTCTCAAGCACACGATTGCTAGATTTCATAGAATCGCAATTGGCTGTCCTCCTTCAAATTTACTTCAAAATGATAGTTTAAACAAAACTATTCAAATGACTTTGAATTAATGCACTACGTTTTTGGAAGATATAAAAAAAGAACTTCAAAATTGAAACATGAACAAAACCCAAAACATGGAGACACCAAGACACAAAGACTTTTGATCTAGAAAACCCCACAAGATGGAAAAAAACCAGTGGAAGAGGCAATTTAATTACACCATATTTTCTTATGGCCAAATACATATTACAATGAAATTATAAAAGAAGTACAACACTCTATTATCTTGCTCACTCAACCACCTCTCACTAATTCTTTCTACAATCCTTCATACAAACAACTAAACACCAACTATGTTCACCAGTGCCACATCCACAGGGTCCTCTAACGTAACCACCTCCATTGTAGCTAGGTTCAGGGTCCGTATTAATTCAGTTGGGTGAGGACGTTTAGGCAATTGCGCCCTTGTCATGTCCCCATTTTTGACATGAGCACACTTGGAATCCTTAGCCTTAAGTTGTTCCCAAAAGGCTAAGGGAAAAGAAGAAATGGGAACATTGGGGGCCCACTTGAAAAACAATTAATGAAAAAGCTATGTTATGAATTCTAATTTGCACTTGAGTTATGAAAAGTCCTTGTTATTCCAATTTCACTTAAGTTGGGGTCTTTTTAGAGGGTTATGGGCACCCATGGTCTAAAATGGGAGTTATAAGGATGCCCTTTTAATTTTTGAAAATGAGGCTTTCCCTCCTAATTTGGGTGCTCTTTTTGTGGCATTGGCTATAAAAAGTGAGGGTTCCATTTGAAGGTTATGCATTTTTTTTGATATTGAATGTTTGCTCAAGTATGTGAAGTTTGGCCATAACATTTTGAGGACGTAAACCTCAAAGTGTATCGAGTTGTGAAGACAAAACCCTTCATATTTTTATTGTGAGTAGTTCTACATCAAGGGCTGCAATTTGTGCTTCATTATTCGTGATTGGAAAGGTGGCTGGTTTGTGGAAGCTATTTACAGATTATTGGGTCTTGGAGGAGTGGCGATTTGGCTTCTAGGGTTGAAGACCCCCTTTGTGGGCTGCACTACAAGGGAGAAACCCTCTCCTAGGGTTGGTGGATTTTCATTGATTTATTCCGGCTAGGGCCATTGGAATTGGGAGATCATTTGAGGCCTTTGAGTGGCCAAATTGGTGTTCAAATTTATAATAATAATTTTGATAATTATTATTATAATTTTTTGATATTTGTCACATTTGTTGGAGGTCATTTGGTGATCAAATTGAATATTGTAAATTTTGTTTTTTATTGTAATTAATTCTGCACTTGGGCGATTCATTTTGGAGAATGTCTGTAGGGTGCTTTTAGGCCCTAAATATTGGACAAATAATAATATAGTTATTGCAAAATTTTTAACAATTAATTTCAGTGGATTTAATATTGATTTGAGAGTGAAACAAGGTCTGATTTTTGATTTAATTAATGTTGTAATATTTTGAATTTTGACGATTTGGTATGTCTTGGATTTTGGCTTATTGGGAGCTTTATTTAGTGATGAATTAATGTTGTTTTGGATGCTGCATTTTATATAATTTTATTTGCAATTGACAAGGGTTTGAGTAGGGTTGGTGTGTGGAAAAGGGCATCGAAGTTCAGCTTGAGTGGTGTTAGGGTTTAGAGGTTGAGACCTTTATCACGTCTTCCTTGGTGATGAGAGCCATTGGTAGCTAAAAATCATAAGGTATTTATTTGTTAATTTTAACAGTGGTTTGGAGTCTTCATTTTCAGTTTTGAGGCGCATTTATAGTAGTAAGAGTTTGCTAATTTATATTCAATTTTTTAGATTTGATAGGGCTAGTTGGAAAACCCTCATTTTGTGGATTTGTCCCAAATTGGGGACATTACAACCTCACATTTCTAGGAGAATCATACAAGGGGTCCAGATGCCTTCACCTCCCCAAGTCTCGGCCTTGGCTCCGCCACCTCCTTTTCCGTGGGTCACTCAACCGTAGGCGGCACATGTACTGCATTTTGACATCGATAACAACCCCGAAGAGAGCTCGGAGCGGAACCAACAAGAGGCACCACTGGAGATTCCTTCCCCCACTATCGCCATCCCTTAGCAACCCATGGGACCACCTCTAGGCTTCTAATGAGGCCTCTCCCGGTGTAGACGTTATTTCTGAATTATATAGCACCTCAGTCTTGTACACTTGACAAGTACATATCATGGATGTTCTTTTAGCTTCTAAACCTTTCTCGCTGCCAAAAGGCTCGTATACATTATCTCTCTATGCCTAATTGCTTATCTCTTAGTTCGACCAATGTTATTTTGATGACTCAGACCTTCTATCTTACCCAAAATGTTATAAACCTGCTCATCTTCTATCTTTGCAAGTCTCAGACCTGCCTCTGTTTTTCAAATGCCCAGAGACTTGCGTCCTAGTTAGACGCTTATGTCGATGCAAGTGTCCTATCTCAACGCAGGTGTCTGGTTCCCTAAAGTCATCCAATTTGCAAATGAAACATATCATAAAGGTCGATTTAAGTGTTTTAATGCGAGATATTCTCCAAAGAGATTGGTATAAATATAAAATCAGTCCTCATTCATTCCTCACCTAGCAACTTCTTACCTATTCACAAGGCAACCTATCAAAAATACTCAATCAAGTACTCAAGTGAGCAAAGCTTCCTTATTTTCTCTTATTTATATATCTGTCATAGAGACAACACATTCACAAATCTGAAGTAATGAAGGAGCATTCTATGAATCACATTTGCCACGTTACAAGCCAGGTCATTATTGTACTTGCTTATCACACATTGCATGATTCACACACAAGCCAACATGTAGGGGAGAACTACATAGGTCTGAGGCCCTCTTCGGAGTATTGACTATGTAGGCAATGCTCATTGACAGAGGGGTCTTTGGGGTAGCTCAACACTGTGTGCCTACTAATCCATATTTTCCACAGCCACTATGAAGATGAAGAACCAGGGTTTTGCTATTTGACAAGGAGTGACAGTCCCCGATCCAAAAATGAATGCACCAGAGAGAAGGTGACACAGAACTCAGAGGCATCCAGGTAGTCACATCCAATTTCAGCGTGTATTTCATATTGCACACCTGTGTCTGAGTCATATAGTAGCGTCGATGTAACTATTCCAGGTCGATGCAAGTGTCCGTGGCTACAGAGGTACAATTTTCAAAATCGGAGGATTGATTTTCAAAATCTAGATTCAGTATACTTTATCCCTGTTCCAAATCCACACCTGTACTAACATCAGAACCAACTAAGTATATTGTTTTCATTATCATTGCAATATTTAGCATAGTTGTATTTTTTATTTTTATTATATCTCAGCATAATAAATTCAGTATATTTTCTATCTGAGTTTCGAAAATAATTGACTTGCTATAGAGATAGTTTACCATCCTTGTGCCCTAAGCTATCTCTACCCTTTTAACTCTAGATTCCTCATATCTAGATTTTAAAGTTGTGAATCTGATTCATGTGAACGCATTCTTTTCTTCTGATTCCCAATGTTTTCAACCAGCTAAGGTTTCAATTTGCTATTCAAATTCTGCAATTTTTCATTTCTAAGTGCTAAAAAATAGTAATCAAACACCCTAATTTCAAATTGAAGACAAAGAAGCATTGATCACTCATCTCAATAATAGCAAAGGCTTAATGGATGCATTTTTATATGATACAAGAGATGAAATCAGTAAGCATGATAAGGCTAAGGTTTTCTCACCTAGTGATGGTGAGTTCTTAGAGGGTACTACAATTGATTCCATACCAATCAATCTCCCTACATCTAGTGGGGGCACGGGATATGTGTTCCAACCTTTGTTCCCTAAAATTACTATTGTTGCATTTTACAAGGGAAATCTTTATACTTCAACCCAATTTCCAGTTTCAATACCTGTATCAACCCAACCTATGGGTACACCTCTTTTGGTGACTTCTCAAATATCCAACCTAAAAGATCAAGAGGTGCAAGCTTTTGTCCAAACCATAAAATTTTTGCAAACTAAAGTTACACATATTAAACAAAACTTTATGAAATCTCCTTATGCTATTGATTTACAAGAGATGTTGCATAATCCCCTTGCACCGGAGATATCTTTGCATCCCTTGCCAATTGGTTTTGTTGCACCTAAGTTCATATTTTATGATGGAAAGGGTGATCCTAAACAACATCTTCTAATTTTTTATGCGGCATGCTTTGATTATGCCTCAAATGATAAACTTTTGATCAAATTATTTTCAAGGAGCCTCAAGGATTATGCTTTGAGGTGGTTCTATGATTTACCTCACTCAATACAGGCATTCAATCCTCTTGTAGATCAATTTTTGTCACACTTCTCAATTAATATTACCAAAAATGTTTTCTATGTCCAAATTGCAAAGATCAAACAAGGAACCAATGACCCTATCAATGAGTATGTCTTGAGATATGCGACAATGTTGGCTAAAATGACCAATCTTATGGTAAATAAAGAGCTTCAAGATATTTTTATTCAAATTTTGCTTGCTCTTTTAAAAGAGTCCTCTATATTAAAAAAGTTCAAATCTTTTGATGACTTATGCCATATTGTTCGCAATCGTGAAATGAAACTTATCTCATTGAACAATTTTAAGTATGTAGCAAATACATTGACTACATCTACATCTAATACCAAGTTTACTATCAAACCAAGTTATAAGGTCAAACCTCCTAAACCCTGCTTTCTTTCAATTTCAATTATTTTAAATGCTTTCCATTTCAGATTATATGCACTGATTATATATTGTAACATGCTCTTAGTTGCAGGTTAGTCACCAACAAAGCACTCAAGTTGGATTCAAACAAAGACAAGGTGTGTTATACACACTGAGGTCTTTTATTTGAAGCTAGCAATTCCATTACTAGATTAAAGGAGGACAAATGTAGACACTATTTTTGAATTATATAGCATCTCAGTCTTGTAGACTTGACAAATGCAAATCATGGATGTACCTTCAGCCTCTAGACCTTTTCTACTATCAAAAGGCTCGCACACACTGGCTTTTCATGCCTAATTGCTTATTTATTAGTTGGACCAATGTTATTTTGATGACTCAGACTGTCTATCTTGCCCAAAATGTTATAAACTTGCTTATCTTTCATCTCTGCAAGTTCTAGACCTACACTTGTTTTCCAATTGATCAGACATTTGTGTCCCAGTTAGACGCCTATGTCGACTTGAGTGTCCTATCCCAACGCAAGTGTCTGGTGACCTAAAGTCATCCAATTTGCAAATGAAACGTGTCTTAAAGGCTGAACTAAGTGCTTTAATGCGAGATATTCTCCAGAGGGATTGGTGTATATATAAGATCAATCCTCATTCATTCCTCACCTAGCAACTTCTTACCTACTCACAAGACAACCTATCAAAAGTACTCAATCAAACACTCAAATGAACAAAGCTTCACTATTTTCTTCTATTTCCATATTGGTCATAAAGACAACACATCTACAGGTTTGAAGTACCGAAGGAGCATTCCGTGAGCCACACTTGCCAAGTTATAAGCCAGGTCACTATTGTACTTGTTTATCACACATTGCATGATTCACTCACAAGCCAACATGTAGGGGAGATCTACATAGGTCTGAGGCCGTCTTCGGAGTATTGGCTATGTAGGCAATGCTCATTGAGAGAGGGGTTTTTGGGACAACTCGACACCGTGCCCACTAACTCATTTTTCCCACAACCATTATGAAGATGAAAAACTAGGTTTTTGCTATTTGACAAGGAGCTACAGTCCATGACCCAAATACGAATGTACTAGAGCGAAGGCAACATAGAACTCAAAAGCATTTGGGTGGTTGCATCCAGTTTCAGCAGGTATTATGTATTGGACCTTTGTGTCCAATTCATACAATAGTGTCAACGCAAACGTCTCAGGTTGATGCAAGTGTCCGTGACTACAGAGGTACAATTTCGATCCAATCTATTTTTTGCTTATTCCAGATCCAAGCTTGCATTGGTATCAAAACCAACTAACTTGTTTTCATTATCATTGCAATATCTAGCATAACTGTACTTTCTATCTTTAGTATATCTCAACATAATAAATTTAGTATATGTTCTATCTAAGTTTCACAAATAATGGTCCTGTTGTGGACCTACTTCACGACCCTTTTCCCCTAGACTATCTCTACCCCTGTAACTCTAGATTCCTCATATCTAAATTCGTGTGTATGCAATTTTTTTTTTGAGTCCTAGGGTTTTCAACCAACTAGGATTCCGGTTTGCTGTTCAAATTCTGCAATTTTTCCTTTCTAAACATTGGAAAATAGTAATAAAAAAATCCAATTTCAAATTGGAAGATAAATAAGCATTGATCATTCATCTCAATAATAACAAAGGCTTAATAGATGCATTTTTGTATGTTACAAGAAATGAAATCAGTAAACATGATAAGGCTAAGGCTTCCTCACCTAGTGATAGTAAGTCGTTAGAGGGTTCTACAATTGATTCCATACCAATCAATCTCGCTACATCTAGTGGGGGAATGAGATATGTATTCCAACCTTTGTTCCCTGAAACTACTATTGCCACATCTTACATGGGAAATCTTTATACTTCAACCCAATTTCCAGTTCAATGCCTTTATCAACCCAACCTATGGGTACACCTCCTTTGGAGACTTCTTAAATATCCAACCTAAAAGGCCAAGAGGTGCAAGCTCTTGTCCAAACTATATAACTTTTGCAAACTAAGGTTACAAATATTGAACAAAATTCTATATATATATTTTTTATGCTATTGATTCAGAAAAGGTGTTGCATAATCCCCTTGTACCAGGGATATCTTTGCACACCTTTCCAATTGGTTTTGTTGCACTTAAGTTCACATTTTATGATGGCAAGAGCGATCCTAAACTACATCTTCAATCTTTTTATGTGGCATGCCTTGATTGTGCCTTCAATGATAAACTTTTGACTAAATTATTTTCAAGGAGTCTCAAGGATTTTGCTTTGAGGTGGTTCTATGATTTACCTCTTCAATCAGTAAAGGCATTCAAACCTCTTGCAAATCAGTTTTTGGCACATTTCTCTATTTACATTATTGAAAAGGTTTTCGATGCCCAAATTGCAAAGATCAAACAAAGAACTAATGAACCTATTAATGAGTATGTCTTGAGGTACAAGACAATGTTGGCTAAAATAATTAATCCTATGACAGATAAAAAGCTTCAATATATTTTCAAGAAAAGTTTGCTTACTCTTTTACACAAGTCAATTGTATTCAAAAAGTTCAAATATTTTGATGACTTATGCCATATTGTTTGCGACTCATTTCATTGAACAAACTTAAGTATGTAGCAAATACACCGACTACATCTACATCTAATACCAAGTTTACTATCAAATCAAGTTATAAGGTCAAACCTCTTGCTCTCTTTCAATTTCAATCATTTCAAATGCTTTCAATTTCAGATTATATGCATTAGTTATATGCTATAACATGCTCTTGGTTGTAGGTTAGTCACCAACAAAATATTCAAATTGGACTCAAGCAAAGACAAGGTGTGATATACACACTGAAGTACGCATTCATTTTCCTTTAAACCAACAATTACATTACTAGATTAAAGGGAGAAAATGTAGACACCATTTCTCAATTATATATCACCTCAGTGTTGTACACTTGGCAAATACATATCTTGGATGTACCTTCAGCTTCTAGACTTTTTTCGTTGTTAAAAGACTCGCATACACTATCTCTCTGTGCCTAATTGTTTATTTCTTAGTCTAACCAATGTTATTCTGATGACTCAAACCTTCCATCTTGTCCAAAATGTTATAAACTTGCTCATCTTCCATCTTTGTAAGTTCTGGACCTGCACCTGTTTTCCAACTACCCAGACACTTGCGTCCCAATCAGATGCCTACATCGACGTCAGTGTCCTATCCCAATGCAAGTGTCTAGTGCTCTAAAATCATCAAATTTTCAAATCAAATGTATCGTAAAGGTCGGTCTAGGTGCTTTAATGATATTCTCCAAATGGATTGGTATAAATATAAGATCAATCCTCATTCATTCCTCACCTAGCAACTTCTTACCTACTCACAAGAGAACCTATCAAAAGCACTAAATCAAGCACTCAAGTAGGCAAACCTTTTCAATTTTTTCTTATTTTCATATCAGTCATAGGGACCACATCTACAGATTTGAAGTATTGAAGGAGCATTCCATGAGCCATATTTGCCAAGTTACAAGCTAGGTCATTCATATACTTGCTTATCACACATTGCATGATTCACATACAAGCCAACACGTAGAGGACTACATAGGTCTGAGGCTCTCTTCAGAGCATTGGCTATGTAGGCAACACTTATTGAGACAGGGGTCTTTTGGGCAGCTCGACACCGTGTGCCCACTAACCCATTTTTCACAATCACTATGAAGATGAACTTGGGTTTTGTTATTTGACAAGGAGCAACAATCCATGACCCATATCTGAATGCACCAAAGCGAAGGCAACTTAAATCCTAGAAGCATCCATGTGGCCGCATCCAATTTCAGTAGGTATTTCATACTAGACACTTGTGTCTGAGTCAGACAATAGCATTTGACGCAACTGTCCCAGGTCGATGTAAGTGTCCGTGTCTACAAAGATGCAATTTCCAGAATCAGGTGCCTAATCTAGAATCCAAATCCAGTCTACTTTTTGTTTGTTCCAGATCTAGACCTGTATTAGCATCAAAACCAGCTAAGTATCTTTTTTTTATTATCATTGAAATATCTATCATATTTGTACTTTCTATCTTTAGTATATCTCAGCATAATAAATTCAGGATATGTTCTATTTGAGTTTCACAAATAATTGGTCTGATGTAGAGATAGTTTACCACCTTTGTGCCCTAGGCTATCTCTACTCCTTTAACTCTAGATTCCTTATATCTAGATTTTAAGGTTAAACTGCCAGTTTCTGTTGCCCTTGCTCCCCAATTCACTTAAGTAGCCCTGGCTTTGGCCATGTTCAACATTCTCACTTCCCAATCCCCCTCCGCTCAGCGCATTCCATCAAAAAGAATCCCCATTTCCCGCCTTTACTCTTTAGGAGTCTTGGTTGCGAGGCCTTCTTCCCCCAATATTCGGCTCATCTCAAGCAACTTTTGCAACTTCGGTAGGGCTCAGATCCCTGTGGCCCCCAACTTTGCAATGCCAACAGACACTGTGGCTGCCACGACAGTGACCCCATTGCCTCTTCAACATGAAAACCTTCCAGTGTCTCTACCTTAGCCGTCCCGATGGCCACCTCAGTGACAAGTGTATCTGTATGCACAATTCAAGTGGCTCCTAGCTTCGCAACATCTGCAGTTACTCCTCTGGCTTCACAGGTGGCTTCGACAACAGTTGCCACCATGGCTCCTTCAATTATTATAGCACAAGATGATTTGGGCATGATGCCCTAGAAGGTGACTTTTATCATGTCCCCAATTCAAGTTCCAATTGCCACCACAATTCTTTCAACCACAACCGCAACTCCAGCTGATCAAGGCAAAAGACCCAAGAAAAACAAAAGGAAGCTCCCACTCGACCTTCTATTCAGCGTGCCCCTCCCATTGCTCCCCAATCCTCCTTTTCTATCACCTTGAACCCCAAGGATTTCGCTTTAACCAGTCGATTTCCTCGTTCTTATTGAACACCCTGCTCCTGGGTGCCACTGGTCCGCAGATTAACATCAACCCTAACTAATGGCGTGCCGAATTGTTCCTGTGGGGATCCCCGTTCATCCTTCCTCCTTTCGCTCCCATGCCCCCTCCACTCCTTTCTTCCTTCTTTCCTTCCGCTTCATCCATTCTTCTTCCTTCTAGGCCTCCGCCATCTACCTCTGCGTTTCCCACCCTGCCTTCATCCTCGTCCACTACCTTGGGAGTTACCATAGGCCCAAGTTGCACTGGGCTTCTAGCACACGCCGAAACATAGAGACCAGAAATGGTCTATTAGGGCAACCCAAAGGTCCAATGAGAATTCAATAGAGAGACTGTAAGCATGAAGAGTTCTTACATAGAGGTTCACTCAGGAAGGGGACCTTGTGGTGTGGTGGACTGAGCAAGATCACTTCTCCCTCACTAAGGTGAGGACACCCAGTGGGGAGAAGAAAGTGGTTAAAGACCCTGTATTCGTGCTTTGGGCTACCAATGAGCTGTCTAAGAAGCTTAAGGAAGACATGAAAGAGAACTCGGGTTATAGGTGAGGAGTAATTTCTCTATAGAGCTGATTGGTTGAGTTGCGGAAGCCCTTGCACAACTGTTCATAGCTTTTGGAAAGGTGACTAGAGCCCTTTCCATAAGTAGAGAGCACCTCCAATGCACACTAGCATATTTGGAGAGGGTTGTCCACATGGAAAGTAAGTGTAAGAAGCTCGTTGTGGTTCTTCATAAGGGCATGTTCCTAGAGCTCAAGCTCATACCTTTGGCGGACCTAAACCTCTACCAGACTTATGTCAGGCGCATGAGGACTTCAATTGAGGAATGGTTGGCTACGGTGCAAATAATGATCGAGCCTTTGAAGAAGAGCAAGGAGTGGATGTTGACCTATTTCAAAGAGGCCAACATCACTGTTTTGTTCCACCTGGATGGCACCTTGTTGGACAAAGAGGAATTTGAAGTCCACCTGGCCCAATCCAACTAGGGCATGTGGACGAAAGTGGTGAAAGCTAACAAGGTTGGGGATAAAGCGATTATGGAGTTGGCAACCCAATCAATAGCTAGCATCAGCCAAGTGTTCGAGGTGAAGGTTTCCCTGGAGGCCTCACTTCAAGTCCACGAACGGTTGTTGGTCCAAGCGGAGGTAATCTTTTGTTAGCCACCTATGAACCTTGACAAACTGGATTGGGAGTTCAACTTAGTGGCGGACGCACTAGTAGTTGAGGAGGCACGTCCCAAGCAATTGGGAAGTGGCCTGCCTCCAATCTCCTTTTGATTCTCACCTAGTGGGCCCTGGGAATTTTGTTTCGCTTGTTCTACGATTGGGAATCTTTTTGGTATAATTGTGTTACAACCATTTTAGGCCTTGATGGTGCAGAGTGGGAACTCGTGCTACTAGGAGACGGGTCACATTTCTCTTCCATATATATTGCTATGTAATATTTGAGAGGATCGACTCTATTGTAAACAAACGCTGTCAGATTATTGTGAATTTGGTTTTCTGTTTTAATACATCTAATTTTCATGGTAGTCTTCCACTTTCTTTTTGCTTTAAATGAATTAACACTAATACTAGAGAGGACTGTAATTCATGCTTTTCTGTAGAGTTTATGCATTAATTAGGATGAGCATTGAGTTTATGCATTAATTAGGATGAGCATTTGCTATTCGAGTTAGGTTCTTTGACTCTTTTCACTTTATTTGAAGTTTGTAAGGACCTGTGTGTAGTTAACTATAGGTCTGTATGCACTTATTCATTTAAGGAATCTTGGAATCAAGCATTTACCATTCCCCCTTATACTCTCTCCCTGTGTGACTGGAGCCCGAGCCACCATGAAGCTTGGCATACAGTGGTACAAATGTAGCTAAGCACGTTCTGGTTCTCGAAGCATTAATGTTGCCATTCGTTCAAAGAGTTTCTCTCTTCTGCCTTAGCCTCTCTCCCTTTTTATGTTTTTTTTTACTGTCAAGTGATCTTTGTCCCCATATTTAGAAATTACAAAGTGAAGTAAAGGAAGGCTACTGGGAATTTGTTGATTCATCATTGGTTTTAAATTTGTTGCCAATCCTTTGTGTTTTCCCTAACCTGCCGCGTGCCTAAGGCTCAGAACAACAGCTGGTGTTAGAAGTGAAGTGAAGCAAGTAGAGCTTAGAATGTTTGATTTGTTGAAATCGGTTTAGCTAGAAGTATAAAAGTTTCATGTGTCAGTGAGAAAATTGGTATTGAGCCTCTGGTGGTAGAACTATGTCTCTTGGAGATCTATTCCAAGCAGTCTATCAAATGGAGCCCAATACCTGCAACTCATGCTCTGGATTGTCTGAACAATCTTAAAAGGAGAGGACGCAAGTCCATTATTGTCACCTAAGTCTCTTCTGGGCACTTAACCTCATAGGTGCTCCTTGGGACCAAATTTTGGGAACGACAACACATCTCAAACTTTTCTTCACTGAAGGGTTCATCTATGACTTGCTCCTCTTCGACAATCCTCCCACTGTTGGGCTTTTCTTCAACAGTGCTCCCACTTTCGGGCTTAGTTTCCTTTGCTCACACCATCTATTACTCCATGACTTTCTTCTCTCCAATGTCAAGTCTTCCAAAATGTTCGATACATCTTTGTCCTCTTCGAGGTGGGAATCACTTCTTCGCCTTCATCCTAGTTCATATATTGTCAAGGTCACTAGTTCCTTTATCGTTTACATCTTGGTAATATTTTGTTTTGCATCTCTGTTATTCATGTAGATCTTCTGTTTGAACTCTTCTTCAGAATTAGGTCGAGGTTCTTCTTACACGTGTGACACAACTCCAAATCCATATTTCTTCATGTCGAAATCATTTCCTTTCTCAAGTATTGTCTTCTCTCTTCACTCATTCCTTAGCATTTGAGTGTGCATTCTCACTTCATCTCTCTTTGACGCTCTTTGCTGTTCCTCCTTAGTGTAGCGACGGGAAATGAAGGTTGGAAGGAAGACAAACATGCGCTCGACATGTTCATTTCAGATTAAGTTTCCCACTATGCCCTTGAGAGGATTTTGTGGCCTTAGACTCCCATTCAGAAAATATTTGGCCAATTGTTCTCCCTCCTTTTGATAATATTCACTCACATCGGCGTCGTGTCCCATTACTTAGAAAGTTTCTTTGTTTTGTATTTCCTTCCCAATTTTCTTCACACAACCACCACACTAGATGGGATGGACATCACATTGCCGGAAATGTAGGTTTCCAATCACATAAACATTAGATCTTATGGACTAACACATCACACATACACATTGTAGTATAGAACACATCATATAACACAATATAGAGAAAAATCTTTGCCAATAATCCATGTTGTACAATACACTCTAGAAGATATGATATTAGAAAAGGATACATCCCTCTCAGATAGATCCTTCTAGCATAGCATCTCTCTGTGTTCGTTACTATAACATGGGCATTCCATCATGTGACCCCATAAACTTGCAATAATGATAATCTCTTGGGAGCAATACAAATGACTTCAGGATCATCATCCTTTTGAATGAATAAAATTTCAATGTTTAAATGAGCAAGAGTTCTATTCAAGGTACTTGGCTTTATAAAATACTAAGAAATCCTTTTTCCATCTTCCTTATGCCGTGTAACTTTTCTTTGTCTTCATAATTTGGAGTGTGAGTGTCTATGTGTTTGATTGAGTGTCAACCATGGTCATGCAAACCATAACAACTGAATAAAATGAATATGAATGCTCCATTGCAGGTCATCCCTCCCCAATGGAGAAGCTTTTGGTCCCCAAAAGATTAAGGTCTCTTGAGATGGGGCTACAATTCTCTCACTTTGTCTTTGGAATAACACTTTTCGTTGCATGGAAGCTGTCCCTTAATGCTGATCTGTCAATTCTCCTCCTCCCCTCTTTATAAAATACTAAGAAATCCTTTTCCATATTTCTTATGCCATGTAAGTTTTCTTGGTCTTCATCGTTTGGAGTGTGAATGTCTAAGTGTTTGATCGAGTGTCAACCACGGTCATGCAAACCATAACAACTGAATATATTGAATATGAATGCTCCATTGCAGGTCACCCTCTCCAATGGGGAAGCTTTTGGTCCCCAAAAGCTTAAGGACTCGTGAGACGGTGTACAATTCTTGTTAGCTATCCATATAGCACCCTAACAGGGGTCAAGTTTGTTCAAGTTTGACCCATACTTGAATTAACATGGGAATGGTCTAAGGTTGTGGGTTGCCTGTATGTAGACCAGACCTCTGGGATTTTTAACGAGGCTAGATCCTCTGATGCATCATTTTGGACCTTTGCTTCTAAAACCTAAAACGGGTTGGGGTGAAAAGGGAGGAGTTGCAAAAGTAAAACCTATTCTAGCTTGTGGTGATGCACCATGAAGATTGTCCGTACACTCATACTTGAGCCTCTTAAACACTAGTGAGACTAAACAAATAATGAGATCTATGACTTCAAATCCCTGTCATGCATCAACATTTCATGAAGAGGTTCATCAAGTGAGCGAAACCTATGGGAGATGATGGAGAGGCCTAGTTCAAGGCACTAATCCAGTCAACGTGTCCACTATTGGCTTCAGTCAAATGACATCGAACACTAAACATAACCTGCATAACCAGATAATCTACCAACGAGGTGAGATCAAGACTTGGCAAGGGAGAAGGCTCTACCACTTATACAAATCAAATTGACATGAACACACTAGGTTAATATCATGAAATCTGAAAACAATCATCTTATTTATCTCAAGAGGTTACAAGGCTCAAACTTGGCAGAGTCTAGTTATGCCCAAGAGAGGGATGCAAAATAATAGCTCGAAGGCTATATTTATCGCAGAAGAGAAGCAAGGGAGAGGGGATTTTGGCACTCCAAAAGGGAATCAAACCAGTTCAAACCCATTTGAAGAGCTGTTACAACTGCCTTTGCCAATTAAGCTCACTCAAACCCTTCTTGAATCGTCCAGGGCCCTCCAGTCCATTGCATCATTACAATATCCTCTTAGTGATGCTCCATGGCGGCTGTAATGGCAGAATCAAGCTGTTTGCAGCTGGGTCTTAGTAACAGTGCAGATACAACACTCAGATCCATCATTTAGAATCATGTCTTGTTGCCAACTGCTCCTGACTGGTTGTCGTTGCATGCCCAAGTGGGGGGAAAGGTCGTTTTCATGTAGCTAGCTTTGGCGATGGCCATTGAAGTCTACGTTTCTGCCTTTGCAGGCTCTCAATAGCGCCGCCCTATCCCAAAATATCTGCTTCTAGCTCAAACTGAATTGTGCTCGAGCTCGGCTCAATCATGCTTGCTTGCCTTGGTCGAAAATTGACCTTTCAACCTTTGCCTAAGTCACATGGTTCTGCTTTGTTCTGACTGGTCGTCAAGAACCGGCTCGGATTACCGGATCCTTGACTCGTCTCGCACCATTGGATCTGCTTATGCACAGATGCCTGCGAGCCATCAATCTTCTGCTAGAACCCACACGCTTTATACCCCTGACTTCGACTCATTAGCTCTTTGGATTTGCTGACCAGTTTGACTTGCTTGCATGTCGTTGATCTGGAACCCGTGATTGAATGCGCGTCGTTGATCTAATGGGACCCACCATTTGAAAGCCAATGGCTAGTTCATGATCATAAAATTGATGTCGTCGCTCCCGTCAAATGACGTTCTCGTGACCGTCAATGAGGGTCGTGCGACCGTCGAATTTAATCTCAATAGGATTTGTCTTGCTCTGTCTTTAAAGTTGACGCCCTGCCGACCGTCATTCGGCGTTTCGTAGAATGTGATGGACGTCCCGTGGGTCGTCAAATTTAAACACATATTTTTGCTCGAGCTCTGTCTTGACATTAGCACGAACATCCTTGGATTTTCAAATCCAAATGACTAGTTGAAGGGGTTTGAATTTGACGTCTGCGGGGCTGCCTAGGACCGTTTGAAATCAAACGGCTATTCCTTCAGACCTTTTGCTGGACAATTCTTTTGGGCTTTGTGTTGAACACTTTTTCTGAAGGAATTCGTTTGCCTTATCCATTCCTCGAATAATTCTTGCGGACAAAATGCCGGAAAGAATTCATGTCTTGGTCCCTTGCCCTCTGAAAAGTGCCCTTCGGAACTTTGACTTTGTCCACCTCATTGTAGAATTATATCCTTCGGAGAAAGTGCATAGGACACTTTGCCAAGAAAATGCCCTTCGGAACTTTGAAGTGGACCATTTTCCCGAGAAAAGTGCCCTTCGGGGAAACTGTTTGGGGCATTTGCTTGAAAAAGATATCCTTCGGGGAAATTGTAAAGGATCACTTTCTCAAAGATAGATCCTTCGGGAAAAGTGTTGAAGACTTCAAAAGTACCCTTCGGAACTTCTGAAAAGGACCCTCTTCAAGACAATGACCCTTCGGGGAAATTGTTTCAGACAAGATGTCCGAAACAATTCGCGACACTTGAACAAAAAGTCCGAAACACAACTCCCGAAAGAATTCCAACACTTAGCCAAATAAAGTGGGACAAAACTCTCGTAAGAATAAAGCCTTGTACATTTTTGTGCGGGCTTTGTGTGGAGTACTTTCTCCGAAGGAAATCTGAATGCTATACTTACCCAAAAGTTGGAAAAGTGCAAACTTAGGCTTTTTTTGGATCTGTTCCTGCAATTGCTTGCTGCCATGAAAAACTACTTGGATCCCTTCACTTGCAATGTTGACCCTGCTCATAGCCCCCTGATCCATTTATCAACTGGGACCCTACTCATATGTTCAAACCAGACAGAAGCTTGGTATGTGGGCCAAAATGGCCAACAATTCTCACTTTGTCTTTGGATTAACACTTTTCCTTTTATTGAATCTATCCCTTAAAGCTGATGTGTCAATTTTCCTCCTCCCCTCTTTTTGTTGTCCTCACCTGCTGCAACACAATGTCTTTCTCCAATTCCGCTTGGGCATTGAATGCAAAAGCTTCAATGGAAGGAAACAATGGGTCTTCTTTTTCTTCATCTAGCATAGAAGGTTCAAAAAGACATATGTTCTCAACATTCAGATTTGAATATATGTCCATGTAAGGAGGCAGGTCTAATCTGAATGCATTGGTTCCCACTTGCTCAATGATCACAAAAGGTTCATGCCTTCGCAGCTTGAAATTCTTTGCTTGGCCTTTCTTTTCCTACGTAAATACATACCTTGTCCCTGGTTTGGAACTTGTGCTCAATTCTATGATGATTGTGCTTTGCTTTATACTCAACTTAAGATTCTTTTGAATTCTTTTGCACTTGAAGATGGATTTACTTTAAAGTTGTGAATGAAATTTGAAGCCCTTTTGATTTTGGAATCAACCTCTGCTTTCTCTTGGTTGTCCCACAACATCATCAAATGGATGAGGAGGCAAGAAACCAAAAGATGCTTCAAAAGGAGATTTATTTTAGATGTGTGAACTGCCATATTTTATGTGCCTTTTGCCAAATTGCCATCCAAGTCTTTGGATGCTTTCTATTATACCCTGTCAAGAGCTGCACCAATTTTGCATTTACTATTTTGATTTGGCCATCCGGTTGTGGATGGAAAGCATTGGACCTATTCAGCTTGGTATCTGTTCTTTCCCACAAGGTGTTCAACTCTGCCCAATAACCTTACATCTCTATTTAAAACAATTGAATTAGGCAAGCCAAAGTGTACCCAAATATTAATGAAAAATAATTCAGTTGCTTCATGGCCCTTAAGATACTTCTTACATGGATCGAGTATGCACATTTTCACTAAACCAGTCTATGATATGAAACAAATTGTGATGGCCTTTTCTTGACATTGGCGAACTCCATACAACATCAATGGAAATGCTTTTCCATGGCCTTGTGGGAACTGGTAGTGGCCTATACAACACAAAATTTCCATTACTTGGCTCACTTGTGCTACATAAAACACATTCCCATATGAATTTAACATCTTGTATTTTTGGCCAATAGACATACCATTGCAAATTTGCCTATGTTTTAGCCCTACTAAACTGAAAAGCTTCTTTAGAGGTATGTGCCTATCTCATGAGCTGAATTATTCAGTTTGTTGTGTACACAATGTATCCCCAACTTGTAGCGTAGCCCTTCTTTGAGATGGTAGTCTTCTTTATGCTCAAAATCTGATCCTTTCCCCCTTGCAAAAGCTGATATACCTCTCCAAAATCTTCATCTTTTGCATATTCTTCATCATCCTTGTGGGAAAATGATTTAAAATGAGTTATTATTGTCCCCAAAGATAAAATCAGAGGTGGTCTAGAGTCCCATAGTAGCATTAATCGTCTGAGTTAAAAATCGATTTTTCAAAAGTGTGTGTTTTTAAAAAAATGTGATTAATCGAGAAAACTTAAAACTGCCATAAAAATGCGAAAAAAAAAAAGATTTAAAATAAAATAAAATTAAATGCGTTTACATTGCATAGAGATACATATTAAGCATTTCAATTGCATAGAGAATAGATAAAGAGTATGAGAGGAAGATAAATGGGATTGTACGCCATCCAAATCAGTAAACTATTTTCTTTCATTATTTTTCTGAAATATTGAAATTTTATTACATTTGCATTTCAAACTGCATACTATTGTTGTTTACAGGGGAACAAAAAAGGGGAGTGAACAAATGACAGCACGTAGACTATGAATCATCAGGTCTAACTTCAACATTTTTTCAGTGTTTTTGTCTCTCCTAATTTGAGAGACAACCTCAGTGTCGTTCCCAGTGTCATGACGTCGAAGTCAAAATCCTCAAAAAGAGGCTCTTCATTATTTTCAAGCCATTAAGAATCTGGATCGATCTTGTCAAGGTCAATGATCTTCCTCAATGGTACCTAACATTATAAAATACAATGTATATGTTAGTGACTTATGCGAATAATATTTTACAAGAATATAAATCAACTTTTCATATGAATTGAGAATTATAAATGCAACATTTATTAACTTTGAGCTTTCTTCATCTTTAGGTGAAGATTGTGGTGGACAAATGCTAAATCATTCATTCATTCTTGAGTGAGTTGATTGCTTTTTTTTGAGTGTATATGCTCAAACACACTCCAGTTGCGCTCGTAAGAAGATGAACTACATCGTTGGCTCAAAATGCGCATTGCCATCTTTCAAAGGTGTTTAGTTTCTTTGCCAAAGAAATCCCACCATTGTGCTGCAAAAATAGATTTTGTCAACAGTGTAACATGTAGTTGCACAATCTAGTCAAAATTTAACACTTTAACTATACGTATGAAATTTATTTATCTCCTTGGTTGGAAGGTCTTCCTTCCTGTGATAGCTGCCTTACTAGAGAAGAAACCCTTTCCCTGCTTGTACATTGTCAACTCTCCCATAGCTTCTCCAAAGACTTGATGAATAGAAAACATTATCTCCATGTATTAAATAGGCCGTAAGTGACCTCTGCATCGTCTCGAAATGAGGCACTGCAGAACAATGTTGGATTGAAGAAGTATCCAACTACATGGAGGGGAGAATGCATTTGTCGATTCTATCTGTTATCAATTATCTCTCATAATGGCATGTACTTTGCCTCGTTATTCTCTAATTTACCTTTAATATCTTATTTGGCCCTATCCATTGCTCCATACAAATAACCCATGGGGGGTTTATCCCCATTGACAAGTCTTAAAACTAGAACTAGAGGGTCGGAGAATAACACAATTTGCTCTATATTTTCTCAAAAAGACGATGACAAAACACAGTCATTCACTATTCTGCCATCCATATGTTTTGCAAAGGAACATTCCACCCACTCACTAGAAACAAACATTCGTTTCAAATTCATTTGTTGTTGGGAAAGAGTCTATAAGGCAAGGAAGTGGGTTGCAAATCCTATCACCCTTGGCTGAAGAAGTTCTTGCCGTCTGTGAATGTCCGCATCATACTAAGAACCCTTGTGTGATTATATATGAACTTCGTGATTGTGCATGTTTTTTGCAAAACCTCTTTCACCCATGGAATTTTGCCTATGTCCTCCGAGATCAAATCAAGACAATGTGACGCACATGGAGTCCAAAAAATAGTTGCATAATCTCCGTAAGAAGCCTTCTAACAACCACACAAGCAACAACATTATCAGTAATCAATTGGACCACATTTTCTGGCCCCACCTCAATCACAGCCTCATCAAATAGATGAAATAGTGCCTCGCTCAATTTTATTAGATCAGATGCATCGACACTCTTAAGAAACACAGTGTGAATGTCACATGACATAAGAAAGTTGATGAGCATGCAATTCCTTCTATCTGTCCATCCATCTGACATGATAGTGCATCCTGACTGTGACTATTCTTTACGATGTTTTGCAAGGACATTGTAATGTTCCCTCTTAACTAAGGAGATCACTTAGTTATGCAGATTAGCTTATTCAGTATTCCCGTAGGCTAATGGAGGTGTTGAGGGAATAAATGGCGGGCAAAATGGTAATATTCAGTGGGAAAAGTCATCTTAAAAGTGTCTATTGTTATATTTTTTCATTATGGAGTTACTTTTCGACATTAGAATATATTTTTATTCTAATAAAGTAACTTTATAAAATTTAAGTGACTTTATAATATTAAAGTGACTTAATAAAGTGTAAGTGACTTTATTAAATTAAAGTGAAATAAAAGATTTCTTTTTTTTCCAAAGGGGGCGACCCATATTAGAGACCTAAAAGTTCATAAAATGAGATTTAAGAGGAATTTGGAGTCCAGGGTTGGTTGGTTGGAATCTATATATTTTTCTCTTTCATTTCATAGAGATGATTATGTCATTTCTCAAAAACAAATTTTTGCAATTTGGAGCAGCGCTTCAGATGAAAATTGATTAAGGACGGAAACCCTTTTTTAGTTCAGACATAAGGGACGAAAACTCTCTATTGGATACTTGTGTTTGGGGACAAAAGCCTCCAGATATGAAGGGCATTCATATTCAGTGAGTGCAAGGGTGTGAAATGTATTCTGCAATCAGGTTTTCAGGGATTTTATATCAGATTTAAGGGCCTTACATCTAGAGTTTGAGTTGGGAGTTTTCTGTCATCACTTTGCAGTAATTTTACTAGTCTTTCATGATCATTTATAGCCTTTGGACCGTCATTTTCAGTAGTGCATTGATGAAGGTTCCGGGTGTGCAATTAATGTAGTTCTTTTTTGTTAGAAATAATATTAGGTTAGGGAAAATCTAATGGTTGTTATGTTTTGATCAATTTTGAATCAGATTTGAAGTTTATTGTAAAAACCTAAGGCATAATGAAATAAAGATTCCCATTGGTCTTACATTATGATAATTACTATAGTTCCTCTATAGGCATCTATTATATCTTACATGCATTGAAACAAGTATAAACTTGCAAGTAAACAATCAGAAATCAGATCTCAGCAGTTGCATGCTAAGTGTTTGACGAAATGTCAAACCACTGAAACTAAAAAATTGGATCAGATTTGGAAAGGGATCTTTCAGTGGTATCAGAGCCATAATTTTGCCAACCTGTTGGGTAAAGATCGGTTGCTTGTACTTCAGTTTGGTTTGAGTTGTGGTTGTGGACACATTTTTTGGACACCTTGTGTTGTCCACTCAATTAACCTCATGTTGCAAAAGATGGGGAAGCAAATTGACAGGATCAAACAAGTGTATGATGAAGCTGAGCAAATTCAAATATTTGTCACCAACCATCAACACTCTCAAGCCATTTTCAGATCCTTTTCAACATTGGACTTGTTGAAGGTATTTTTATTTTTGTTATAAAATTATAACTTTTTTATTTTTTAAACTAGTACTTCATACTTGTCTAAATATATTTTTAATAATTTATTTTTGTAATAGGTTGCTCCGACTAGATTTGCTTCTCACACAATCATCTTGAGACGACTTGTACTAGTGCGACAAGCACTTAGCAATATGGTCATCAACAACTTGTGGGGTGTATGGAAGGAGGTGAGCAAAGAGCGGGGCCAAAGAGTGAAAAACTTGATTCTAGATGATGATTGGTGGGCCCGTGTAGATTATTTATTTTCACTGAGCCCATCATGAGTAGATCCGTTTTGCTGACATGGATTAGCCATGTTTGGGAGAAATATATGATGGCATAGACTCATTGATTGAGAAAATAAAATTCATCATTAATGAAAAAGAACAAGATCCTGAGGAGAACTTTTTCAAACAAGTGCATTCTATCCTTGTTGAGCAGTGGAACAAAATGACCACCCCGCTACATCTCCTTGCCTTTGCATTGACTACTCGTTTCTATAGCACTGAGATCCTTTCTTTGCCAAGAGGGTGCCACCATATATGGATGTCGAAGTCGCTGAAGGGTACAAATTGGCAATGTCTAGGATATTCCCTGATCCTGAAGTAGAAGACTTGGTTACAAGTGAGTATGGGGCTTTCATTACCTCTTGAGGTCATAGTCTTGGTGCTCTTCGGGACAAATACAAGAAGGATGGTCCTATATGGTGGTACCTTCATGGCCAAGGATCACCGAACCTCCAACCTCTTGCAATCAAGATCTTGTCACAGGTAAGTTTTGTATTTTTTAAGTTTTTAAATTTATTATTTAAGTTTTTAAGTTTTTCTTTTTCTTTTAAAAATTTTAAATTTATGTTTAAATGTGAATATGGGCTGCAAGTTCATCTTCTTGTGAGTGGAATTGGAGCACATATAACTTCATTCACTCATAAAAGCGCAACAAGCTCGTAGCTAAAAAGGTCGAGGAGTTGGTCTACATACACTCTAATTTGCATCTTCTATCATACAAGAACCCAGAGTACGAGGAGAGGATGTCAAAGCATTGGGATATAGATCCAGAGGTTGTTGACTTGGATGCTTGCATATCCCGCTTCTCATTAGATGACACAGGCAGTCCTTCGGGTTCGAGGACACAAAATGTAGCTAGCGGGAGTGGCAGTGCAGATAGTCCATGTGGGTCTACTTCTAATGAACCACAACATCATGATGATGTTGATGCTCTCGACGAAGAGCAATATCAATATGACTATGAAAATTGACTTTTATAGTTTGAACTTTGAACTTTGATGTATCTTGTAATTAATTACAGCCACAGGGTAATTTTTGATATTTGAATCTTGATATTTGATAATAGATATTCATATTTTAATATATATGATTTTCATTTATCGTTTTTGTTTAATTATTATTCATTAATGGCTGTACTTATAGTTATCATTTATCATTATCAACTTATCATTTATGATTTGACTCATTTATCTCAATCTGTTTAGTGGTTAATGACAATGACACTAATTTCCTTTGTATCAGGCTAGAATTTCTATATTTTTTATTTTTTTATATATTTTTTGTACGGACAAACCTAGGGAAAAAAAATCGCCGTACTGGCGAATCGGGTTATTCAAACCCGCACCAGAACAAAAAACGAACCGGTAACCTTGTAATCAACACACTAAATCTGTTGGTTACTAAGAATGTGAATGTATGTCTCTTGATGTACATAAAAGGTCTTGAAGTAGATAGAAAAAGTTGCGCAATTTTAATACATTGATAGCATAAGATGAGAGGAGCTTTAGGCACGATAAGACGAATTCAATACAATATGCCTGCAAGAATATCTGGGCCAATCCATATCGTCCTTATCTTCCTCCCGAAATTGTGTCTTTTACATTGCCTTTTGTATTTGGCCCTTAAAATCTGGCATGTGTGCGGTTCTGTTACTAAGTTTTACAATTTATACATATCCAGTTTGCTGCAAGATTTTTCTTCATATTGGCCTACCTTTCCAACTTTTTTGTTGAATTGGTTAAAGCCAATGGACTCAAAACAGTTAAGGTGGTTTCCTTATATATATATTTATTTTAATATGATGTCCTTCCTTTTAATTGGACTGAGGCTATCCTCCATTATTATAATATATACATCAATATTTCTTCGTTTGATATAGGTTTTTTATGTGGGGCTGTAGCACCGAATCACATTGGTAGTTGAATCATAGTTCCCTTCTTGAAATTCAATATTGTTGTTTCTAAGCAATTACTATTGTAAACAATAATAAGGAATGTAGCTAATACAGTAATTAACCTAGTCTGAACATTCAAATACTCTACCCTCTTTTCAATATTCGCATTGTGTACAATATTAGTTTCATTTATTCTATGATTATAGAGATTTTATGTAGCACAGTTTCTTTATTGTTTAGTAATGTCTTTCTTGTAACTTGTTATCCTTTTGATTGGACTGGAGCCAACCATTATTTTTAATACATGCATTGATATTTCTTCATTCAATGTAGTTTTTTTATGTGGGCCTGTAGCACAGAATCACTTGGGTAGTTGAATCATAGTTCCCTTCTTGAAACTCAAATATTCGTTATCTAGAAAATTACTTATGTAAACAAATGACAATGTATTTGGCCTATACAATTTATTGACAAGTATAAAATTAACCTCATTTAAAGCTTCAAACAATTTCCTTGCTTTGCAATATTTGCATTTTATACAATATAATTTTGTTTATTCTGCGATTAGAGAGATTTTATGTAATACAGATTCTACACTTTGTTTAGATATTGTCCTGCACGTGTTTTATTGTTTTTTGACACCAATGCTCTTCTCCTGTGCAGTGGAGATCAATCAGTGGGGAAGAACTCTCTATGGTTATCTTATCAGGGCACTATATTGCTATTGCATTAGTTGATAAGCACAAACTCAGGTAATTTTCTGTGATTATATGGTCGGTTGTTTATTTTTTAACCTTTTTCTGACTCTTTACCTGTCTGTATATTATTATGTTGTGTACCCTTCCAATTCATTTTTTCTTGCAAATATTTTTTGAGAACTATCACCAAGTTGAACCTCTAGATACTTCTCTATAAAATATCGTAAGGTTTAATTCTAGCATAAAGAGGGATTGTTTGCATGTTTCTGAAGGTAGCTTGTTTATTTGAGCCCTTTCTGATGCAGAACATTTTTACTTCCCTTATTTTAGATCCATTTCCAATTCTTTTCTTTAATAAGTTCGCCCCCCACCCACTGCTTAGGGTAACTGGGAACATCACCAGGCCCAGACAGGTTCCTAGAGATGAAAATGCCCTTCAACGTGTTACTCTCTTTATAAATGCACCACTCCATTAAACCACAATCCCTTGGACTTTAAAACTTTTTTGATAATGGTAACTAGTGTACTCTATAGACTATCAAGGGCTTAACAATAAATAAAATAATAAGAAAAACAAACATTGGACAATAAATAACATGATAAGAAAAACAAACTTTGGATAAAAATTGTGTAGGAATTTTTTGCATTGATGTTTTGGATCACACCATGTGATCCATCATCATGATGAAATGTTGTGCCAGGATTGCGGACTAGAGCTCCTTTTATAGATAGCTTCGGGTAAATACATAATGCCACATGCAATCACCATAGGAGAAAATAATAAATAACCTAGCCACTACATCTATTAATTAGTTGTAACCACTAGTTTTTACATTAAATGCATATCTCTTAAGGTGAAAGTCTCCTTTGTTAATTTTCTTATAATGTGTCTCTAAGAGCAGGTTACAACCAAGCCATCATCTCTATTTAAATTGTGTTCATGTTTTCCAGTCTCCACCATTTCCCTTAAGCGACACTTGAAATAGTGGTCATCCACCTCAATAACCTTGGCATCCTCAATATGCATGTGGTGCTTGGCCATAAAAGAGTGCTCTGCTAAAGCTGAGATGCCAACGCTTCCGCGATGAATGCCTGCCCCATGTTATTTAGTATAATATGAAACATAATGGAATTAACACAATGATCATACACAGATGAAATACCATTTTCAGTATAACATCACATTAATACACAAAAACATAGTTATGGGAAATAGAGTATCTTGATTATAAAATACATGATGCACATGTCTCCAAATTGTCAAGCTTGATTCACATAGTGACATCTCGATTGACATAATGACCATGGGTGGAGATCCCCGAATCATTGTGCACAACTCTCAAAAATATTCGTCTAGGGAGTAGTTATGATGGTTGAGTTCAACAGTCCTATTGAGAAATACTAAATCAAAAAATCTAAAATTAATCATAGTATTCTCTTACAACATAGTACCTGATAAAAAATCTTTAATAAACTTCAGCTCTTTTGTTTCTTCTTTACTACGAGTATGTGTAACAATCATAAAAATGTCTTCATTTATCCCCTCCTCTAGAGTTGATCATCATCTTTGACGACTATTAGTGGAAGGTTGGGCGATTGATGATGAGCCTATAGTTGTGACACTCTCAGGTGGTTACTTGGTTGACAAGATTACACCTGACAAAGTCCACTGAAAGTGGAAGTGCGAATGGGTGACCTTGTTGAAAAGGAAGTTGCCATCAATGATGGTACTAGCATCATCGACAGTGGTGTCATCAATGTTTGGGGTGCCACCATGGTTGATGACTATTTGAGAGTTTGAGCTTCAGTAGTTGAAGATGATGCTGCTGCTGAAAATTTACCCATAGTTGTCCCAAATCCTTTTCAAGTGTTACTTTTTCTCTCTAGGAGGTATGGAAGTTCACTATTTTCTTGGTATGTGTCAAGATTTTTGCAATACACTCATCAAATGGATTTTTCTGCTTCTCCCACTCATTTTACTTCACTGTCATTTAGATTGCATAACTGGCAAGTAACCACCGGTTATTCCGTTACTCGCCACGAAAAAGCCAAAGCGTTTAACCGCCACTCACTCACTGCAAAAAAAAAAAACTATCAATTTTTCAGTACCTTTTTCGGTTATTGGTGGTTAGTCCTGGTTATTAGCGGTTATTGGCAGTTAATGTTTTTTTGATAAATTTAATTAATTTTTGCCTTTGTCAGTTATTCCCAGTTATTCGACCAGCTCTGTTGAAAAACTGCCGGTTACCCAAAATTGCTCCATGGTGATTACTCGCCGGTTACAATTATGCGAACTAAGATTTACGTAATCCATTCCGCTTCCTTATTTTGCTTCTTGGCCAATTCCATTTCGAGGCTTGCCACCATGGTTGAGAAGACTTTACTCTGCTTCTTAGTTTGTTTTGTGCTTACCCATGCATTCTTCACTTGAGTATACTTTAAATTTTAATTGTCTTTCTTCTTAATTCTACTATTTTCTCTAGTGCTTGGTTCTCGGCTTGTGTCTTGAGCATATGCTCCATTTGTACTTGTCATTGTGCTGATTGGCACACATTGACAATCTCATTATTTTATTTTTCATTTAGCTTGGTTCTATGCAATGTTGCTGTGCATGTCGGTCAATAAGTGCTGATTCATCAATGGCTTGCTAAATGATCTCATCGTCAACTTTCTAGTGAATCCACCTACAACTCTTCAATGAGGAAGAGATTTCTGTTTGCAAAAACTCTATTCGGTTGATATATTTTGCAAGTTAGTCATCTCGTCTACGTTTGGTAGCCAAATAAAATCCATGGATCATGTCCATCAAAATTTCAGCCCAATTTTTCCATTGTTTCAGTCTGCTCTGCCACTATTTAATATTTAAATATTTTATATCATTTTGCCAACCTCCTGTGCAACCGGGATAGCTGAATATGAAACTCAGCCTATTCCTCGGGCTTTGTTGTTTTCCCCTTTGAAGAAGATGGTGCTGCTACAATGATCTGTATGTTGAGCATAGTACATGTGCTATTGCCGGCACACTCAACCGTGTTGCCTCTATCAATAGGAGAGCTGTCTGCACTGGTTTGGATGGTAAAGATATTTGCTTCAAGGATGATACCATCTGCCCTATATTTTGAGCAAACTTTCTCCATTGCGTGGGTAGAAAATGGCTCTTGGGTTGATTTTGTTTCTAACTTGACAATAGAAATGGACTTAAGCTTATCAACAATAAGGTCCGTATGGGAAAAGGATGCGAGGTAATTTCATCAAGAACAGGCTGCTCGTTGGAAACATTGTCTACACCCTTAGCATAAGGATCTGAGAAGATGTCAAAACATCATCATCTTAGTAGTTGGAAAAAAACATCATCTGATCTTTTTTATGTCTTGTGACACTATTTTCGGTCGGGGGAGTGCTCACTATGTTGGAGGGTGCAAACATTTCTGCAGGAGACTTGGTCACTTGGGGAGAACAGGGTGGAGGAGTTTTTCCCTTGGCACCCACTAATGTACTTGGAGCAAAAAGAACATAGGGTGTTATATCTTGAGGTGTGTGACTCCTCAAGGAGAGCATGTATTCACCATGTTTTCTTGCTCTATGTTGGTCATCAACGATTTGTCCTTGTAGCCTCCATATAAGTGTCTTGACTCCTCCCCTTTGTTCTTGTTTCTTCCTTATCATCTTCTCTTTCAAACTATTCATAAGTTTCACTGCCGTCATCGTCGAAGTTGGAGTTATGCTTGGCCTCTGCTTCTTCCTCAATGACATCCTTTTTTTTCTAAAAGTTAGCTTCTTCTTCCTTATCTTGGGCTTCAACAAGACTATTTGGTCTTGCTTAGGATCCAACTTGGAAAATTCCTGCTTACTCTGATGCCTTTTTCAACTTGGAAGCCTTAAGTATTTTTAATCTATAGCCCTGGGGTCGAGAAATATGAACCCCAAAGTAATACCGGCATAACACTGATGACTAATTCGGGTGCTCTGAAGGGACTGACACAATCTTTTTATCTTCTTTTCTGATCTGAAATTGCACCAGCTATCCCAAATACATTTCAGTAGCTTTAGCATTTTATATATTTGTTTTCTGGAATCTAATTACTGCTGTACATTCAAGAACTATGCTTAAATGTTACAGGAAATGTATTTGCAACTTGCTTTATTAACTAGAAATTCATTAAAGAAATTGGAAATGGTGAAAACAGGGAAAAGAAACAGAACTACAACATCCATGCATCAATTGACACAATACATACCTTAGAGAAACTGGATTTGGGAATTATTCAGTGTGGAATGTGTTGTGCCTATTTGCTGCTATTCCATTCAACACTAACAATACAACATACAAAGAGATAGCTCAGAAAACAGACAATTGTAGTCTGATGTACAAGAATTTTACAGAAATCTTCTATGCCCGTGCTTTACAAACAATTCTTCCATATCCTCCTATGTCTTGAAGCACTGGCTGGTGGACTTCCCAAAAGTAGTGACAATGGCCCTTACTATTATAGAACTATAACGCTGATAATTAGTCCTCTTCGGCCTCTATGTCAATGCAAAGGGAGGATGACCAGAAAACTTTGTAGTCTCTGATCTGTGAATGTAGCAGTCTGCTTTTTGAATGCTTATCGTATTTTGAGCAATAACTAGGTTGGAGGACACTATCATATGTGGGATTGATGATCCCATTGCTGCACTGATCGTCATTGTCTAAGTTGACGAGGCTGCATCTTGGCTAGTACTATAGGTTTTGAAATCAATATTTATTGTTTGTCTTCCCTTCCCGACGTATAGATTGTTTTTCTTCATATTCAAGTCCACTTTTGCTTTTTCATTCACACTTGGCCTAGCAAGGCGTCATGCACTAACTTCAAAAGAGAAACCATGACCATGTTTGCTATGAATGGTGGAAAATACTTCTAGGCACTGGTCCAGAAGTGATCTTCCATTCCTAACTTCAATCATTGGCCATAGTATTCGTTTGTTCAACTTCCTCCATGTTCCTTCCGGCAACACATTTTCCCCCTACCTTGTATCCATGGCCACATTTTTTAGCAACCAACAATATCCATGTGCACTAGGATAGGGTATACTCCTATGATCGCCATGATAGGTTCAAGACGTGATTGATCAAGCATTATATGCAATCTTTAAACTGTACTTATAAATTCTTTAAATTCCACCGGGACAGTTGTCTCTACTATTTGTCTTGCCATGGGGAAGGCAAACGGTTTAGCCAACTATCATGATGTTTGGGGCTTCCTCCATCATAATTTTATAAATTTCATCCTTGGCATCGAACACCAATTTATTTTCTCCCAATGGGTCTGAATAAACCGTATTATTTGCTTGCTATTTATTAATCAAGACACCCAAAGGATTACTTGTCTCTCATAACAAATTCATTTTCTTTTGATTGGTGACCCCGTCATGATAATTTTGGTCATCAATTGCATTTGTTCCATGTGCACATTTGGAAAGCTTCTCTCTACATACATGGCATTGAAATGATCTCTCAAGGCATCTGTCCTTTTCCTCCTTTGCACATCTTAAACATGTACTCAATTTAATATTTTTGTGATAGGGATTATTCCTTGAATTGGCACTAGGCTAAGCATTTATTTGGGCACTCCATCCTTCAAAACATATTCTTAGATTTTTGAGATTATTTCCATAGGTTTACATTTTCAAACATATATATGGAAACAACTGTGTGTTGTCCATTGTTCTTTCCCATATGATTTTTTGAGATTATTTCTAGAGGTTCTCATTTTCTTTATTTGGTAAACAAAAGTGGATAGAAAGAGAAATTATATTAATGTCCATAGATGACCAAAAGTAGGTCAATGGAACTTGAGGATACAACCCTTAACAAGAGAAAGTTCAAGGAAAAAAAAAGGAATACAAGTAAATAAGATAAAGTCAAGTAGTGTGCCACTAACAAAGGTGGTAATAGCAATGGAGGGCAAATAAGAGCCCCCAAAAGCATGTGCCGATGAAGACTGGAAGACCTCTTTGAAAATATCTGTTTGTGCTTGAAGTGGAGGAGTGGTCTGACCCATCATCAATCATTTTGAAAAGATCTGATAGTGTTTGTTTAGGAGTACCCAATGTTAGAGGGGCCAAGTTGGGAGATGTTGATATGTGAAGTCAACATTTGAATAAGCAGGTGGCGACCAAGCTAGCAGGTTGGACAAATTCCATACAATTCCATACTACATGTTTTTCGGGGAGTTAGTACATGCATTTTGTACTACACGCGGGTTTGTACTAACGTGATTTTATACTATGTATTTTTCCTATATAAGGAACCCATGAATTGTAAATTATTGATTGAGTTGTACTCATTGTACTCATTTCTGAGCTTGTGCATGGCGACTGCCATTATTGTAATTGCGAAGTAATCCCTGGATAATAAAATTTTGAACCTTTTCCCGTAGTTTTTTACTTGGTGATTTGCCAAGTTTTTCCACGTAATATGTGTGTAAGTGTCTTGAATCTATTTTCATTTTACTGTGATTATTTCTCTTTGCATGCTGTTATTTTTTCTCTATAGGAGATTGTAATGTCCCCAAATGGGACAAATTAGTGCAAAAAGGGTTTTCCCCAAAATCCACAAATCTGAAAATGCAATCAGCGAACCCTAGATTGCAAAACCAGTTCTCAAAACCCTTAATGAACCTTAGAAACCCTAGGTGCCAAAAAAGATAGGGTTTTATGGGTAAAATCAAGTCAACAACTTGTTCCTAAATAACTGAAATTGTGTAGGAAAAATTCAGAATTTAATTTGCACAAATAAGTACTTTTTTAACCTGTTTCTCGAAGCTCAAATGCCACAATATGATGGCAGAAAATTCTGATTTATTATCAAAATTACAACAGCTGTTCGGAGTGAAATTCCTCTTCAAATCCTTACAAAAAATAGCCATGATTCTTTGAAAAATACCAAAAAAATATCAGTGACCTATTTGGGCATATAAAATACTAAAATAGCCCTTCTAGGTCAATCGCCCCACTTCCAAAGTGCTGGGAAAAATAACAAAAAATTATAGAAAATATTCTTGCCTTCTGCAAGTGGAAAATCCTTCGAAAACCTGTCAAATAACTAAAGAATAATTATGCAAATTATTATTTAATTTTTCTCCTTCAAACCCTTCACAAATCGTCCAAAACTACACACAAATGATTAGAAAATTAAAAAATAAAATCAGATTATTTTAATTTGCAAATTTTAGATCAATTGAAACCTTCAAACCCTAGATCCAAGCTTCCCAAGTGATTCGATCCACTTGCAAAAATAGCATAATAAATTAGCAAACTCAAGATGCAAGGAAAAGACCACGAAACCCTCATAAACATGCACACAAACCCTCCAAAGCAATTTGCCTCACTCCTTAGGGCAAGAACAAGATCTCCTTTAGCAATGGTGGTGTCAAAAGACACTTTTTAGATTGATCAAGTACCAACAGTAGCGAACCTCTATTGGGCATGCATCTCAATAGGTTTCTTCAAGCATGAAGAACAAAATATCAAATTCGACATATCCTCCATTGTAGCCTTCTCCATGTATTTATAACTTCCAAAGAGGGTGAACCACTTTGGGAAGATAAAGCACCTTTCTTTGTCCTTGCTTTAGCTCCCATGCCAACATCTCCTTTTTGAATAATATATTAATTAATTGCCTTAATTAAAATAATAAATAAAATTACTTTTAAGGCAAATAAATTAATAATTAATTCATTTAAGCACTTTAATAATTGATTTATGATAAAAATCACTATTTCGACAATAAATAATTCATTAATAAAATGATATTCCCCGAAAAGGGCTCCTTTGGTCTATGGGGAATAGACTAAATGTCTTCAAGCCCTGTTTATTCATGATGTGGAAATGGGGACATCACAAAGATCCTAGGGGGAAGCAAGGCACTTCCTTTGGAGTCTCCCCTAGCATCCAAGGCCGATGTACTCATAGTTGTTTCTATATATATGTTTGAAGAGTGTGTTCTAAAAAAATCTTGCTAGAAAATTAAATTGTGCTGGAAATTGTAAATAAGGGTTCTCTAGGATTCACCCTATGCACCAAGCAACCCCTTTTCTTGTGAAATGTAGGAAATAGTAACGCATAAATTTAAGCAACTAAAATATACAAACATGTGAAACAAAAAATGAAGAATTGAGGAACATTATTACACATGACTAGAGTGCTAGGTGCTAGTTCTCATGTTCGCTCTGAATCATACATCCTAGAATCCATTGAAATTTGCAGGATAACCATTTCTTTGTGGTATTATGGTGTTTGTATGCTTGGTGTAAGTATTTCTAAAAGTCCCTCCTAATGATACATTTGTCACTGACAACGGTGCCAAAATTATGAGGAAGATTGATAATTAATAAATTGTCAACCAGGTTTTGAACCTCTTTCAACCAAGATTATGCAATATGCATCCAATTGCAGGAACTACCATCGCCAACCATTTGGATACCTAGTACAACAATGCATTGACCATTTCAATCACTTCTCCAAAAAGTTATAGGTATAGGATATTTACAAGGTCCTTTGAATAAAATTTGTCTCCAAGCTATTTTCACATCTTCAAGAGGAGTTAGATCTCTTCAATATCACTTCTTTACATAATACTCTCAAACATGCTTTGAAGGTGGAAGCCAAGCCTCAAAAGGGACCTCCAAAGGTCAACCGACATTTTCTATTTCAAAAGATCTCATCTTCTTCCATTGCTAGTTTGTCTAGCCTAACCAATTCATCTTCAACAGAGTGGCTCCGCTAAGGCTTCGAGTCCCTTGTCAAACAATGGGAAGAAATATTGTGCTTATCACAAGTGCAATGGACATTCTACCAATGAATGTCATGTTCTCAAAACAACAAAGTCAAAGACACTTATAGTTGAGCATGTTATAGCTTGGAGTTTTAGAGATTCAGATATGCAATTCCAATGTTTTTAATCCTCAAATCATCCTCATGATTAATGAATTTTGTTTAACAATCTAGAAGCTTTTTTCACTCATAAATGTCAAATCAAGAATAAATTGGTGGGGCTTATTCTCGACAACAAGAACGGAAGAGTGTGGCTTCACAGAAGCCAACAAATGAACTTCAATTACCAACTACAACACGATGGGTCAAGGGAGAGGAACCATCCTTACTTGTGTCTCACAAGTGTTTTGTCATACTTTCCATTGAGCTATTCCAATACACAATTGATTGTGATGTCATTGCACTTGATTGCTACACTCATACTTCGAGCACCTGTTGAGTAAGATTACAAGGATGTTTTGATGTCTTTCATAAGACCTATCAACTGCATAAGGATGATAAAGTCTATAAAATCAATTTTTATGTAATCACTTTGCTATTCAATAGGCCAATAGTTAAACTTGTAAATTTTCATAAGTTTCTAACTCTTTATCATTTAAGAAGAAAAGCCGGACAATGCTGACATGCCCCCACTCAAAGAAATAAAAAATATTGCTGATGCGTGCTCTGCTATTTTTTGACTATCCTAAAAGAGTTCGTCCTTTGAGGCCCACTGAATATTCTGTTGAGCTTGTCCCAGGTTCTTAGTTTCGTAGTTGGCCACCTTACAGCTCTCCACCCATGGAGAGTGCTGAGATAGAGAACCAAATTGAGAGCAGTTGCTCAAAGAGGGCAAGATACAACCCTACACTTGTCCTTGAAGATATCCTTCTCTTGAGTGCCTAATGCAGATGGGAATGAGGAGGCCAAGTGAATGGCTGCATAACTCCATAGTGGTGCTCCACTATTCTCCGTCTCTCAAGGACACAAGACTCAGATTAGAAACAAAGACTCTCTTTATTGAGTGTATTATAGAGATTACACACACCTCACATTCTCCCTTCCCCTAGATTATGAAGAATACTAACTCAGTCCAATGACTGGGTTACAATGAACTTATTTCACTCAACAGGCTTATAGCTCTGCTCTCACACTCTCTAATCTTCTATAAGCTCTCACTCAACTTTGCTTTGGTGTGGAACTTGACTATTCTCTCCCAACTTGCCTTGCTTTGCCTTGGGTGATTGAGATGACTCTCCAATGCTCTTCCAAAATTGACTTCGAATCTTGGTGGCCTGACACTGGTATTCTGCCACACCCTTCGAGTTCTCTATCTTGGAAAATGGTCCACATGTCATGTTTGCTTGATTTGGGTAGTGACTTTGCACATCTTTCCATCATGGGCGAAACCGTTGGTTGCTACATATCACTAGCATGAAGGGACGATTTCGTCGTGTTCCAAGGAAAAGGTCTTTTGGACCAATGGAACATGATTGAAACCATCCTTCTTGCATTTCCTTGCCCCATGGGACCCTTGATGTTGTTCTTCAATGTGATGTTGATCTTCCTCCATACACGCAATGTTGTCGCAAGAGATCGGAAGTCGCACAACATAAAACAAATGTGCACAAGAACCCGAACTCGTGTTTTTGGATGTTGCAAGATAGCTTGTGAACCTGGATGCTCCCACATCAGTGCCTAAAAAATGAGTGGCGGTTATTCACAAATTATTGTGCTTCTGAAATAATAACTATGAAGAACAACTGCCCACTTCCCAAGGTTGGTGACCATTTGTGCCAGCTTTACAGTGCCATGTACTTCATTAAGCTCTACTTGATTTTTGGATATTACTAAGTCTTCATGAAGCCCCGTGATTCTTGAAAGACAAAATTCAAGATCATGTTTGGGATCTTAACGTGGTTGGTCACGCATTTTGGTCTTACCAATGCAATTTCCACATTCGTGTATGTAATAAATGATGTTTTCAAACCCTATCTTGGATAATTTGTTGTCTTCTATGTAGATGACATCTTGGAATACAAGAAGAGCCGAGATGATCACTTGGTCCTTTTCAAGAATATTGTGCTTTGAAAGTGGATGTGAAGCCTCAAAAGAGACCTTCAAAATGTGAATCAACATTTTCTTTTTCAAAAGCAGAGTTCATCTTTTTCCCTTAATAGTTTGTCTAGTCCATCCAATTCATCTTCAACAAAGTGGCTCCGCTAAGGCCTCAAGTCCCTCATCAAGCAATGGAAATAAATATTGAGCTTATCACAAGTGCAATGAACATCCTACCAATGAATGTCATGTTCTCAAAACAACAAAGACAAACACACTTCTAGTTGAGCATAAGGCATATCTTGGGGTTTTAGAGATTCAAATATCCAATTGCAACGTTTATAATCCTCAAATCATTGTCATGGTTGATAACTTTTCTTTAACAATTGAGAAGCTTTGTTCCCGATAAGTGTCAAATCAAGAATAAAATGTGGGGGGGTGCAAAAGGGATAGCCAAAGGTCAATTGACATTTTCTATTCTAGAAGAAGAGCTCATCTTCTTCCCATGGTAGTTTGTCTAGCCCAACCAATTCATCTTCAACAAAGTGGCTCCGCTAAGGCTTCAAGTCCTTCATCAAGCAAAAGAAATATAGTGCTTATCACAAGTGCAATGAACATTCTACCAATGAATGTCGTGATCTCACTAGTTGAGCATAAGGCATTGCCTGGAGTTTTTGAGATTCAGATATCCAATTCCAATGTTCCTAATCCTCAAATGATCCTCATGGTTAATGAATTTTCGTTAACAATTGAGAAGTTCTGTTCACTCATAAATGTCAAAATCAGGAATAAATTGGTGGGGCTTATTTTTGACAAGAAGAATTGTAAGAATGTGGCTTCATAGAAGCCAACGGATGAACTTCAATTGCCAACTACAATTCGATGGGTCAAGGGAGAGGAACTATCCTTACTTGTGTCTCACAAGTGATTTGTCATACTTTTTATTGAGCTATTCTAAGACACAATTGATTGTGACGTCATTTCACTTGATTTCTACATTCATATAGTTGGAGAACCTTATGAGTATGATCACAAGGTTGTTTTGACAGCTTCCTTAAGACCTATCAACTGCATAAGGACGATAAAGTGTATTAAATCAATTCTTCTGTTAGTATTTTGCTCTTCGTAAGGCCAATAATTAAACTTGTAAATTTGCATAAGTTTCAAACTCTTTATCATTTGGGAAGAAAAGACTTATAGTGCTGACAAGTTACGCTGCCAGGAAACGGAAGCGGGAACGGGTTCGAAATGCACAAATGCAGATTTTCAAAAACCTGCGTTTTGGAAACGTCCATACAATATATATATATATATATATATAACAATACATAAGACTCATTTTTAGTCCATAAAAGATAAAACACTTAAAAAGTATCGTATTCATGAAAATTTAAAACATTCAACATGCTTAAAATTTCACATGCTCATGAATCATGTGTCATATCATGTATTATAGCCTAGGTTCAAAATTCAAAGACAAAATGTACATTCAAATGATTATAATGTATAATAAATCATCTAGATTGTCCTCAAAATCATGAATGCTACTTCTAGTAGCTCCACTCTCCACCCCTTTTGTAAAACTCTCTTGATTGTCATTATTGACACCAAGTAATGAAAGTTGGGTGGGAGTAGCTGTGAAAGCATCCAAGTCAGTAGTCTCTGGATGAATTTCCCAAAATGGAATAAAAGGCTGCATGAAATGAGAAAAAATTGTATTTTTCTCCTTGAAGCTGCTCCTTTTTTCTAAGTTCCTCTTCAACTTGCTGCTAAATTCCTCCTTGCTCTTTTAAAAACAAAAATGGCTGCCTCCAAACTCCTCCTTGTTGCAATGGCTGCCTCCTAAATTCCTCCTTGCTCTTGTAAAAAACATCAATGATGAGATTGTGTGTTTTGCCATTGCCTTGAGTGTGTTTATATAGGTTTAACTTGGTGTTTTTATAAGATTAGGGGGGCGCTGGGACATTTCCCTGCAACGTAGCTGACAAGCCCCCACTCAAAGGAAAAAAATCTTGCCGATGTGTATTCTGATATTTTTGACTATCCTAAAGGATTTCCTCCTTTGAGGCTCACTGAACATTCCATTGAGCGTGTGTTAGGTTCTTAGTTTCCTAGTTGGTCACCTTACCGCTCTCCACCCATTGAGAGTGTTGAGATAGAGACCAGATCGAGAGCTATTGCTCGAAGAGGGCAATATACAGTCCATCACTTCTCCTTGAAGATATCCTACTCTTGAGTGCCTAAGGAACGAGTGGCGGTTAATCACAAATTATTGTGTTTTCAAAATAATCACCGTGAAGAACAACTACCCAATTCCCAAGGTTGGTGTTCTTTTGTACCAGCTTTAGGGTGCCATGTACTTCATTTAAGCTCAACTAGATTTTTGGATATTACTAAGTCTTCATGAAGCCCTGTGATTCTTGGAAGACAACTTTCAATATCATGTTTAGGATTCTCGAGTGGTTGGTCATACCAATGTAATTGCCACATTCATGTATGTAATAAATGATGTTTTCAGAAGGTCATTCATGAGTGGCTCACCCCATTATGTTATTTCCTATTTGAAGAGTTTTCTCAAGCGTATGTACTTCTATAGGAAGTTCATTTATAAGTGCTCACATATTTCCCAACCTCATCATCAACTCACCAGTAAGAAGACTTGTGACTAGGGTCGATAGGCTGATCAATCATGCTGTTTGAGGCTCATTTTGTATCACCGATTCTTGCTCTCCTCGACTTGCAACAACCATTTGAGCTCGAGAACTGTTGTACCCAAAATTTTTCTTGGTCATTATTTTCAAATATTGCTACTAACATGAAGCCCTCATTTTGAAGTCTAACTTGTCTTTAAAAACCATTTTTTTTATACTTAACCAATTTTGCGTAAAAATGAAATGCATTTTTTGCACCCTAGATGCCCAAGAGGCTAGGTCGACCCAACCACTTGGGTACACTGGATGTGAGCAAGTTGCAAAATAACACATTTTTGCACCCTGCATGCTTAGGAGACCGGGCTGACCCAACCCTACCCCTTGGGCATGCCAAATGCGTGGCTTAGATGAAATTTCACATTTGACACGCCTAAGAGGTCGGGTTGGCCAGGACACCCGAGTGCGCAAAGTGCGAAGCTTGTAAATGAGGCGGCGGGGGCACTGCATGTCGAGCTGAGACATGTTTTCCTATAAATTTATGCATCCCCTTCTTGTTATGTACATAAACTCTGCACGTGCCCAACATTTCTCATTTCATGTCCTTTCACTGCTTCAAATATCCACCCCCTTTCTGCTCAAGCTAGGAACAACCTAAAATGTCAAAACCATAGGCAAAATTTTCCTCTCACTACAAACTTCGCATTCATACGCCTCCCCTAGATTTTGATCGAGTTTTGGGCATTTTGCAAGCAAATAGGTGATCGATGTACCTTGGGTATATTGAAGTTCTACTCAGCTCCTGCAGACTTTTGGAAAGGTGATAGGGGTAAATCCACTTTTTCATGATCACTCTCACATGCCCTTCACATTCGTACAAGTAGGCTTTGCCACCAGATCCATACAAAAATCTCCAAGTGCTTGATGAGGTTGCCTTATGTTGTGCTATGAAATGTGCAAAAATGAAGTTAAACATGGGTTTCGAACCCATGTCCATCTTTGAGAATGATGTTCCTCAAATTGGGGATTCACAGATTGGACATGTCGATTTAGAGGAATTTCATAAAAGGATCAATGCGGATGTGTCGTCCATTGTGGTTGTGCACCTATTACGAAGCATTCTATCAGAAGGTGTTGGTTTTTCCATCTCTGTTCAATGCGTAGAATTAGTGTTCGCCTATGCAAAAGGCTACAATTCAAACAGGAGGGAGGTCTGATTTATAAACAATGTGTTGATGGCCAAGATAGATGGTGAATCCATTGATATGACCTTCAAGAAACCACCTTGGGATGCATACTCAAAGATGAGCGAAAAGGTTGGTCAAGCCCATTGGGATAAGAACGTTGATCTATACCTCTTGATCATGAATGCTGGATGGTCGAAACATAAAAAGAGGGGCTTGTCAAAGATGCCCAAGAAATTTTTTAAAGTAGATTTTAAGGAGGAACTGTCAGCCATCATTACCTTCCTCAACAAGGTGGTAGAAAACAAGACCACTTCAGAATTTAAACTTTGGATGTTCTTGGCCACGAGCATCATTTACACTGGAAAGCAATTCATTGATTGGAGAAGCATCATCAATGATCTTTGCACAAGCAACTCGCGGAAATAAATATCACAAGGACATTTTATATGACTTCATACCTGCTGTACTCATTGGCAACTTTGAGGATATTTCTCGGCATCAGCCCATAGGGAAACTTTGGTCCTCGAACCAAAGTATGAGTATTACCCACTGCTTATTCTCAAATAGAGTAACAAGCATCTTGGACGTGTCAATGACACTTTCTCAACGAGGATAGTCTGTGCACTTGATGAGGATTGGGGAATGTAATGTCCCCAAATGGGATGATTCAACAAAAAAGAAGGTTCTCCAACGAACCCTTATGCAAAATGAAATTTAGGAACTCAAAACCAGCAAACCTGAAGTAAACAATTACTCCCAACAAGGGCTATAATAAATACCTCCGTTGCGAATGTATTGAAGATGAAAATGTTAGTTCTCTGCCCTCCAATAATTCAGTTTTTTGACTGAAAATGCAATAGCTGTTCCTTGACCAATTCCTTCTCGAAACTCTAGCACACTTGATCAAAATTCATAAAAAAAATATACAAAAGTTTTTAGTAGTAATTAGGCATGAAACAAAGCACCAAAATGAGATTAATAACCCTCACAACAAGTCGCCTATGCACAAAAAATTACAACAACGAATAATAGATGGTTTTGTAGTTGCAATAGCCTCAAAATGATCACCAACAAATATGAAAAATAGCAAGCAATTATAGGAATAATATTCAGAATTATTTCAGACTTAGAAGCACCCTAGAAGTCTTTAAAAATGTTTCTCAAGTGAGTCGCCCCACTTGGCAAAAATATATAAAAATATTTTGAATTGTTTTGCTTCAAAAGGATCCTCCTATGACCTCCAAACCCTTACAAAAATCAGATAAAAATTCAAGAATAATTATAGAAAATTTAGAATAGTGTCTGGGCACAAAATAGCCTTCAAACCCTAAGAAATCAGTGCCAAACCAAATCGCCCTAGTTGGAATAATTGGGAAATAAATGGAAAACCCTAGGAGATGGTTATTCCCTTGTAGCGCAACCCTCCAAGAGGGGTCTTCAACCTTCCAATTAAATCGCCACCCTAGAAATGGCCCCACACCCAAGCAAGCAACCTTTATAAGCAATTTGTCAATCTCCCCAATCTAAAATTCCCCTGTTGAAGCACAATTTGCATCTCTTGATATAGAGATACTCACAATGAGGTTGTGAGTATTGTGATTGGTTTACCTTTCAAAGATCCCTTCACTCTAAAGGGACAGTATCTAGGGGCCTCTGAAAGAGATGCTAGAGTGCCACTCAACTCCTCTTCTATCTCCAAATTTTCCACTTCTTGGGTGGCTGCCCCTACATATTCCACCTCATTCTCCTTATCAAGAATTACCTCAATATAATGTACCTGTCGCTTGCCACGACAATTGTGCCTGCTTTCCCAAATGGTTCTTACAAGAGAAACAAATACCCTTCCTCAATTTATTCCTTACCTCATAGCTACCTTTTGGTCACTGCTTTTGCTGTCCCAAACCTGATGGGTTTGGCAAAATCAATGACCCCTCATGAGTGGATCTCAAAGGCCCTGTATAGTTGCCCCTTGGCTGTCCCAAACTGCCACCTCCATGCTGCCTTGTAGGTGGTAAAAAAGAAACCTTTGGCTGTCTCAAAGATGGAAATCTGCCTCTAGGAGTAGAAGATTCCAAATCACAGGCCTTTTGGATGGCCTCCCTAATGTTGGTGGGTCAAATGCCTTGACCAACCCTCATAAGTGTTCGACTAAGCCCTCTACAAACAACACCACCAATCTCCTATCCAAAACATCAGTCACCATGACCAAAAGCCATTGAAACTCAGAAACGTACCCATCTATTGAGGCCTTTTGCCTCAATTGAGCCAAATCACGAAAATGGAGTTTCGGATTTGCCTTATTGAATCTCTCCAAGAGTTTCCTACTGAACTCCTCATAAGTACGTATGTGCTGATACCCCTAGGTGATGAATCCATGATACCACCACTCCTACGTTGCTCCCTCCAAATGCAAGGTGGTAAATTGAATTTCCTCCTTTGCCATGGGTCGTAATGTAAAGGTGTCCACCTTATGAATCCATGCCCTCGCCGAACTCCTCGGCGAACTTTCAAAAGTGGAAAGGGATACCTTTCCCACTGCATGTTGGAGATCCCCCTGGCCTCCTTTGTGTCTCTGAAAGCTCCTGGGCTCACTCCTCCCACATTTCCATGCTGAATACTCAAAAAAACTGATAGCACTCCTTACTGTAGCAGATGCTGCAAAATACTCCACCATTTCTCTCTCTCAATCATGAGGTGTGTTATGCAAACCCTCTCTCTTTGGTAATGGCTCCTCTCTTTGAATGAATGTACGCTGTGTGGGCCTACGTGTATGTGCTCTATTCCCCACGGGGAGGGGCAGGCGGGTGAGGGTATGTTCGTCAATGTGGTTTTCTGAGTTGTCGCTATCTCCATTGAAGTGCTCAAAGCCTGTCACCCTACCCATAGCACGTACAAATCCCTCCATTATGGCTATCATTTTCTTTTGGGGCTGGAAATACTTAGTAGATCTCTTATCTGCTTCTTTATCTCTTCTCTCTCTTTCTATCTCCCCTGAATCCATGTCACCTATTACTTGTTCCTGTTTTGCCTTTGGGTTCCTTGAACCTTTCTTGCCTCTCTTTTGGTATTGCAGAAACTTTGTCACCACTCATATCACAATCCTCTAACAAACCCCACAATTAGCCAAGATATTGCTCTGATAGCACTGTAATATCCCCAAATGGGACGATTAAACAAAAAATAAGGTTCTCTAACAAACCCTTATGCAAACTGAAATTTAGGAACTCAAAACCATCAAACCCTAAGTAAATAATTACTCCCAACAAGGGCTGTAATAAATACCACCTTTGTCAATGTATTGAAGATGAAAATGCTATTTCTTTGCCCTCCAATAATTCAAGTTTTTGACTAAAAATGCAGCAGTTGTTCCTTGACCAGTTCCTTCTTGAAACCCTAACACACTTCACCAAAATTGATAGAACTAATATACAGAAGTTTCTAGCAGTAATTAAGGATGAAATGAAGCACCAAAATGAGATTAATAACCTTTACAACAAGTCATCCATGCACAAAAAATTACAACAACGAATAATAGATAATTTTATAATAGCAATGGCCTTAAAATGACCACCAACAATTATGCAAATTAGCAAGCAATTATAGGAATAATATTCAGAATTAGTTTAGACTGAGAAGCACCTTAGAAGACTCCAAAAATGTCTCCCAAGTGAATTGCCCCACTTGACAAATATATATAAAAACCTTTCGAATTGTTTTGCTTCAAAGGGATCCTCTAATGACCTCTAAACTCTTACAAAAATCAGATAAAAATTCAGGTATAATTATAGAAAATTCAGAATTGTGTTTGGGCACATAATAGCCCTTCAAAACCTAAGAAATTAACCCCAAACCAAATCGCCCTAGCTGAAATAATTGTGCAATAAATGCACAAACCCTAGAAGGGTTATTCCCTTGTAGCAAAACCCTCCAAGAGGGGTCTTCAACTTTCCAATCAAATCACCACCTTAGAAATGACCTCACACCCAAGCAAACAATTTATAGAAGCAAGTTGCCAGTCTCCCCAATCTGAAATTCACTTGTTGAAGCACAATTTGCAATCTTTGATGTAGAGCTACTCACAATGAAGTTGAGAAGAGTTTCGTCTCCACACCTTGAAGCACTTGAAGGTTTTCGTATTCAAAATACTATAGCCAAACTTGACATACTTGAGCAAATAGATTCAATATCCATATAACATAACCTTCAAATGGAGTCCACTTTTTCTTTAAATAGCCTAAGCCCGCAAGAGAAGCACCCAAATAAATGAGGGAAAATCCCTTTTTCGAATATAAAAACACATCCTTTTAATTTATTTTTTAACCCATGGGTGACAATGACCATCAATAAGGCCCCAACATAAGTGAAAATATAATAAAAAGTACTTTTTCATAACTCAAATGCCAATTAGAATTCATAATGTACCTTTTTCAATAATTTTTCTTCAAGTGGACCCTCAATGTTCTCTTTCTTCTTTTCCCTTAGCCTTTTGGGAACAACTTTTAACGCTAAGGACTCGAAGTGACTCGTGTCAAAAAGGGGGACATGACAAGGAACAAGGATATCTAAAGAAGGAGCCAACCTTGTCATGCAATATATGAGTTACTTCATCCAATTTTGCAAATTCATGTACATCAAGGTAGGTGGATTTGAAAAATGCCCCTTTAGGCTTCCAAGAATTTTGAGTGACAATATTTGTCAATATAATTGTGTAGGCAGTTGTTTGAGGTTCATAAAAGATGTAGAAGACATCTGGTTGGAGTGATTTTTCCAATCATGCTTAGTCATTATAATTGTAGAAGCACAACAGACGGTCAGAACATAGAGATGATCATGGTTCATTTCCCTTTGCATCCTCATACTAGTAGAGCTTTGTTTGATAGCAATGGGTGTTTCAAAGGCCACCTTGGTATAGGTCCTAGCTACACACATGTGCCTAATTTGGAAGACTACTGGGAGGATTGTGCTGAGGACTATGAGGTGAGAAGAAGGGATTGGGGCTGATTGAGCATTACAGTTTTGAATGGGGTCTTCATTGTTATCCCCCATAAACTTCGTGTTTTCCTTATCTTTCGATGGTGTGGGCTTGCCATGACGTTAGGTCTTTTGGGTGGTCTTGATAGTATTCGCTTCTTTAAGACATCTTGTCATGCTTGGTTTCCCTTTGTCTTTCAACTTGCAAGGCCCATCTCCTTAGGTAGAATCAATTGTTTTGTACCCATGATGATTCTTTGCCAACACAATTGCTCTTGGTCTCCACTCCATAATCTCGTAGGAAACAAGGTACAAATCTCAAATTGAAGTTGTTGCTTTGTGCCTTGTTTGCTTTGGTTTCTATCATTCCCTCAGCTTCATCATTGGGTCGATCCTTGCCGTTGATAATTCTCCCATTGCGGTCCTTTCTCCATTCTCGATGGTCCTCCCACTAGTGGTTTGATATTGATTGCTATCAATGATCTTTTCACCTTAAAGTTTTTCACTGCGATCGATGGCCTACTCCTCGTCGATGGTCTTCTCCCGACTGACAATCCTCTTTTCATGGAATACCGTGTTTGTTTCACCATTGAAACTACCAAGTCTGGTTTCATTGACTGTCTTTTCATCAGTTTGTTTCTTTCCCCTTTCAAATGTCATCATCGCAAGGGTCACAAACTCTTCACCCCCACTTTCTTCCTAGAACACTATTAAGGTTTGGGGTTCCTTGGTTGTTTCCATTTTTGAAAGCCTTTTTCTCGTTTGCTCCATTCTATTCTTGCAGATCTTCTAATGGTGATTTTTCACTTTGGAGTCCAAACAATGGGTATTAGGAAATTTTTAATTTATAAATCCCCCTTATGATATCACTCTATGCCACACCTTTTCATATTGTTGATAAATTTGTTGTCGCTTGGCAACTTGGTGACTTGCTGGCACTTTTCTTTGTGCCTTTCCAAGTCGAGGTAGCAAATAGTCCTAAAAGGGTAGAATATTAATAAAATTAACAATACTAAGCAATAATATATTATTGTAGTTTACGCGGAAACTCGTCGTTCTCGAAGCACCTACCCTTGCTTATAAATAGCCTACACATCACTACACATAAGTGCTTAGTGGTCAATGTCGCAAGTGGCGAAAGTGACACAATGTAATAATTAAAAGCTTGCAAATTGTTAGCATATGAATGAAGAGATAATTGTGAGAAGCACACGATATCATTGATGTGTGCATACATCTTATTTATGGTATGCTTAAATGGTTACAACAGTTATGGAGGCTATTAGTTTAGAACTTAACTAAAATTAGTTAAGTCTTATTACAATATTTAACACCCTCTCTTAATGATTAAACTAGAAATGACTCCAAGTTTGTCTTGAAATTTTACAAAAAGAATAGAACCAAGAGGTTTAGTCATTAGATCTGTTGGCTGTTTTGAAGAAGCACAAAAGTGAAGAGAAATATCACTAGAATCAAACAATTGTGGAATGTAGTGATGATGAATCTCGATGTGTTTGGTGTGGGCATGAAAAAACAGGATTCTTTACTAACTTCAATACACTTTGACTATCACAAAATAGTGGAGTAGGTGTATATGAAGAAAGTTGCAAATCAACGAGAATATGATATAGCCAAACTGCTTCACAACTAGCACTGATTGCTGCTTTGTATTATGTTTCAGTGGAAGAGAGAGCAATAGTATGTTGAAGCTTGCTCTGCCATGAATCAACCCCTGAACCAAAGGAAGACATATACCTGGTAGTAGATTTTTGAGTATCAACCGATCCTACCAAATTAGAGTTTGTATAACCAATCAATCTGAAATTTGTTGTCCTTGGATAGAGAATGCCAAAGTCAGGGGTTCCTTTGAGATATCATACAATATGTTTTGCTGTTGTCCAGTGTGCTAGCTTCGGTTGATATAAGAACCAAGAGAGGTAGCTAACAACAAAACATAAATCTGGTTGAGTGGTGGTAAGATATATCAAGCTGCCCATCAACTGTCTATATAATGATTCATTGACCAGTGATGAATCATCATGAGCTGATAATTTCAGCCCTACCTCCATAGGTGTAGAAGTAGAATTAGAATCCATCATTCCAAACTTCTTCAAAAGAGTAGTGACATATTTGACCCGAGCAATAAAAATGTAGTGGTCGTGTTGCTAGAATTCTACACCCAAACAATAGTGTAGGAGGCCTAAATCAGTCATATCAAAAGCAGTGCACAAATCTAATTTGACTTTTTGAATCGCTGTGTCTCCACTACCTATGATGGCAAGGTCATCAACATACACAATGAGTATCACAATGTCATCATCAGTGCTTTTGATATAGAGATTCGGATTAGATGGACTCCATCTGAATCCAAAATATCATAGATGCTGATCAATTTTGATGTACCAGTTTTGAGGAGCCTGCTTAAGCCCATAAAGAGACTTACCAATTTGCAAACCAAATGATCATGACCAGGTTCTTGAAGGCTTTTAGGCTGCACCATGTATACTTCATCCAAATCGCCATTAAAGAAAGCACTTTTGACATCCATTTGAAATAGTTTCCAACCAAACCGAGATGCGATAGAAAGAAGTAACTGAAATGTGACCATTTTTGCAATAGGAGAAAAAGTCTCCTCATAGTCTATTCCCACCTGTTGTGAAAATCCTTTCACAACAAGATGGGCTTTGTACTTGTCCAAAGTACCATCAGCTTTGCATTTGACTTTGTACACCCAATTGCAGCCAATGGGTTGCTTACTTGGAGGTAAATCTACCAATGTCCAGGTATTGTTTCTCATCAAGACATCATATTCTGATTGCATCGTTGTCTCCCACTTAGGTTTGCCTTGTGCATCAAAATATTGTTGGGGCTCTGAAATAGTGAAAAGATCAGAAACAAGAGCAAAATACATATGTTCTTCATCATTAGTTGAATCCACAACTGACTTTCCTGGCTGTCGAGACCGTGTATGGGATTGAGGAAGATCACCCTCTCGTACATCCTGTAGAGTGGTGTAATACCACTTGGGTCTCTTTTGTACCAAGGAGTCCTGTTCCTGCTGAACGACAGATGGAGAAATGGTCGATTCAAGTCGATGACGTTGATAGACTAATGGAGTGTTAGCAATAGATTGATGCATTGAAGACTATGAGGGTGTCTCCAAAACATGTGGTTCCTCATCTTTCAGAGGAAGTACAAAACTAGAAACCTTTGAATTATTAGAGATAGCTTTCTGATTACAAACAAAAAATGATTTTGTTTCTTTTACATCAACATCCCGACTAATAATGATCTTGTTAGTAGACACATCTATTAGTCTATATGCTTTAGATTGAGTACTATAACGAACAAAGAAATATTGGGCACATTTAGAATCTAGTTTACTTCTCTATTTCTTAGGAATGAGAGCATATGTAGCAGAACCAAAAACACGAAAATGTGTTACCTCTGGTTTGATGATGGACCAGGGTTTTTCTGGGGTGATGTTCTTCAAAGCCTTGCAAGGACTTCTGTTCAGTATGTAGACTACTGTGTTTATTGCTTCTCCCCTATATTTATACGACACACCTCTGTTGTGCATCATGGATCGAGCCATCTCCGTGATTGTGCAAATTTTGCCTTTCAACCACTCCATTCTGCTGAGTGTGCGGTTGTTAGATGTCGATGAATTCCTTCCTTGCTGCAATAGTTCTGAAATTGCTTTGAAGTGAATTCACCCCCATTATCGGATTGTAAGGTTTTGATCCACCGACTTGTTTGATTTTCTACCAGTGCTTTGAATTTTACAAACTCAGCAAAACAGTCAGACTTCTTGTTCAAGAAGTAGACTCACATTTTTATAGAAAAATCATCTATGAACAACAAAAAATACCTTGCACCAAAAATAGTAGATGACTTCCAAGATGGCTCACTTAAATCTGCATGAACAAGATCAAGGAGCCGCTTTGTTCTCCAAGCACCTTCAGTGGGAAAAGGTTCTGTTTCTGTTTGCTAGCCAAACAACCTGCACATATATCCTGCTTGACCTGGATAGTAGGCAATCCAAGAACCATATTTGATTTTTGGAGTTTGGCCAAATACTGAAGATTGAGATGTCCAAATCTCTCATGCCATACAACATTGGTATTATCCTCCACAATTAATGCATTCAAACTGACAGTGGCAGGATCAACAAGTCTATACAAGCCATTTTGCTCAATGCCTAGGGCTATGACTATTATTTTTGATATTAGACACAATGCATTTCTTTCTTGAGAAATTTACTATAATGTGAGGGTTTTCAGTTAGCCGACTAATTGATAGAAGATTTTTGTTCATCTTAGGTACATACCTAACATTCTTGACTATGAACTTTGAGCATTATTCAATACAATGCGTATATCTCCTATCCCTTTTATAGGATGTGACCTAACATCACCCAAGAAAAACTTTCTTTTATAGTGAAATTAACATACGAGTTTTTTTGACATGTAAAATGACGTGATGCATCGGAACAAAAAAACTAGTCACTAGTAGAATTCTATTGGAACATGATGCCATGAGAGCATATTCTTCCTCAGATTCAGTGTCAACTGCTGTCACATTTGCATGCCCTTTTGTCTTCTTGTTATGTGTTAGATGATAGTCTTTTTCTACATTCTTTCTTAATATGACCAAATTTTTGACAATATTAACATTTTACCTTGAATTTCAGGGAAGATGAAGACGTATCCGAATGTCTTTTCCATTTTCCTTTTGATTGGGTAGCAAATGCACTATCTGATTGGCCAGAACTGGGTCATTGAAGTGTATCTACCTGCGTTCTTTTTGTAGTAAATATGAACTCCCCTGATCAAAAGTAAGAGTGTTACTCTATCATCAGGTGCAAAGCTTCCACAAACGATTCATAAGAAGATGTTAGGATATTAGAACAAGAGCCACCATATCATTGTCATCCACTTTTTTGTTGATCGCTGACAATTGGTCACAGAGATCTTTCATTTGTAATAAATGCTCTGACAGAGACCCACCTTTTGTCATTTTTGTGGAAAACAATAGATTTTTCAAATAAAGTACTGGACTCTTTTTCGAAGTCTGATACTTGTTCTCAACACTGGTCCATAGTGCACTTGCTTGTGCAACAGTCCGGACCTCTAGAATCATATCATCTAACATAGAAAGTTTTAATAAAAGAAGGGCTTCTTTATGATGTTTTTCATAATTGGCAAAATTCATTGCCTATTGTTGTTGTGTCAAGTATAATATTGTCACAATTACGGAATTTCGCAATTGTGAAGATTTATGACTCCACATATTATAATTTTGCCCAGTTAATTTTTGGGCCTTAGGAAGGACAAGATTTGGATATTGGCCATTTTTCACTCCAAAAAATAAATTTTAACCAATAATATACCAAAAAATTCTGAAAAAGTTGAATTATTACGAGCTTGCTGTGTTGTGCAATTTTTCAACCACCCAATTTTTTTTATTAAAAAATATCAGATTTTTTTTGAAAATAATGACTCATTGGTTTTGCAAATTTTTGAAAATGATCTTTCTGTAATTCCTTTCTGCCCTGCAACGATATGTATTGTGGATTTCGTGCATTGTGTTTCCTGCTAGTGACTCGACATTTGTACTCCCAAAAACTCTGCTTGCAATTCACGATTTTGACTCTGTGTGTTGTTTTTGTCTTTGTGCCCTTTCGTGCATTCAAAACGCGACTCTGATCTTCCACTTCGTGCTCGACTATGTTGCCCTTGTGTCCTTCCACGACTAATTGTTGGCATCTTTCGCCGTGACTGCAACTTCGACACTTCCTGTGTCCCTTTCCGCGACCTTGCCCGACTGTGTCTATTTCGTTTCGTGCTTCCACCAAGTTCCTTTGCAATGTTGTGACGAAAAATGCAATCGTGTTTTCCATGACAAACTCTATCGTGATTGGTCTGCCGTGACTGTCTTCCGTGTATATTGTGCAAACTTCGACTGTGTGTTGTCTCTCCTCCTATTCATACCCTTGAACCAAGGTTTCTTCGAACGACGAACACTTGTACCGTTCCGGCTTCCTCAAGTGGTGGCTCTGATACCACTATTAGCAAATGAATGAAGAGATAATTGTGAGAAGCACATGATATCATTGATGCGTGCATACATCTTATTTGTGGTATGCAAAAATGGTTACAACAGTTATGGAGGTTATTAGTTTAGAACTTAACTAAAATTAGTTAAGTCTTATTACAATATTTAATAGCAAACACAACACAAACCATGCCTCTTGCCGGGTACTAGGACTAGTGCAACCGACTAAAGATTTTTAACAAACATGCCATAATATGAAAATAGATTTTCTCCCTTTTTCCTGTACTGTGCTCATCTATCCTCCTATCTCTAATGACACTCTCACTCAAACCCAAGGGCTATTTTCCTGCATCCAACTCACTCAAACAAACGAGTAGTTAATGGGGTTATCATATCCAAACACAAAATCCAAATGCTAAATGCCATCAAATACTCGTGACAACATATAATTTCAACATTGCATTTAATGAAGCAAATAATCAGCTACTTAACAATCTGTTAGTCCATCACTGTTCAACAAGATAACTATATAAATCCACGTAATCAAATCTATGTGATTAATCCATATGGCATACATACCATTTATCACGATCGGAAAGTGAAAAGTAGTCTAACTGCAAACATGAGATGTGACAGCTAATGGCTACTCCTGAACCTGTGCCACAGATCCACACTTGTGGTTTCTACAACTTGTGTGGTTTGCCCAAATATGGTAACCTTGCTTTAGAAGATAGTCACAATACTCTTCCCCACTTGCGAGGCACTTCTTAGATTTGACTCTGGGCTCTGGGACAACAAGCAAAGTCAACTCTTTGCCAAGTTAATATGAAGTTCATGTTAATTACTATTAGTTAGGGGGTTTTGAGTTGATATTTAGTCAGCTCACTGCAACCAAGTACTGAGCTAAATCTTACACTTCCTCTTTTTGAGTCATTCCCGAGTTGAAGTCATGTGACTGTGCTGTGGAATACAGTGGCATGGTGTAGTCTTGTAAAATCCCCTCTTGTATTGCATGCTATTTTTACGAATTATTTTTCCAGTTTGACACGTGAACATTTTGTCAAACAATTACCATAATATTGCCAGCTGTTTGATTCATGAGTTTTCTCACATTTTCAAATTTCATGCATATAAGGAATTAAGTTTGATATTCAATGATACCATACATAAGGGAATGCACTATTTAAACACCAAATAGATATGGCTGTTCATTACAAAATATTACAGTGCTGAAGCAAACAATATTCAAATCAATACATTTTCTCAGACTTGAAAATCAACAATACATCGGATGCCTATCAAATTTGCACTCCATAGCAGAAACCACGACTATCTCCCATAAATGACGCTGTTGCGCCCCTAATACTGAAACGACTCCCTTTGAAATGCCACGACCTTGCAACAATATATAGTAGGAGGTATGAATGGCGATGGAGATAGAATGTAGTCGTGCCCTCCTTTTGCAATTACGACCCCTAGCAATCACCCACGACAAAGAGAAATGCTGTTGTACTACTTTGGGAATAAAATACCAGACGATTAGGAATATATGCAGCAAATAATCCCTTGAAATTCAAATGCCCACTTTGAAATATGACGTTTGCTATATTCGCCCAGCACTATGTTCACTATGTTCAACCTTACAAATCACCCAACCTGAATATATCTCATCCTTCAAATGCAAGTAATAATTATGTTAATGTTGGCCATTTTTTGTCCACATACTAAAGCTCTTGCATTTTTCCGAAGGGCACTTCCAAAGGGAAAATGGTTCTTTTCAAAGTTTCGAAAGATATCTTTTCTTAGGGAAAAGGGGCCCCTTTTCAATTTTTCTGAAGGACTATTTCAAAGAGGCCGAAGGCATTTTCAAATTCCAATGGTCCATTCAAAGGAATCCGAAAGGTACTTTTCCTTCGCAATGGACCTTTACAACTTTTCTGAAAGGTACTTTTCCTTCGCAAAGGGCCAAAACATTTTTTTCGAAAGATCATTTTTACAAAGTTGGAGGGGTTTTTTCAAATTTCTGAAGTTGTCTTCTTTCTGAAAGGTCCAAACAGATAAGCCGAAGGGTGCTTTTCAATTCTTCTGAAGGGTGCTTTTCATTTTTCTGAAGGGTTTTTTCAAAATTCCGAAGGATAAAAAAGGGGGTCACTTTCAAGAAAGCCGAAGGGTACCTCCCTTTTGGAAAGGGGCATTTTCATAAAGTCTGAAGACATGAATTTCTTCGGACAATTTGTCTGCGGGAAGGGTCTAAGCAAATTGTCCGAAGAAAATGACTAAAACAAGTTGTCCGAAGGAATTGGTGATGGGCCCAGAAACGTCAAAATCTGAACCCCTGCAAGTAGCCGTTGGCATTTAAAAAGATCAAAAGAAGCTATGCAATCTATAGATTTGTATCGACATAAATGGATACATGAAAACCAATGTCTTTAGATTGGTTTTTCATCTATAGAAAAGATTTGGCTCAGGTTTCAAAGCAGGAGCTGGTGTATACAGTTAATAGAGAGGCTCTCATCCTTCGACATGGCCATCATCTCCAACAAACAGCCGCTCAATTCAAAGGCAACATGACTCAATCCAAATTCAAAGCTATGGGGATTTTGTCCTTATACGTGTAAGACAATTGAAAGATGGCGTGGAAGTGAAAGGTGAAGATTAGGTGATTAGAAAAGGTAGCTCGAGCATTAAAGACGTACCTAGATTTTTCTTTTTTAGTGGATCGTGACATCATCATCCTCAACAAGTTCTTGTCTTCTAGTGTGTTTCTCAACCAATGAGAGGGCTTGAATACTATTGGAGCTAATAGTGGTTAATTTGTTGAAGAAGGATTAGTTCTAATTAACCCAAATGTGGGTGAGAATTCACGGAGGGTGGTTGGATCTCATTTATTGAATTCTGTTTGCTTGCCTCTTCTCTTTTTCTTCTCCCTTTTTTTATATATATCTCTGTTGACTCACCAAAAAAAAAGAAGATATCCTCATTTGACAAGGAGAAACCTTCTCAAAATTTGTAAGAAAGACCTTTTGAAGCAATAAAGATCAATTTTTACCTCTCTCTTCCTTGAAAATTGTGCTTCGCAAGCTTGTGCATGATGGCCTTGTGAAGAAGTGTTCTTCCATGTCCATTGTCCTTCTTTCTTGCCTATTTTTAAGTGTTTTCAAGTTAGTTGCAGGTCTGAACTTGAGCTCTTTCCACCATTAATGGACACTTGGTGTGAATTTTGAAATTCCTCTTTGCTTCATGTATTGTTTGGTGAGCCTAGTTTATGAAACACTTATGCAAATTAACTAGTTTGTGAGGTTGTGTGAACAAGAATTATCTTATGCTGAATTAATGTTTATTTCATGCTTATGTGGATCACTCTCTATTTGGTACATCACTTCCCTTAGCTTAGATTTTCTCTTTATGTTATCCTCCTATCTCTTTTCCTTAGTCAGCAGTAGATTTTAGTATGGAAAATAAGAGCTGAAGTGAAGCATCTGAGGAACTAGCCTCATTAAAAAGCCTAGAGGTTCAACCTCATTATAGGATACCCACAATCTGAGGTTGTCTCAACGCTTGTAGCTAGGAGTGAGAGAGCTTGAGAAACTCTCCCACACAAGGTGCAATTCTACGCTACAACAGTTAACCCTCAAATTTGTCTCCAAGGGAGACCCACAAATTTGGCAATGTTGTACACCTGTGAAAGATCTGTTGATCTCTCCAACATGACCAGCTAGGGTGGATTAGTCTCACCACTGAATCCAATCGCCTTAGGGTTTCCGTCCCAGAGCCAAGAACTCGAAAAAGCTCTTCAAATCACCAATAGAGAAAAATAATCAAGCATAAAAAAAATGAGCTCTAATTTCCTCTTTATATGACTTGTACTTTTCCCACCAACTCTCCAGAAGCTTCTATTTAAAATTCACTTTTAATTTAAACTCGCTTTTTGCTCCGAAAAAGACTTTATTAAAATAATGATAATTTTACATGCAAGGTCCCTGTTTAATACATCCATGATTTAAAACATTTTATTCCGGTTCCGACTAGTTATAATACTAAGGTGCCTTTTAAATATTTTAAATAATATTTGGCAACCTTAGTAAATCAATTAAAATAAAACCATTAATATATTCATTTTGCGAAAACTGTTGGAATGCATCGGAATCGAAAACTAATTGCACTATAGTGATTTCGATGAAGAATAATGATAAATGGCGCTGATCGGGCGACTTTCTATAAATAGATGTCCTCTCCAAGATTCTTGGAGAGCATACTAGAAGCCAGAAATAACATCTGAAATCATCAAATAACTCTTCCAAACCATCTGAGCTCACTGGTAACATCAAATTACCCCTCTGATCAGGCAAACACAAAGCCAAGAAGCCATCTCCAACTGCAAAGCAAGAGAACCCGAAAATGGGGACATTACAAGTCTTGACTTAGGAGCATAATGTTCTATGTGGACAGTAGAAAATATCCATATATGTGAACTGTTATTTTCTATTACAGTTTTTAAATACATTAATTTTATAGAAGATAATGACTATATTGGATTTTCTGGTATATAGCTTTGAATTATTGACTTTATTTCCTCTCAGCAAAAAATGGCTAGATAAATATTTGCTAATGGATGCCACACTCTATTAAAAAACAATAAGTATTGACTATTGAATGTCATGTTTTTACAAAAAGGCAAATGATAAGTGATTTACAATTAGCATAAATTAGGCCCAAGATTAATTTAATTATAAATTTTACCCAACCTGTCAACCCACCTGACGTGACCTTACTCTCGCATGGATTTTTCAGAATATCTTCAATGTTAAACTCCATTTGAACAGCTAATTTGTAAACATTGTGTGGGACATTATGAGGATAGGATGAAGATGCATATTTTCTTAAAATCAAAATTTAAATATCATTTTTCATCCATTTGATTTAAGCCGAATGAATTCTATCCTTGGTCCTATTGTTTGTTGTTTTTTCTGAACATGGCAACTATGCTATGTTAAAAGTCAGTATCACTAGTTAGCCACCAATTTCTAAGACATTTGCATCCAGTTGCTCAAATTTTCTTGTAAAATATATTGAAATTATGTGAATCTTATATGCCTGTTGAAGTCCATTCTCTGTTAGTTGTATTAATGGCAGTAAGGTGTTTGGCATTGATCTTATTTGTGTTGCTGATTCAGATGCGATCTTAATAACGTTCATTATTTTTTTTTCTCCACATTTTTCAATGATAATTATTGTCCAGCTGAACTTTCTTCATGAGTGCATTAATCTTTTGGGATGGGCACTTTTAGTTGTAGTTATAGCAAATAATGTGAATTTTGATATTTTTGTTCTTCTCAAATTTACCGTCATTTCTTTATATTACCAAATGTTCATATTATAAATTGATAATGCAGTCAGCCCTGGTTGGAGGAACTCTTCCTCTCTGAATGTTGTGGTGTAAGCTCAGGATATACAGGTGAGGCCGACTTGAAATATTCTCTTACATGTCATTTCTATCAGATCCTAAGCATGCATTTTTTTTTTCAATCTATACTTCAGCTTGAAAGAGATGACTTACATAATTGTAAATCAATTTACGAAAAATCCTCTTCAAACGGTACTCTACCAAAATAAGTTTTAATTAATATAGTTTTTTTCTTAGATTATTATATTTTGTAGGATTCTATTCATGTGTTTTTGGTAATAGTCATACTTTACCCTAATGACATTTTTCCTCATGTTTTTGGTAATAGTCATAAGGCAAGGGGACCCACTTAGCACATAAGCACTGTAAGCCTTTGTTAGTAAGGGTTAGGAACGGTGAATGTAATCCACCGCATTGGGCTTCTCACCATCTAGCCTCATTCCCCTTGGCAAAATTTTTGGAGCATGCAATTCCTTCTAAGACACATTTGTCTCACAATTCTTACCATTGTGGGATTAACTCAATTACAACCCAATCATGTATTTTTATTTAATTAATTAAAGGCTTCCACGAGAAATTTAATTAGATTATTAGGTTTTGTGGGATTTACTCACGTGTGTTTAAGTCATCTCAAAATGACCTCCATGAGCAGTCATTACATTTTTCCTCAAGGAGGTCATCTTGAGATGACTTAAATACACACGAGTAAAATCCCAGAAAAATTAATAATCTAATTAAATTGCTCCTAAAAGACTAGTCATGGAGGTCATCTTCAAATGACTTGAACAAACACAAGTAAAACCCTACAAAAATTAACAATCTAATTAAATTGCTCGTGGAAGTGTTCAATCAACACAAATACATGATTGGGTTAATCGCACATTAGTAAAAATTGTGAGACAAGGGTGACTTATAAGGCTTTACATGCTCCAAAAGCTTTGCCAATGGGGAAAGAGGCTAGAGGGTGAGAAGTCCAAAGTGGTGGATTACATTCAGCATTCCTTCCCCTACTAACAAATGCTTATGGTGCTTGTGTGCTAAGTGGGTCCCCTTACTTTGTGATTATCACAAAAAATACGAGGAAAAATGTCATTAGGGTAATGACTACTTATGGATGTTATCTTGAGATGACCTAAAAACACTTGAGGAAAATCCCACAAAATTTAATAATCTAATTAAATTAAGCCATTATTTTCTTCAAAAGCTTTACCAATGGGGAAAGAAGCTAGAGGGTGAGAAGCCCAAAGTGGTGGACTCCATCCACCGTTCCTTCCCTTGCTAAAAAATGCTTATGGTGCTTGTCTATGAAGTGGGTCCCCTTGCTTTGTGATTATTACAAAAAATAAATGAGGAAAAATGTCATTAGGGTAATGACTACTTATGGACGTCATCTTGAGATGACTTTAAAGCACATGAGTAAAGTCCCACAATTTAATAATTTATCTAGAACCTTGGTATGAGTCTGCTTGTGAAGTACACTAGGTGACATAACTAATGTTCACCCTCTTGGGCCAGTGTTCCTCCTATTGTGAACTCGGACTTACCTATATCAATGTGAAATTCCTTACTCCTATTAGGATGTGCTAGGTTTGGTGTACTTATCAATCTTGCCTCAACTCTTTAAAAGACTTTTGTTGTTCCCCTCTCCAAATGAATGAAACTCCTTCCCTTGTTAGGATATCCAATGGGTATGAGACTTCCGCCAGGTTTTTTACGAACCTCCAATAGCATGTGGTGTTTCCTAATATCGATTGATTCACTCCCATGTTGTGTGTGAATTCCTTCCTTTCAACTACACAAATCATATTTGATTCCATCTTCAACCCATTTTGATTGTGTCTTAGAAACTTCTCAAATGGAACCATTAAAGAACATTTATTCGGGTTCAACGCAAGTTTGGCCTACCAACAACATATTCATGCACACCTCAAAGTCTTAGGGGCGTGTTAACTCCCCCTCGTAAATTGACTAGTCATTGGGTAATCAATGAAGTTCCCCATCATGATTATCTTGAAAATTTGTAGCATGATCCTCCGAAACGTGGTTGGAGCATTACACAACCCAACTAATATCCAAATATTTGTGTAAATACTATTCTCAACCATGAAGGGTATTCTTAACTTGTCTTCCTCCATGATGCTTAAATGATTGTATACACTAAACATATTGAGGAAAGAGTAGATATCTTGACTTGCCGCTTCCTCTAGGACCAAGTTGGTAAATGGGTCTTATGCATCTAAATTTGCTCGCCTTCGCCTGCTTTAATTTCGACACTAACATCGCTAATTTTGTCTAATGATCACTAATTCCGTCTAATTTTGTTTAATTCATCCTTACTAATCCTCTTGGTCATTTGAACCCGTCTTCACTCTTCATATCATACACCAACCTTATATCATCCCACAAATCAATTAATTCTTCTTAACATGTATTATTTGTCAACTAACCCCCACTTATCCATTATATGGGAATTTAAAATTCCCATAACCCAGTTACCTACCTACTCCTAGGCTTTCCTATAGGCCTACCCCCTATTCCTCACCCAACCCTTCTTCTAAACTAATCTAACCTCACTCTAATAATTAATTAATCCCCCTAATGGATTCTAGAATTCTCCAATTCTAGAATCCTCCACTATCCTATCCCTCCTCTCTAGAATCCTCCAATTTTAGAGGCTGCTTATGAATTTTTAATTCCCTTTAATTCCCTCCATCTTCTCTATTTAAATCCATGCTTCCCTCCATTCCAGACCATGAGAGAAAAACTAGGAAATCCATGAGCTTTCATGTCAATCTTATGATGAAATCCATTAGTCCTTTTATCAAGCTATCAACTAATCCATGCTATCCATATCTTGAATTAAGTCAAATATCATGCTGAAATTATGGGTCTAAAGGCAATCCAAAATCCATAATCACTCAATCTTTTTCTTGTTTTGATCTTGATTTAGAGCATTTGGCTTTAGGATTGTAATGCTGTTGTGAATATTTGTTTATTTGTATTTAAATCCTAATGGCTCTGAATTTTAATTGTAGATTGGTTATTTTGAGTAATTTTCGATATAACTTGCACATCAAATCCATTGCTCAAAATTATCAGCGTATGGGGATGGGAAAGGGGTCCTTCAATCACCGCATTCATGTTTCTAAAGTCTCAACATATTCGAATCTTATCTCTTTCAGATTAATCATTATGGTTGATGCTTAGTTACTCAAACTCAATTTGAATATTGATCCTGCTTCAAGCATCTTGTTGATTTCTGCTTGGACCTTCATTTTGTACTTAGGATTCATCTGATATGGTCTCTATCTTACGGGTTGTGCTATTTGCATTAGAGGAATCTTGTGTTTGATAAGTTTGGTGGAACACCCTTTAAACCACACAAACATGTCTTTGTAGTCAAGGGAGATTTTGAATACTGTTGCTTTCAACAATTGGTTCTAGTCATTGTTGGTGTATTTCTAGGATTGGAAATTGACCAGACCTATAGCTTGAAGGGTCATAACCTATGTTTAAAATTTGCTTGTTAGTCATGTTGAAGGCACTCAAAGCATGTATAGTCAGTTCCTTGTATGGTCATATTTCAATCTTGTCTTAGCAACCGTTGAGTGAAGTATTACATGAAAATGATGTTTTTCGTGCTGTCTTTACTTAGCAAATTTGGTGCCTTGGTGCATTTTCTGTTTGTAGATACAAGCTTTGAAAAATGATTTAGCAGTGCAGGGCATGCCCGGGGATGTCAAAATTAAGCTATGGCAAATAACCATTTGGGTTCAAGTGATTCTAAGGTTGAATGCAGATCCAACAACATGCATTTAGTCATGCCGTGAAGATCTAACGGTGTGAGCGAAAGTCAAAAAGTGCCTGGATCAAGATCGACAGTGCACGTTCTTGCGTACAAGTTGAGTTTATGATGTGTGTTGGTCCCCAAAAATGTCACTCATTTTTGGGACAACATAGGAGCTATCTTTGGTCCTGCAGGGACAAAATCCTCTCTCCCCTTTTCAAAAATTGCTTTGAGCATTCAAGTTCTTCATTTTTCAAAGCTCTTCCAGAAACCTACGGACTCTGCAGGCTTGAATCTACGGACTCTACAGGCTTGAATCTACGGACTTTGCAGGAAGAAAATCTACGGACTCTGCAGGCCAGGTTCTACAAGCTTCGCATGTTGATTTCTACGGACTCTGCAAGAAAGGAGCAAGCTCTCAACACTTAGGCGAGTTCAACGGGTTCAACGACCAATTGGTTCAACGCGCTTGGTGCAAAAGATCAAAAAGACAGCCAAATAACGAAGAATGAACAGATTGAACCATTGAACCGTTGAACCAAAGTTGGTTCAATTGGTAGGTTCAAGGGGCTGCCCCAAAGCCAAAGAGGCAAGTGCCCTTGCGGAGGGCAGGCAACATTGGTTCGAATGTCAAAGAAAAGACAGTATCCCTTCGGATTTGTTCAAAGGCCCAAAAGGAACAATTCTTTCGGACTTTTTGTCCGATGGAAATGATTAAGTGAAGAGGCCAAAAGAATTCTTTCGGGAAGACTTTTCTCGAAAAAATGTTAAGGCAAAATTCCTTCGGACTTTTTGTCCGAAGGAAAAGCTCGAAAGCCAAAAGCCCGCCGAAGATGCAAGAACCTGCCAGAGAAGTTAAAGCCTGAAGGTCACATGAAAAATCCCGAAGGGTAGATACCCTTGCGGGGGACACTTGACGTCAAAAAAAGGACCTTTTCCAAGGACCCGAAGGGACACCTTCCCTTCGGGACGTTGTAAACGCTGAACAAAGACGCAGAAAGGAATCCTCAAAGACTTAGGCACAAAGAGCTTCAAAGAATGAACCGATTGAACCATTGAATTGTTGAACCAAATGGTTCAACAAGTTCACAGGTTCAAAGGTTCAACCAAGCACGATAAAGATCAAAGAGCTTAGGAAGAACAAGCGACGGGCAAAACAAAGAACCAATGAACCGATTGAACCTTGAACCAAAAGAGTTCAAAGTTCAATGGTTCACAGGGTCAAGCAGTTCAAAGGCGGTCTCAGTCAAGGAAAGAAGCAACAAATAGGTGGTTCAACGGATGGTTCAACCAAGGAGCGGGAAAGCGATTGAACCAGGAAGCGATGGAACAAAAGAGATAGAATGAACCAATGAACCGATGAACTTTCAGTGGTTCAACGGGTTCAAGGTTCAACATGAATCAAGCGATCAACTGAAAAGAGAGCCTGAAGACTCAAATTGCTACAAGGAAGAGAAGATCGATGCAAAGGACCAGAAATATCTTCGAAAGAGTTATTTCCAGTAGGTGAAACAGTGGATCGAGTAGACTTATGAGCGCACCAAACTAAAGACGCGGCCTGTTTTTCTTCCATGAAGTAAAGACATATTGGAAAAGGACCAGACGGTCCATACCAAGGAAGAAACATATTAGATGAAGGGACACGCTATAGTTATGGCAGCGCACAGTTCTCAGCATGGTCTCTCCAGACAGGGCTGAAAGTGCATTGAAGACGTTGACTGCAGCGTGGGCCGTCCCATGGAAAAAAACGCCAATCCTTGCGTAGTTGATATAAGATTGTAATATCTCTCATTTGTAAAGGAGACTTTCATTTTTACAAGAGTGAAACTCTGCCCATTTTGAAAGAAGAAGACTGAGACTTTGAGCTCAGATTGTAATTTCATTTCATTTTATCTGAATGAGAAAGCAAGTTTGCAGACTTTGTGCTGTTTTGGCTTGTGCTACTTTAGGAAATTGTTCTTATGACTGTTTCCTAGAAGCATTCTTATTTATTTAATTTGACAAGCAGAACCAATGAAAGTAATTAGTAAAGTGTCCTAAAATCAACTATGAGGAAGACTTTGCGCTTTCACATTTGTTTTCAGTCTGTGTTTTTCTTTTCTTTCTGTGTTGAGGATTCTGGGACGACTTTGTGCCCCCATTATTCTTTGTGATATACTCTTTGGGCAGTTGAGGTGGAAACTTTGTGTTCTGTTTCATCCTGTTGGTTACTGCGCCCTTTTGCTATTAGTTACTTTTACTACTTGAAAGAAACTCTTGCTGTTTCCTGCAAGAACACTTCTGAAAGAAGAGAAGTGCCTTCAGTGTTTCCACCAAGATTTTCTCCTTTGTTTGTGAGCATCATCTCTGAAAGAAGAGAGATTGATGGTTTATTCTGCCCCCATGTGTTATTTTCTGCTTATTTATATAGTATATAGCTCCTGCATATTTATAAGGAACCTCCCCTTGATGAGAGGAGAGATTAATCCCCTTTTGATGTGGTAAACCTACACAACTGGCCGACCAATCTTCCTGCTGTGGTTGATTAGACCTAATAATTTTATTAGTACGCTGATTGACAAAATATTCACCCAACAATGTGCATTTAAATACTTGGACCCAGGATCAATGGCACACGTTGAGCCGTGCAGATAAGATCTAACGGCGAGCAACAACCTGACGATGTCAGTGGGTCCTGAAGATCCAATGGAGTGCATTTAATCGTGCATCGAAGATCAACAAGCTCGCAATCAAAAGGTTAGCATATCCTAAAATTGAACGCACAACTGACAAGTGGCAAGATCTTGGGTGCCCATACGAAGATCAATGATGTGCGGCAACTGACAAAGCCAGTGGGTCCAACTAAGATAAATGGTGCGAGATCCATCGTACCAAAGCAGATCGATGGCGAGCAAAGGTTAAAGAGTCAAAGGATCCCAAGGACGAACGAGTTCCTTCCAAGTGTTGCGTGACGAGTTACGAGATCTACGGTGTGCATTTGATCTTAGAAACTAAGATCAATGGTACATGTTTAACTGAGCAAAAGAAATCAATGGTGCATAGGTGAAGGAGCTCAGATTGAACGCGAGGCAGCCACGTGGCTCAAGAGCACTAACCAAATGACGCTGATAGCGAATCCACAGAAAGCACACGGTGGTGACAAGTGTCTCAATTTGTGAAGCCCGGGTCAAGGATCAATGGCCAGCATTGAAAGCAAACTTCTGAGAGCAAATGAGATGACGACACGTGTTCAAAATATAAGGTATGATTGAGCTTCTGGTAAAGAGTGTGTTTTGTAATGGATCCTGATCAGTTAAGAGCTTTTAAAAGAGCATCAATGCAAGGAGAAGTGGGAGAAGGAATGGTGCGACTGTTGCAACTGTTTTTTGAAGTGGCCTTGATCAATGAAGAGTTTTTAAGGAGCATAAACACTGGGTGGTTGTAACTGCTGTTCTGAGTGGAATTGAGCTCATTAATGACCCCTTCAACGCCAAAATTTCTCCCCGGCTTTTCTTTCTTCCCATAAATGTAGGCATTGAGATCTTGATTTTCATCCCTTGGCTAGGTATAACAAACCTTTGCTAAAATCACTTTGTAAACTCTTTGAAGCAATATAAGACAATTTCAGATTCTAGTTTAATGCTAAGTGTACTTTATTAAAGTTTGATTTACATAATGTATGTTGTCTATTCATCATTTGTAGGTCCTTCATGTACCTTGCTTTAAGATTGCTAGTTTCTTGCAGGTTGTGTGATGTGTAGCTAGTGAGGTTTCTCTTGAAGTGTTATAAGTCCATAGTGTCTTACATAGACCTATCTCTTTCTGTCCTTCAAGGTGCAGGTCTCTTTTCAACCTTCATACAAAATACTCATGTTTGGAACCTTGTATTGAATCTGATTAATTATTGTCTCCATTGGATTCATTAGTTGTCATGAAAGTGTCTAAACTGAGAGTGAATCATTGAACATTCGGTGCATCACCACTTAGAGTAGTTTTTCATTCATGTATTTTCTTCCCCTTTTCATCCCAATAGATTAAATTTTAGCAAAAGAGATTCAAATTGTCATATCTGAGGAGCTAGCCTCATTAAAAACCCTAGAGGTTTGACCCAAAATTAAGTAACCCACAACCTAGGTTCATTCCCATGTTGGACAAGTTTTGAGAGTAGGACTTGAACACTTCTACTTTTAGCTAGTTCTGAAACCTGATCTGCCTATTCCTAGGAAAAATGGTGCAGCCTCTCCGTAGCTTCCACTTGGTGCATTATTTTTCTCTATTTGGGCTTCAACCGCCCTCTCACCATTCACTCCTCTCTCACCTTCATGTTCATGTAGGTGTTTCCTCCCTTTGATATTGTAATGCCCAAAATATTCGTTCATAGAAAGGTAATTTGTTTTTGCTTCAAGTTACAATGGTCAAGAATACACAACCCATAAATGAAGGGTACTAGCAGAACAAGCGCATAGGTACTAACCTCAAGCCATTTAGATTTAAATCTAGTCAAGATAGTAAGGGTTTACACAACACTGTCCACAAGGTTAGAAATGGTGAATAATATCCAGCAAGGTGGCACATAGGCCTCAAGCATATCCAACTATGCCAAATCAGGAGCACCGCCACTATTATTGAATATCCAAAATTTCAACCAACCAGCCAAGAGATATGGTGCTTTCCTCCCATCCAATTAGGCACTACTAGGTAGGAGACCTTACTCAACCCTCGAGACCAAAGGGTCCAAAGCACATGTAGCTGCCACATAAGATAACCAAAGGGAATACATATAGGAGCAAATATGGAAGATCCACTAAACCTATAGTGAAGGTTGGACAACAAGCTAAAGGTGGAGCTAAATCATCTATGAGCCACAATAGAAACCGTAATAGCAATGTCAAATCACAAGAAGCACAATAGTGTTTCCTAGGGTTACCCAATGGACACAAATATTGCAATATAAAACAACAAAAACATCAAGTAAATGATAAATAAGGCTTTCCAAGCCATGTATGAAGCCATAAATCAAATCTAAATAAGCTTGCTTAAGACCTACAAAATCTAACAATAGAAAATGGCTAAAGAGGCTTCAACAAGTGCAAAACCAGCAAGGTGGCAAGAAGAAAAAACTTATTTAAAATCAAAGCCATTAACAAGCTCATAAAAAAATTCAAGATTGAAACTCTACTTTGTCTTCTCCATTTGACTCAAGCTTGAACCTCTAGCTCCTAAGCTCCCACAAATCTCAAAATGGCAAAAAATCCTCCATAATGAAATTTGAATCCTTTTATAGAATGGCTAACAACTATCAACCAATCACATAACGTGTTCCCTCATCAATTCTTTTCTTTCTCTTTTAGAAATGATAAGACTTCTAGCCCCTTTCTAGAATGTTCTAGGCAATCGAGGGGCTTAGTAAAGCTTCTAAAACATATCCACACATGACCTATAAGGTCCCACCTACATTTCTCCTGTCTAAGATGGATTAATTGCCCTACACACTTTCTTAATTTGGCCTTATCCTGAGAATCTGAAAATTTCAAATGTTTGGGCTACAACTCTCATTCATAAGCAAGGTCAAACATTTAAGTCTTGATAGTGCAAGGGCTCACATGACTATTTAAGGAAAGGGGATTTTACAATGACTCGCAAGCTTTTACATTCTAACTATTAACATGACTAGGTGACAAGTTATAAGATATAGTTTACTCAACCAAAGGTAAGATCAATTATGAATGTGAAGCTGGACTAATAAATGCCCATAGTTTTGGCGGCATGCTTAATGGACCTTCGTGCCCCTTCTATTCTCTTGGCATGACTTGCTTCCTGCACACTAATTGCACCCATCAATATGTCCAATATACATGTATGTATAAGTAAAATAAGATATATAAAATGGTACACAATTACAACATACAAATAGCACAAATGTTCCTCCATAGAACAATTATAATCTCATAAACGGCCTAAAGACCCACAAGCAACCCCTCACAGGGCACAACCAACATAATAATCATATGAGTAATACATCACCATGCCAAGCATTCATAAACATGATTCCATCATGGTCAAATAATCTAAACTCGCATAATCTCATGCACCTAGTATGTGAATCATAGTATACATCTATCATCAATGTTAGCATAATGCAAAATGCTGCATGAAATGCATGATATAACCCAAAGGTAGCCAACAATTAGTAATCCATAAAGAAGTGTTGTCATAATCATATATGATACAATACTCAATGAAACACATGATATCCTCAGAAGGAAATTACATATCATAATCCATGAAGTGTCGCTATCATAATCATATACAACAGAATCACTAGTTTGGCCCATGCCAAAACAAGAAAGAAATAGGGTCCATTTGGTACCCAAGAGCAATATAAACCCAAAGGAAGAGTAGCATAAATACTAGGCATCATAGACAGTCCTTCCTCTATCAAGCTTACCAACCTTTTGCTCAAAAATGCTCTCATTTTCAGTTTGGTCCTCTATTTCATTAGTCTTGTCGAAAATCCTCCCCGTGTCCTTGCATTTTCCACACTTGGACATTCGTACTTAGTCCATCAAGAAACCCCTGACTTGTTCCTTCTATACCAGGGGTCATAACTTTATTGCTTCTCTAATCAAGTTTGAACACCATCTTTGTGTCAATGATTCCCATGTCAACTTTGTCCTTAATAACCTCCGTCTATAGTCTCTCTTTGCAATTCTAGCCGACTTCCAGAGTGTTATTGTTCTAGGAGGAGTCCTGTTCTGAAATAGTCCTTTTAGGGCTGAAATTAGATCAAAGGGGTTTTCTAACAACCCGTAATCAAACAAACAAATTTTTGAAAGGGCTCGAACCCTAGATACACAAAATCAATTTCAGACTGCTGTAGGTCCCAAATATGGCACAAAATAAATATTTAATTGCTCAAAAAAATATAGAAAATTACAATAATTACAGCCAACAATTTAGGCTCAAAAACTGAATTTTTCCAATGTGAATGGCAGGAAAATAATTACAAAAATACCAAAAATATATATGCCGCTGTTCAGCATCCAAAGAGGCCAAATGAAGCCCTAGAGGTCACTCACCCCACCCTAGGAAGGGGTCGCTGACCTTCCCAAGGGTTTCGCTGCAAACCCTACGCAGTGAATTGTTGTTTTTGTCCTTTTCCGCCACGACAAGCCTTTCAATCAGCTCGCCACACCTGCTGCAAACAAATTGGTTTTTAAAACACCCTTGGTGATCCAATATGTGCAATGCAACTTCCTCACGAAGCTGCCCTAGCTGTAAATCTGCCTTTGATGATCAATTATAGCACTTAAACTAGTGTTGCCCTAGATGAGGAATAGGAGTTTTCGTCCCTAAACCTTCCTTGGCTTGAAGGGTTTCGTCTTCAAGACCTAGGTAAAGCGTTTTCGTGCTTTAACCTCCAAATCAATTATCATAGATGCATAACGCTTTCAAATGAATCACAATCCTCCTTATATACCTTATTCTTCAAGTTGGACGCTCCATTTGGAGGTAGAGTGCAAAATGTTATAAGTTTAACTTTCTTTTAAATTCACTTAAGGGCTATGTGAGCCCCGTTAACTCAAAAACCCCCCTCAACTTAAAATTCAAACAACTTAACCAAAAGGTAAGTTTTTATAATTTGAAGAGGAGCTAGTGCTTCCTTTTTAAGTCCCCTTTCCCTTACCCTAAGGGAAACACCAAAGAATAAAGCTAAGGGTCCTTTTTCACTCTTATGTCCAAAAGGGGGACATGACATATTTACAAGCTATAGCAACCTGTTCCTATAGGAACGAAACTCATAATTAATAAATCTACCGATGGTGTTACTGTTGACAATTTTGCCCCCATAGGGCAAATTGTCACCCCTACTATTCGGAACTTTGCTATGGTGCCAAGTTTGTCTTGTGAATCAGTTTTGGGGTTCTTAAATGTGCATTTACAGCCACTCAAGTCGCTATCTACAGCTAGGTATAAGCCAAAGTGGCCATCTACAACCAGGTGAAGTTTAGTCATTTAGAGGTTTCCAAGGAGCCTTGATTACAGCCAAATGTGCAAATACAACCATGGAAATGATGAAAAGGTCAACTAAGACCATGTAAATTTTGATGGACTCCTACAGCCATCATATAGAGCATATAGTTCGTTCAAAAGGAGGACACATGCAACAGTTTTAAGAGGGTTTTTCTCCTTCTAAAAACGTCATCTACAACAGTTTGAAAGGGTTTTTCTCCTCTTCTAAGCATCACGTACAGCCAAAAGCCAAGACATAGAAGCTGTAAGTTCATTTATTTTGTCTTCCCAAGGATTTTTTCTGGCTATAAGAGGTGGACTATTTCTTTAGACATTTTGTCCGAGAGAAAGAGCTCTCAAAGGACTGTGTAAAAGTCCAAAAAAATGACTAAGTGGTAGTCGTTTAAAGTTTATTTTTTTCGGACTTTTGTCCGAAGGAAAAGGAAAAGCACAGTTGAAAAGACCCGAAGGGCACTTGCCCTTCGGGAAGGTCCAATTCAAAAGTCCCGAAGGGTATGTACCCTTGCGGGGGACACTTCAAGCAGGAAGAAGACCTTGGCAAAAGTTCCGAAGGACAAAATCAATTTTTCTGAAAGACACCTGCCCTTGCAGAGGGCACTTGGTTGGTGGTAGGGCCTTTTCAAAAGTTTCGAAAGGCACTTTTGAGGACGAATAGCCCTTGCGGAGGGCACTAGTCAGTGAAGTGGACCTTTTCCATTCTTTCGAAGGGCACTTCTGGAAGAACCTTACCCTTGCAGAAGGCACCTAGGCAACTAAAAGGACCAAATCAAGAAGCCCGAAGGGAATTTTTGGGAAGCGAAAGCCCTTGCGGAGGGCACCTTCATAGTGTCAGGGACATTTCAAAAATTCCCGAAGGGCATCCTCATAGTGTCAAGGACACTTCGAAAATTCTCGAAGGGCACATGCCCTTTGGGGAAAGATAGCCAAAGGAGACGAATTCCTTTGGACTTTTGTCCGAATGAATTCTTTCGGACAAAAAGTCCGAAGGAATTCAAAAAAAGACCCGACGGAGGATATACCCGGGGAAAAGCCTGATAGAAATAAAACAAAGGCACAAGGAAACGAATTCCTTCGGACTTTTTGTCCAAAGGAATTGTCTTTTCTATCGGGCTTTTTATCCCTTTCGAATTCCTTTGGACAAAAAGTCCGAAGGAATTCGAGAGGGATAAAAAGCCCGATAGAAAAGACAAGGTCACGAGCAAAGAACAAAAGCCCGAAGGCTAAAGCGTGAACAAAGCCAAGACAGAGAAGAGTCCATGAACAGAAAAGCTGCTCGAAAGCAAAGAGAAACGCAGAGAACAGAATCCGCGGGAAAAGATGACCCGGAGAATCAAAACACAGATGTTAGATGAAGAAATCCGATGGAAATACAAGATGAACATGCACATGAACAATGGCATAAGGGAAGATTTGTGGAAAAGACAAATACAGACGGTGAACATGCCTAAATAGTACGAGAATACAAGAGCATGCAACAGCCATGAATAGGAATAGACACGTCCAGATTTGACCATTCTAACATGTCATCTTCAGTTCTTAAAAAGAGGCTCGCTTTACATGAGGACTCAAGTAGTGGAACAGTGGAAAGATTAAACAAAAGAAATTCCATGCAGGCACTCTCGTTTGTCTCAAAGCTTAAAACGTTCCCACGGTTCAAACGTAATTCTTAATTTGGCATTTGCATTGATTTCATGCAAAGGGGAGACTTTCAAACGTTCTAGCAGTTTGAGTGGATTTGACTGGTTTTCAAGTCAAGACATCTATTCGTAGATTTCATGCATCCAAAGCTTGTCTTCTTCTTTTTCAACGCAAGGAATTTTCATGCAAGACAAAATAGACTTTTGTAAAGGCTGAGTTGGTTTGAGTTTACTCCCTCTATTTTCCAACGCCAATCTCTTGGTTTTTTGTAATTTTCTATATTAATGGCTTTTCAGTCTTGTAAAAATGATCCCTCTCTTGGTAAGACCAGACTCTGCCATTGGTGAGTTGTGTAACCTCTTTAATCAATAGGACTGCACTTTCAGATTTCAAGTGTTGGTATAGTGTACATTCATTCAGCAATTTGTATACGTGGTAGATTTCTTTTCCTTCCCAAATTCTGATTCATACCTAGTTGCTAGCTTATCATGTTATGCAGGCATGTTCAGTGTTTTATATGTCTTTTGCTGAAGCTGTAAGTGGATGTTAGGTGGCTGCAAAGTGTCTTGTATCAGACCTCTCTCCATAGTTTTTCCTCACGTTTTTGTCATTGGATCAAACCTTCTCATAAAATACTTATGCATAGTGATCAATTGAAATCAAAGGTCTTCCTTTTCCCTTGTTCGTTCAGTGTTCAAGGTTTCAAGTAGGGTGGATCAACATTTTGGTGTATCACCGTCAATAGGGAGGATTTCCCCTTCAAGTTTCTTTCTCTCTTTTCCATGGTAGTCCGCAACGCAGAGTAGAGATCCTCATTGATACATCTTACAGGAACCAACGTTCTCTGGAGGTTCTTCTCACCATTGAGGCACCTGCCCTCGTGAGAAGATCCCATTGTTTCAACTGGAGAGAGGATTAGCCATTTCAGCACGTCTTTGATTCAGGGTGCAACTCCAGGTTGACAACAGTTACTTATTTTCTCTTTTGAGTTCTCTTTCTACTCTATTATGATAGCACCTAAGGATTCTCTCTCTCTCTCTCTCTTAGCCTCTCGCAGTTGCTCCTTTCAAATTGTCTTCAAATTTATGTAGCGACGAGCAATGAAATTTGGGAGGCTTACAAACATCTATTCAACATATTCGTTCCACATGAGATTGTTGAGAACCTCCATTAGGGGAGTATCCATGTTTGCAGACACCCTTTGAGTGATGTTTGCTTTGGCTATGTTCTTGTACTGCACTCACATACTTTGCAAACTCTTCCTCCTTTTAAAGGCTTCTCTTGCATCAAATTATCTCCCCATTAATTTTTTAGTTTTTCCATTTTTTGTTATTTTTCCCCTATCATGGCACACAAATCCTGTGGTTTTGAACGGTTAGGCAATGATGCCAAAAATGCAGAGGGAAATTCATTATGCATAGACTCTTCCATCTACATAAGAACACATAGTGAACACATTGTAATATAACGTATCGCATCACATAGAACAAAGGAAACATAGATCACACTTGACACACAAATGTTGCAAAACTTATCATTATATTTGTATCATTTTGAGTGCAATGACTTTACATAGGTACAGTCCCAATGATCTAATGATAACTTTTAATAATCACACGATAACATGATATCTTATAGCTGGGAGCAATGCTCATTTGATGATCACATGATATCTAATAGTTGGGAGCAAATCTCATTTGATGATCACACCATAACATCATATCTGATAGCTGGGAACAATGCTTATTTGATGATCACATGGTAACATGATTTCTAATAGCTTGGAGAAATGCTCATTTGATGATCATACGATTACATTCTATAGTGTGTCATGGAGGAGTGGAAAGGGTATGGCAGAATGTTTGGAACCACCCATACAAAAAAGAATTATAGTAATTCATCTCAGGTAATACAAGTTGTAACATAAATGCATTGCTCCATATAAATACATTAAAAAACATTTCAGTCCAAAATAATTTTATTTATTTATCATCAAACACTATGTACAATAGTAGAGCCTACAATACCTAATCTCTATCAAATTATGAGCAGAACTTGCAACTTCCAACCTTCTTGTTGATTGGCTTCACATCTCATCAATCTCCATGATTTTGGTGGTTTTACCCTTTCTCTATTGAATTGGTCCTATCTAGCTTCCATTTTTGTTTTGCCATGGCAACCCCTCCTCTTGCTAGACTGGTTGGTCCCTATTCGTGCTTTCCTGGCACTTTCGGTCCTGGTCACCACAGCTTGTTCCTCCAGGCATTTAGGTGAATTCTTCGATTCTACATTGCTGCTTGGTGTCATGTCTCTTAGACTCCATTCTTCCCTCACCTTCACCATTGGGCCTCTTTATTAATGTTAATTGTTTCTTTCCTACGAACAATTATCTATATATTTCGACGTTAAGTCAAACCTCAACAATCTCACAGTCCTCTTCATGGCCCATCAACTTTTGATTTTTCTTCCATTTTATATGATTTTTTTTCAAAAATTTAAAGAGACCGCTACATGGATGGAACATATATCACACAAATCCCTCAAATCCGAACTAGGAAACATCCCAGAAATTTAGGGACAATATGTTTCTAAGAACTGTACACAATGGAAGCTAATATGGATATCACACTAAATATGCAGTTTTGATCTAGGAATGGCGCCTATAATGCGGGTAATGTGGGTGGGAAAACTTAAATACATGGTCCAACCTACACAAATACCACATAAACATTTTAGTATATGTAACACGTAGAACACAAAAATAAGAAATTTAGTCTTTTGTATTAAACACATAATGACGTACAATGCTAATGTCATCATGCTTTGATGTTGTGTTATCTTATAGTTATGTGTGCAATACAATAAAACCCTTAAGAGTCCTTGGGAGGACAGGTGCTATGGTTGTGGAACAACCCACACCATCGAGACAATGCGTATAGCAAAAAGTAAATTTACACTTCTAACATGTAACTTTCGTACATCATAACACAATATACTCTGTTATTTATTTTATAAAAAATCTTATTACAAAAGGATGTTCTACATATGGTCATTGTGGTCTTTGTCTGTCCATTAATTTCTTAAAAAAAAAAGAAAAGAAAAGAAAAATTATATTAATTTAAAGAGTAATTCAAATATACAAATTCTACCATGCCAGGAATGAAAACTATTAGTCCAGGCCATGGCACAAGAAACATATCTGTTCACAACCGCCATAAAGAAGAAGTCAATCAAAATCTAGAATTTGCTGAATATCTTCTTGTATCTTAATGGGCCACCATATGGGTGGTGAACCATAGCACACGGTTATGATTATCCAAAGCCCAATTGGCTAAAGCATCAACTACTTTATTTTGTTGTCGAGGAACATGGGTGAAATATATCTCTTGAAAATTAACTATCAACTGGTGAATTTTGTCCAACTCAATAATTATTTGCCAATTATTGCCCTGTTGCAATGAGGAATTGGATAACTAGTTAATAATTATTAAGTAATCAGATTCCACTTCAATCTTATGCCAACCAACATAAATTGCTTCTTGTAAACCTCCAAAAACTGCCTTAATTTCTGCCAAATTATTTGTTGCATAACCCAGTCTTTCATAAAATAGAAATGTCACTAATCCATCCGATAGTCTACCTATTCCACCTATGCTTGCTTGACTTGGATTTCCTCTAGATGCTCCATCAATATTCAGCTTCCTAAAGCCACATGGAGGGGTTATCCAATTACCTTCACTATAGATTTCTTCCTAGTTTTGAAATTACCCATTTGATGACTGTCTAGATTAATAGATAGCCTTGTAAGATTAATCCATTGAGCACACAAGTTATGAGGATTTTTGATTTTGTACTTGATTGACTCAACAATATTCCTCTTGATTATTGTTAGTAATTTGGCCTTGACAGGCCAAATTACTATCCCTACTATTCAAAACCTTCCCTAGAACAGTCTAATCCCCTCTTTAGCTGAACAAACTGATGAATTAAGGAGCCAAAGCATGATCAAAGGGTCATAAGCATTGATAAAGGTGTTTGTAGATCTTCAAGAGCATAAAGCACAATCAAGTGGACACCTACAACAATGTTATAACAGTTAGGTTTTTTGTCATGATGTTGCAATAAAGATGAGGATGAGAGATACCTGAAGACCTATACGCAACAAGTCACCTTGTTTCATTTCAAGAGAACTAGGGTTGATCAAGGGGCAACATAGATATGAGAGAAAGAGTTTGCAGGCCTTGGGTAACATGATATAGTCAAGAAATCCAATGAAGTCATAAGGTTTCAAGAATAATGCTCTCCATATATATGATTAGTGCAAACAATCTCATCAAGCAATCATAGGAATAAAGATCAAATCTGCATTTGGGCAGTCCTTAAGTCACATAGAGGATTTTTATCCGTACAATGTATTATCATGGAGCGAATCAACAAGCTTATGAAGATCATCTATAGCCAATCCTGGCTATGTTGAGGAGCATTGAAGACATGTCTTCAATGGAATTTGTGTAAATAGCGTGAATGATCAGAAGCAGGAATACTATTTTTTTCGGACATTACAACTATTTTTATTTTTTTTGCTAAGTGCTGTCTTCTTAGAATTCTTTCAAGGTAAGAGATGGACAATTTCCTCGGACTTTTTGTCCGAGGGAAAAGAATTTTCAAAGGACTTTACAAAAGTTTGAAGGAATTACAAAAGGGCAGTTTGGCGAAGAAAAGGACTCTTTCAAAAAGCCTGAAGGGTATGTGCCCTTCGGGAGGGATCATTTCAAAAATCCCGAAGGGTAGGTACTCTTCGGGAAAAGTTCAAAGGCCAAGTCAAAAATTCTGACGGGCTTCTCTCTCAAAAGAATGGTTCATTTCATTTTTTCTGAAGGGTATGTGCCCTTTGGAAAAGTACCCTTTCAGAAAATCCGAAGGGCATGTGCCCTTGGGAAGGGTCATTGACAAGAATTCCAAAGGGCATCTGCCCTTCAGAAAGGTTCATTTTAAGGCCGAAGGGTCATGTTTAAGCTTTCAGAGGACAATTTCAAAAACCCTGAAGGGCACCTGCCCTTTGGGAAAGTACACTTCAAGTTTGGAAGGGATGTTTTCAAGAATTCCGAAGGGCACTTGCCCTTCGGGGAAGTTTATCTCATGAATTTTAAGGGGTTTTACAAAAGCCCGAAGGGCATGTGCCCTTCGGGAAAGACATTTTCAAGATTCCCGAAGGGTATGTACCCATCGGGAAAGTTACTCTACAAGCCAGAAGGAACAAGGAAAATAATTCCCCAGACTTTTTGTTTGCGGGAAATTTGACTGTGCAAAAAGAAAAAAAACAAGGGGCACGCAGGATAATCCGAAGATGAAAAGAACAAACCCGAAGGAATAAAACCCGAATCAAATACAAGCAAGGGTATGTACCAAGAGTTAGGCAGAGACAAAGTCCGGAGGATAGACCAAGGGAAAAGCAAAATAATCCGAAAGAATAAACAAGCCAAGGGGAAATAATCCTGGGAAAATTGCCAAAGAGATACACATGGACAAATCCGAGGGAATCGACACGGAAAGTCACAGACTTTTGTCCGAGTAAATCAAGGAACAAATATAGCCAAAAGCCATAAGTAGATAAGCCCGAGGAAATTCATGCAAACGACGGAGTCAACGTGGAATTCCATACAAAGCAGAGGCTATTTACGGTTGACTAGTCAAATCTTCAGTTGACTGGTTGTTAAAGTCACGCTTCTCCATGGTTTGACTAGTCACTCTCATGCATCCAAACATTCCAGCTCAACTTCCAGCTCAGCTCAGGCTTGACTTCTAATTTTGGAGTTCTTCTCACGTTGCAAGGCTCTCAACATTCTAGCAGTCCAAGTGGAGTTGACTGGACAAATTCGTTGCACATCTTCCTTGTTTTTCATGCAAACGAGAATATCTCTTCTTCCAACTCAGCTTGCGAACGAATCAAATGGTGTTCCGTATTTAGATATTGGCATAGTATACCATGCAAAGAGAAGTTTGACTTTCATAATTCCACCATCCATTCTTCTACGCCACCTTGGATTCATGCATGTTTGGAGTTTTCTTGGAGAGTGTCTTGTTTATTTTAAGAGTTAACCTCTCAAACTTGGCCTCACTGTGATACTTCACCAATGTTTGAAAAGGCATGCATTTTTGTGAGAGAGATTTTATTGAATATTCTATATTGTAAAATGGTGTTAAGTCTTGGTTAATTAAACAAGACTAACCCTTTCCTCTTTTAGAACTGCACTTAAGGCTATTTCAAGTTTTGAAAAAGACTATTTATTGGCTTAGTCAAGCCATTGAAAAGGATCCCTGAAGTTTGAAAGAAGAAATTGTAAGCTAGACCAGCTATCATTAAAGAAGTTATTATTCTGAATCTGAGTTTTGATAGGAGATAGTGTGTAATCTGATTGTGCATCAGTGTATAAGTGAGATTTGTCTCCTTTTGTACGACCCTTCCTCACCTATCTCTTCCTTTCTCACCCCTTTTGCAGGGTATTTGAAGAGGTTTTAACCCTTCATTTGAAATATTTATGCTTAAGGACAGAATTATAGATTTTTTCCGATTATATTTGTGCATTGATTTTAGTAACTTCAGAGGGTTTTGACAATTCAGGTGTAATACCTCCTTTTAATTATATTTCCCTTTTTAGTTTCCTTCTCCCTTTTCACCCCAAAAATCACAAAAATCACAGTAGTCAAGTTTATTGAAAAATCTAAAGGGAACCAACCCTCTCTGGAGGTTCTTCTCATCAAAGAGTCACCCACACTCAAAGAAGTTCTAATTGTATCAGCTGAGGTGAGGGTGTGCTTTGCACATCTTCAAACAGAGTGCACTCCAGAGTGATAACAGTTTCTGGCACGCTTGGTGGGACTTGCTTATTCAGATTTTTGAATTATCTGTGTATCTGAGTATTTTATTCATTTTCAAATTTTATTTTCCGATCTGTATGTTTTTTCATGCTACCAAAAGTTGTCACAAGATCAACGGTAAAAGGGAAAAAGTCAGATTTTTCTGAGTTGTCTTATCATCGAAAGAAAAGGAAACCTTCTCAGCCAGATCCAAATCCTACACCCTCTGTTATCCTTGCTATTGCACAAAATCCCCCTGTTCAAGCCAATATTGTTCAGTCAAATATTGTTATAAATCCTTTTCCTCAGATGGCCATTCTTAGAAGATAGGTTTTGTTGCATTCAATGGTGGTAGTCCTCTAAATACCACTCAATGGGATGATATTCCTGTTTCAGCTCTGAAGGCTCTTATTATACAGGAGAAAATTCAACAACTCCTATAGAACATATTGCTAATCTTTGTTCAGTACATCATGTGACACAGGAGAATGTAGCAATGAGGTTGTTGGCAACTTCTTTTAAAGGAAAAGCACTTCAATGGTACAAAATTTTGGCTTTTGCATCAATCAACAACTGGGATGAATTTGAAGATCTTATGTGCAAACATTTTGAAGATAAACTGATAATTTTTCACTTGTGGAGCAACTTACAACAATTAAGAGATTCAATCATGAGTTCATGGTGGATTTCAATCACAGATTCCAAAAGACTTGGAACAGAATTCTAGCAGTGATCAAGTCTATACCCAATTATGCTTTTTTGTATTATCTGAAGGCTCTTAATTTAGATGTGGCTATAATGAGCCAATCTATGGGAGGTAATACTTTACCTGAAGTTTTTGAAGTAGCAATTAAGGCTGAAAATTGTCTTATACAAGCAGACAAGTTATCTACAAGGCCTCCAAGGCCTCTTTTTCAAGAGATTCATCCCCCTGCTCCAACTGTTGCTCCAATTCCAGAGTCATCAAAGTTCCATCAAACATAAGGTAATCAAACTGACACATTGGGGAAGATAGAGAGTCTTCTTAAGGCTCAAACTAACAAGTTGGTTGCATTGGAGAGACAACAAGCTCTACCATATAGACCTTATCATAATACTAATCTGAATTATAAACCCAATAGGCCATCCTATCAATCCAACCAGCAAGGTCAAGGCCAGAATTCTCAATCAAGGCAATATAATCCTAATGCTCCAAGCAATTCAAGAGCCATAGTCCCAACTCAGAGCAATTATGCTCAAGAAGGACAATGGAACAATCAATGGGATCAATCAAACAACATGGCAATGGCTCCAACTAGTAAGAGTTCTCATCAATCTTTCATGCAACAAAGTTCAGTTTTTCCTTCATTTGAAAACCAACCACCTTCTCAGAGTAAGGAAGCCTCTCTACCCTATGGAGACTTTCCTTCATTCACTAAAGCAGAAGTGCCAAATCAACAAGGGGAAAGTAGTGGTAAAACACTTATTGAAACTACATTTGTCAATTTCCATGAAGGTGAAAATTCTTGTGAACACTTGGCTGTAAATCAAAGTCAAGATTTATCTAATGTTGATAATCCAATTGCAACCTATAGTAGATCCAAGAAAAGAGCAATTGGATAAGGTTCAGGTCTTGAAAGGGCAGCCCTTTCTTCTCAGCCACAACAAAAAACTACACATGAGCTGCCTCAGAAAAGTTCAAATCAGCAAGTTCAGGATCCAAAAGATAAGAATTTGAAAGGACCTTATATTCCTCAATTTACACAAAATTTGAGAGCTTCTACTGCTCCTAAGTTATAGTCAAAGGCAGCCACTACTCCACTCAGTATTGTGGATCATATGAAGAAGACTACAGTCTCAATTTCGATGTGGGATACTCTACTAATCCCAGGACAAAAGGAGTACTTGCAAGAAGAGCTTTCAAAGCTCACTATTTCTGAGAAATCACTTAAAAAAGAGAGAGTGTCTTGCAATTAGATGGGTCTCCTACTAAGACCGTGGGTGTCTTGAAAGCTCTGAAAATTATACTTGCTGCCTGTCTAAATTTCACCATTTTATAGGATGTTGTCGTTGTTGATCTACCTCCATATTTTGCACTATGCCTATCCAGAGATTTCACTGCTGAAATAGGTTATCTTTCTTCAAATTGGTCATACATGATTTTTAGAACCAGGTATGGAACCAAAGTAACTATTAGATAAGAGCCTATTTCAAGATTTCACCTTGAGCCATATATGCCAAATATGACAAATGTGAATTGCAGTATTACAGAAGAAGATGATAAGACCATTGATTAAGAGCCTTCTAAGCCTCTTGAAGGCATTCCGGATCTTCTCCTTGATGAATGGGCTGCTGATAATCATGGACATGACCCCTACAAAAGTATTGAAGATGCTGGTTTTGGAGTTTATTATATGCACGAATAAGGTGATTTATTGCCTAGTCTCACTAGCTCATTGCAGGATTAAGAAGGAATTTGGAATCTATTCTTTGATGGATCCAGAGCAAAGAATGGTAGTGGAGTTAGTGTTATGTTGGTTTCACCACAAAATCAAAGGTATTATTTTTCTGTTAGATTTTAGTTCAATTGTACTTTCAATACTGCAGAATATGAAGCTCTTATTTATGGTTTTCAGTGGGCTAAAAAGAGGGATATTAAGCTCTTGCAGGTGAAAGGTGACACTGAATTGGTTGTTTAGCAAGTTAGAGGTTTAAGTGCAACAAAGAATCCTCTTTTGAAGGCCTACAAACATAGAGTTTGGGATCTCATGGAAGATTTCCTTGCATTTGACATTCGTTCCATTCCTAGTGGAGCAAATCAGTACGCTGATAGACTTGCTATCATAGGTGCGCAACACGATATTCCGGATCAGATTAAAAACGGTAAAAATCAGACTCAAATTAAAGTGGTATGCAGGCCTTCAGTCCCAAATAACGATGTGAGTTGGCAAGTTTTTGATTCTGACAAACAAATAGCATATTTTCTGCAAAATGAGGCATAATTTTGCCAAAGAAATCATGATAAACTGCAGGATCAATATGGAAATCAGATTATGCAATTAAAATCAAACAAGATGTTTAAAGGTTTGGTGACTTTAGAGAGCATTTCCAATGAAGATGATTAGCTAAGGAAAGACAAAGTGAGTATATCTTCCAAGAAAGAACATTATGAGCCAATTAGCATAGCTAAAGGTAAGCAACTCAAGTTGGGTAAAGTGAATATTGATTCTGAGAGAGTAGCTTTTATTTCATTATGTCAAGAGTTTATGGATGTTTTTGCTTGGGAATACCATGATTTGAAAGGTTTTAATCCCAGATTAACACATCATACTATTGAGTTGGAACAAGATGCAAAACCGGTAAGACAAAAGCAAAGGCCAATCAACCCCAAGGTTGAGATTCTTATGAGGAAGGAACTTACAAAGTTGATTGAATCAGGGATTATTTTTCCTATTCAGCATTCAACATGGGTTGCAAATCTTGTTCCAGTAAGGAAAAAGAATTTAGAAATAAGACTTTGTGTAGATTTTAGAGTATCATTGAAAGATCATTATCCACTTCCTTCCATGGATCAAATCTTGCAAAGAGTTTTAGGTTCACAGAGGTTTTCTTTATTGGATGGGTACTCATGATATAACTAGATATTGGTGAAATAGCAAGATCAATATAAAATCGCTTTCACCACCAAATGGGGTACTTTTGCTTACAAGAAAATGTCTTTTGGGCTCTCCAATGCTAGAGCTACCTTTCAAGCTCTCCAATGCTGGAGCTACCTTTCAAAGAGCAATGGATGTTGCTTTTTGTGAGATCCCGCCAGTGCCGGCGTTGGGTCCCTAGTGCGTGCACTCTGGGACGAAGGCCCATGACGTCTCTTGATTGGGTCCAGCTGCCACGTGTTCCAGGGGATTGCCTCGACGGTCCGAAGTGACTGGCCATATGGGTCTGGAACAGGACCCAAATCATCCCGAAACTTTTGGTGTGATGGCCTGTCCCCATTGGTATCAGAGCCAAGGTCTCGAGGTCGAGACCCACGGAGCATGGTGGGCTGTGATGATCCGATGTCGGGCCCCGCTGGATGATACCCCAACGGTCGGGGGTGATCCCCTGGTCTGTTGGTAAGAGTCAACGGCACCATGTGTTCCAGGGAATTGCCTCGACGATCCTTGTGTGATTGGCCATAAGGGTGCCTGGAAGAGGACCCAAATCATCCCGAGACTTTTGGTGTGACGACCAGTCTACATTGGTATCAGAGCTACAATATTGCCATCCTGAGGGTTTGAGATTCATATGTAGCCACAGGAGGTTGGACCTCATAGATACTACACTCACAAGAGAGCTTTGTTTGACAGGAACAGGAATTTGACAGGCAGCCGGGCACCATGGGTGACAGGGTAGAAGGTAGCCCACCCACAGGCAATAGGAATGGGGAATAGGAAACGAGGGAATTTTTCAGAGCAATGGTTATAGGACAGCAACAGATGGCTCAGGCCTTGCAGGCACTCACCACCATGATTGAGTGCATAAACCCACATGACAGACAGCATCATGAGCAAGGGGATAACAAGAGTGCAGTGGGATCACCTAGAGCTCAGAGGACTCATTCCAGGATAGCAGATAAGCCTACTCGTCTTACTTTCATTAGAGATGAGCTTGAGGAAGCACCTGCAGAAGATGCAGGAGAGGAGATTTTTGTAGATATCCTCATAGCTGCGAATGACGAATGGAAATTATTAGCTCCACAAGTGCGAGGGAGGATGACCTTTGAGAGGTTTGTGAACCAGAGGAGAGAACACTACCGAGCAGTCAGGCAAGATAGGAGGTCGAGGAATTAGAACAGTGAACTGAAGCGTGCTACAAGCAAGCTTACTTTGCCTACATTTGATGGTAGTGGCAAGATGACCGCTCAAGCTTGGATCCATAAGCTGGATACATTTCTAGCCTTGAGACCTATGACAGAGATTGATGCTATTAAATATGCCACCTTGCATCTGGAGGGAGTTGCACACGATTGGTGGTATCATGGGATGGTGACACTTCAGCATGACCGTATCACCACTTACCAGGAGTTCATGGACAGATTGGTGGAACGGTTTGACAAGAAGGATCCTGAGGCTTATTTCAGAGATTTGGCCCAGTTGAGACAGGTTGGTAGCTTGGAGGCTTACATAGGAGATTTCCAGCGGTTATCAGTGGTGGTTCCCAACATATTAGAGAAGTGTCTAGTTGTGCTCTTCGTGGAGGGATTGTTGGAGCCATTGAGAGGTTGGATCAAAGCATTTGATCCTCTTTCACTACAAGAAGCGATGAAGAAGGCACGCAACATGGAACTTGCAGCTCCATCTAGCAAGTCCAATTCCAGGAGTACTTCTTTATTTAAGGACAACAAGGGATTCAATAAAAATAGAGAGAAATCTGATTTTAAGAGTGATTCAAAGGGAAAATAAGCAGCACCCTTGGATCGTGAGACTCTTAATGATTTGCGCAGGAAGAAGCTTTGCTTCTACTGCAAGGGTCCCTATGATGCTAACCATGATTGTCCTTCGCGGCTTAAGGGTAAGGCCAATAGAGTTATGTGGGCTTATTATGAGGATTCAAAATCTGAAAATTCCGGACAGCAGGAGAGTTCTGAGGAGTCAAAGTCAGAGGCTTCAGAGCCAAGGGTGGAGGCAGAGTCAGAGGTCCAACTCTAGGAGGCACGGTTGTCTAGCATACAGCAGGAGAGATTTTTCAGACTTCGTGGAGTTTTGGCTGGTCAAAAGGTTATCACCCTTTTAGACACAAGTGCCACCCATAATTTATTGATACCAGATTTGTGGAGAGGCGTGGGCTTATAACCGAAGAGTTTGAGGGCATTCGGGTTAAGGTGGCTGATGGTTACACTCTCAAGTGTGACCGTATGATTAAGGATCTTCCTTTGCGCCTGAATAATTATGAATTCAAGGCTGATTATTATGTGGTAAATATGGGCGATATTGATATAGTCTTGGGCATGAAGTGGCTTCATTCTCTTGAGGAAGTTATACTTCGCCTTAAAGACATGGAGATCCAGTTCGAGGTGGATGGGAAGACTCATATACTGAAGGCCATCCGAGACAGTAACATCAAGACTTTCCTTCCGATGAATGGAGAGACTTATGCGTTATGACATGGTTGAGTGGGCCGCCGAGTGTACTTTGATGCCTACACAGGAGGGACAGCATAAGACCGAGTATCACCCTGACATTCAACAGTTGAGACTTAAGCATGGGAAGGTTTTCAGTGACATTCCACTAGGGAGACCTCCAGACAGGGGTATTGAGCACATCATAGAGCTTGAGGAGGGCGCCAAGCCCGTCATGATTACTCCTTACCGGCAATCAAAGCGGCTTAAGGATGAGATAGAGAAGACTATCAAGGCGCTGCTTGCTATGGGTCACATTCGACCGAGTAAGTCGCCATTAGCTTCTTCAGTTGTTCTAGTGAAGAAGAAAGATGGTACTCTTCGTATGTGCATAGATTACAGGGTCCTGAATAAGAGGACTATTAAGAACAGATATCCCATACCCCATATAGATGAGCTTATTGATGAGCTCCATGGTGCCTGTTACTTCTCGAAAATAGACTTGAGATTGGGATATCATCAGATTAGAGTTCGTGAGCAGGTTGTTGAGAAGACCGCATTTCGCTGTCATTGTGGACACTTTGAGTTTGTGGTTATGCCATTTGGGCTAACCAATGCTCCAACAACATTCCAGTCCACCATGAACAGTTTCTTCCACTCACAATTGAGGAGATATGTACTTGTCTTCTTCGATGATATATTGGTCTACAACGGGACATGGCAAGAGCACGTGGCTCATTTGGATACAGTACTCAGCATTTTGGATAGGGAGTCCTTGTATGCCAAGGAATCCAAGTGTGATTTGGGGATGACTGAGTTGTTATACTTAAGCCATATTATTGGTGCAGAGGGAGTGCGGATGGATCATGAGAAGATCCGTGCTATCATAGATTGGCCTACTCCTGAGAACCTTACACAACTATGAGGTTTTCTTGGGTTATGTGGTTTCTATCGCAGATTTGTCAGTAGATATTCAAGCCATGCAACACCTATGATGGATTGTTGAAAAAAGGTGCATTCATTTGGACTCCTGAGGCACAGGAGTGTTTTGTGAGGTTCAAGGAGCTTATGACTACATGTCCAGTGTTGGCACTGCCAGATTTTACGAAGCCTTTTGAGCTTCAATGTGATGCTTTTGGTGAGGACATTGGAGTGGTGCTTATGCAGGTCAAGCACCCGATTGAATATGAGAGTAGGAAGCTCAGAGGACCAGAGAGGGTTTACAATATATATGATAAGGAAATTCTGGCCATAATGCATGCCTTGGCCAAATTCAGGGAATATTTAGTGGGTAGTAAGTTTTGTATTAAAACTGATCATAATAGCTTGAGGCATTTCTTAGGACAGCGAGATTTACATGACTGTCAACAAAAGTGGGTAAATTACAGGCATATGACTTTGACATCACCTATGTCAAAGGTACACAAAATGTTGTTGCTGACGCTCTTTCACGCCGGCCTCATCTGAGTTCTATGGTACAAATTGTAGAGGATTGGAGGCACCTGATTGTGGCAGAGTATGCCAAGGATACATGGGCATCTGGTATAGTTGAGGGATCTATTGTGGACACCAGGTACACACTAGTAAATGAGTTGATCATTTACAAGAACAGGATTTTCTTGATCCCAGGGTCAGAGATGAAGAACACCATTCTGCGAGCTTTCCATGATGTACCTATAGCAGGGCATCCTGGGTAGTTTAAGACATACAGACAAGTTCGGGAGAGATTTACATGGAAGGGGCTTAAGGCAGATGTTCTTCAGTATGTGTGAGAGTGCCTTGTTTGTTAGCAGAACAAGCAGGAGAACACATATCCGGCAGGGTTGTTGCAGCCACTTCCGATTCCTGATAGGAAGTGGGAATGCCTGTCAATGGATTTTATTACGGGCTTGCCTAAAGCCCAAGGACGTGATTGCATATATGTAGTTGTGGATTGGCTGACGAAGTATGCCCACTTCTTTCCGATCACCGCTACTTACACAGCTACACAGGTAGCAGAGGTATTTTTTCGTGAGGTTTTCAGATTACATGGGTTGCCTCGGAGCATAGTTAGCGACAGGGATAGTCGGTTCCTGAGTCACTTCTAGCAGGAGGTGTTCAGACTTTGTGGGACCGAGCTTACACTGAGCACCAGTTACCACCTGCAGACCAATAGTCAGACGGAGATAGTGAACAAATGGGTGGAAGGCTACCTCAGGAATTACATAGCAGGGCAGCAAAAGGTGTGGGTTAAGTGGATATACTTATGTGAGTATTGTTACAATACCACTTACCACATGACCATTCAGATGTCCCCATTCATGGCATTGTATGGGTATGAGGCGCCTAGTTTTCTTGATTTGCTACTGAGTGATAGTAGAGTGCCTAGTGCGGGAGACTTATTGCAGGAGAGCCAAGACATTATGAGGGCTCTTAAGGAGAATATTGCTAAGGCACAAAATCAGCAGAAGCAGTATGTAGATCAGAAGAGGACCGAGAGATCTTTTGAGGTGGGAGACATGGTATATCTCATGTTGCAGCCCTACCGACAGTCTATTCTCAGGAAGAGTGGATCATAGAAGCTCAAGCCACGGTACTATGGTCCTTTCAGGATTGTCAGGGGTGTTAGACAGGTGGCTTATGAGCTAGAGCTTCCAGCGGATAGTAAAGTCCACAATGTTTTTCATGTGTGTCACGCCTCAAGAAGGCGTTAGGACATCGTGTGGTACCTTCAGCAGTATTGCCTCCCTTAGATGATGAGGGAAAGTTGATTTTAGTACTTGAGTCAACCCTGGAGTATAGAGAGAGACAGCTACGCAGGAGGACCATCAGGGAATATCTAGTGAAGTGGAGAGATTTGCCAGTGGAGGATGCTACATGGGAGAGTGAGGAGATTTTGCAACATCCTGAGTTGAGATTGCTTGAGGACAAGCAATTTCAGGAGGGGTGGACTGTAATGTCCCATTCCAGTTGACATCTCTCAATACTTGAGATTAGCCTATTATGTGGCCCTCGTAGGCTAATATAGAGGATAGAGGGTCTTGTTGAGGCATGGCTTGGCTTCAATTGTCAGAATTTTTCAGTTTGGCTTTCGTTCGGGGTCTTTTGGACGCCATTTGCTTGACTTACTATTTTTAGTAAGTGGAGACACTCAATGGAGCACCCATGCTATTTTTAGCACTATGGTCTGGTCATATGCAGATTCAATCACTTATCATTCGGCTTCAGACGGCTTGTCATTTGGACTTATATTGAGGGAGATATTAATATTTATTTGCCAAAATAAATATTAATTTAATTGAAGCTTATATTATAGAGTTATAATGTAAATTTATGTTATAACTTAAGTGACTTAATGAAGGGGTCGACCATCATGAAGAAGGGGCCATATTTCAATTAATTATTATAAGTAAATGGGCGCCCAAACTATTGGAAAATTAAAAGTGAAATTCAAAGTTAATTTAAATGATGCTTTTGAAGGAAATCAACTTGCTTGAGGAGATATAAGTTTTTTTTTTGAAGAAACTCATGATTATTGCATTTTGAGAACATTTTTTGAGGAGTTTGAACTTGCTTGGAGAACGAGGGTTTCTACCTGCAGCAGCGATTGGAGAACGTAGTTCTTCTGTGAGCAACCATCTAAGCTGGTGAAATACCCAGTGAACTTGGTGATTTTGGGGGGTCTCAATCAGAGGCTCTATTTGGATTTCAATTAGATGAATTTGGTGAAGTTTGGATCAGATTTAAGAGACTAGAGTTGCAGATTATTTTCTGATTGAAAGGGATTATTTTCAGAGGTTTTATTTGCTGCTACAGTACCGTGAATACTGACGTGCTACAGTACCCGTGAATAGTGATGCGCTACAGTACCGTGAATAGTGATGTGCTACAATACATGTGAATAGAGAGGAATTGCTGGTCATAGAAGACAAACTGTTCGCAACTTCTTTTGGAGGTAAACATATGATGGTATCTGCAGATCACAATCATATCAGGGTCATTCAATTAACGGAATTTGCTTTTTCATATTGTATTTATTATCAATAAGGCCTTGGACTCTTATTCAGTGAATGGAATAATATATGGCAATAAAAGAAGTCTCAGTATTGTTCAAAATTTATTCTCAATAGACTAGTTTTACTTTCAGTATGTGTTTTTGTTGAGGCAATCCCCTATAACACATGGCAGTTGGACGCGATCGAGAGACACGTCGTGGGCCTCTGTCCTAGAGTACACGCACCAGGGACCCAATGCCGGCATTGGCGGGACATCACAACCCACCATGCTTTGCGGTTCTCGACCTTGAGACCTTGGCTCTGATACCAATGAGGACGTGCTGTCACACCAAAAGTCCTGGGATGATTTGGGTCCTCTTCTAGGCACCCTTATGGCCAGTCACACAAGGACCGTCGAGGCAATTCCCTGGAACACGTGGTGCTGTTGACTCTTACCAACCGACTAGGGGATCGCCCTCGACTGCTGGGGTATCGTCCAGCGGGGCCCGACATCGAATCATCACACTTTTCATGGTCTTTTGAGTGAAATGGTTTTAGTCTATCTTGATGACATTACAGTATTTTCAAAGGATCCTGATGATCATCTAACTCATTTGAAGATTGTTTTTGATAGATGTAGAGAATTTGGTCTCTTTAAATCCAAAGAAATGCATTTTTTCAGTGCATGAGGGGAGACTTCTTGGGCATGTGGTGTCCAAAGCTGGTCTTTCCATTGATCCAGAAAGGATAGAGGCAATACTTGCTCTATCATTGCCTAAACACAAGAAAGGATTGCAAAGCTTCTTAGGTAAGATTAATTTTATAAAAGATTCATCCCTGGTTTTGCAGAACTAGTAAAGCTACTTACTCAAACGCTTAAGAAACATCAAGAATTCACTTGGAGTAAAGAGGGTAAAAGAAGTTTTGAAGCTATCAAAGAAGCAATCAGCCAAGCTCCTACTTTGCTCAATCCTGAGTTTAGTAAGGAGTTCTTGTATGCTTTTTCTACTTCCAGCACTATTTCAGCCATGTTTATGCAGCAGAATGATGAAGGTTTAGAACAACCCATTGCTTTCTTTAGTCAATCTTTAGAAGGTTATGAGGAAAGATATTCTTTTGTACAAAAGCATGTACTTGCTATTATAAGAGGTCTGAAAAAATTCAGATATTTGGTTTCAAATAACAAGATTATACTAATGGTTTCTCATCTAAGTGTGAAGGATTTTATTCTCAACAGAGATTTAAACGAGAAGAGAGCTAGATGAGTCACTAAATGCATGGAATATGATATTGCAGTCAAAGTCACAAAGCTGGTCTGAGGCAAAGGATTATGTGAACATCTTGCTGAAGATGTAAAAGGAGAAAAAAAAGTAATTTTGACAATTCAAGACACTCAACAAAAAGCTGAAAATATCTCCTACACGCTGGACACAAAACATTGTTAGATTTCTTCAAACTAGAAAATGTCCAAAGGGTTTGAATGCATCACAAAGAAGACACCTCAGGCTGCAATCAATACCATATATTCTAATTGATGGAGTGCTTTTCAAAAAAGACATTGGAGGTATGCTTCTAAGGTGTGTTTAAACTAGTCAATTTGACAAGCTTTTTGAACAATTTCATGATAGTCCTTCTGGAAGTTATTTTGCAACCGAGACCACAGCTGCAAAAATCATTAGAGCTGGTTATTTTTGGCCTAATTTATTCAAAGATGCACATGCATGGGTGCGGAAATGTTCAAACTGTGCAATGTTTGTAGGAAAACGGAGATTAGCAGCCATGCCACTAAAGCCAATTCAAGTTGAGCAGCCTTTCATGCAATGGAGTTTAGACTTCATTGGCATGATTCATCCTCCATCTAGAGCTAGCCATAAGTGGGGTTTGACAGTTACAAATTATTTCACCAGGTGAGTGGAAGTAGTACCTTTGAAAGAAGCAAATGAGAACTCTGTTCTTGAGTTTTATGAAAGTCCAGTCACTCGTTTTGGAGCACCTTCTACTATCATATCAGATGATGCTTTGGCATTCAATAGTACAAAGGTATGTGAATGGGCTCTTGAACATAATATTTATTTGACAACGTCATCCAATTACTATCCACGGGGTAATGGACTAGCTGAATCTACTAATAAGAATCTGATTCGGATCATCAAAAGAAAAATGGAGGATAATCAGAGATCTTGGCATACAAAGTTGAAGACTGCCTTATGGGCTAATAAGATCACCCCTAAGAAAGTCGTTGGTCATTCACCTTATCTCCTAGTTTATGGAAGAGAAGCAAGGCTGCCTATCTCATTGGAGCTTCCAGCTTTGGAGCTTGCACATCAACTAGAGCTTTTGGAAAGCGATGCAATGGAGGTAAATATGAATGAATTGAGATAATTGGAAGAGATAAGAGATGATGCTATGCATACCATGTGCCCAAATCAGTAGCAAGTCAAGAAGACTTTTGAGAAGAGAGCTTCATCAAAAACATTTCAGCAAGGAGACAGTTATCAAATGGGATGAAGAACATGCAAAGCCAGGTAGGAACTCCAAATTTGATAGCCTTTGGAGTGGACCTTATATTATCACTGATTGCAAGAAGAGCAATGTCTTTCAATTATCCAGATTGAGTGGTGAAGAACTTCCCATTCCTGTGAATGAGATCTTTCTTAAATACTGCTATTAGGAGAGTCACTCCTTTGTACATAGTCCTAGTTTCATTTCTCTAAGTGTTTTTTCAGCACATGTTTTCAGTAGTTTTTTTTTCCTTTCAATTTTGTTGTTGTCCTTTCCTCTAAGTGCACACATGCACATGTTGAGTTAGTTTCTCTATTGTGTTTTGATCTCCAGCTTTTCCAATTTTCAGTGTGTATCCAAGTTGTCATAACCAAAATTTTTGAGTTCTTTGACTAGCAGGTTGGTCAAATCCTGAGAGTCGGCAGAATTGTTAGTAATTTGGCCTTGACAGGCCAAATTACTATCCCTACTATTTGAAACTTTTCGCTGAACAGTCTAATCCCCTCTTTAGCTGATCAAACTGATGAATTAAGGAGCCAAAGCATGATCAAAGGGTCATAAGCATTGATAAAGGTGTTTGTAGATCTTCAAGAGCATCAAGCATAGTCAAGTGGACACCTACAACAATGTTATAACAGTTAGGTTTTTTGTCATGATGATGCGATAAAGATAAGGAGGATGAGAGATCCCTGAAGACCTATACGCAAGAAGTCACCTTGTTTCATTTCAAGAGAACTAGGGTTGATCAAGGGGCAACATGAATATGAGAGAAATAGTTTGCAGGCCTTGGGTAACATGATACAGTCAAGAAAGTCAAGAAATCCAATGAAGTCATAATGTTTTAGGAATAATGCTCTCCATATATATGATTAGTGCAAATAATCTCATCAAGCAATCAGAGAAGGAATAAAGATCAAATCTACATTTGGGCAGTCCTTAAGTCACATACATGTTTTTTATCTGTTTAATGTATTATCATGGAGCGAATCAACAGGGTTATGAAGATCATCTACAGTCGATCCTGTCTTGTTGAGGAGCATTGAAGACAGGTCTTCAATGGAGTTTGTGTAAATAGCATGAATGATCAGAAGTAGGAATACTGGGTTTTTTGGACTTTACAACTAATGTTTTTTTTTCTAAGTGTTGTCTTCTTAGAATTCTTTCGGCCTTAGAGATGGACAATTTCCTCAGACTTTTTGTCTGAGAGAAAAGAATTTTCAAAGGACTTTGCAAAAGTCTGGCAGTTTGGCAAAGAAAAGGACTCTTTCAAAAAGCCCAAAGGGTATGTGCCCTTCAGGAGGGATCATTTCAAAAACCCGAAGGGTACACCCTTCGGGAAAAGTTCAAAGGCCAAGTCAAAAAAGCCTACGGGCTTCTCTCTCAAAAGAATGGTTCATTTCATTTTTTTCGAAGGGTATGTGCCCTTCAGAAAAGAACTCTTTCAGAAAATTTGAAGGGCATGTGCCCTTGGGAAGGGTCATTGACAAGAATTCCGGACACCTGCCCTTCATAAAGGCTCATTTTAAGGCCGAAGGGTCATTTTAAAGCTTCCGGAGGACAATTTCAAAAATCTCGAAGGGCAGGTGCTCTTTAGGATAGTACACTTCAAGTTTGGAAGAGACGTTTTCAAGAATCCTGAAGGGCACCTGCCCTTCGGGAAAGACATTTTCAAGATTCTCGAAGGGTATGTACCCTTCAGGAAAGTTACTCTACAAGCCGGAAGCAACAACCCAGAGGGAACAAGGAAAATAATTCTTGCGGATTTTTTGTCTGTGGGAAAAGGACAAGGCCTTGGACAAAAAGTCCGAAGGAATTCCTTCGAACAATTTGTTTGAAGGAATTCCTTCAAGAAGTTGAAAGCTATAAGCCCAAAAGGAGGAGAAAGATAAAGTCCTACACAATTCCTGCAGACTTTTTGTCTGCGGGAAATTGACTGTGCAAAAAGAAAAAAAAACAAGGGGCAAGCAAGATAATCTGAAGATGAAAAGAACAAACCCGAAGGAATAAAACCCGAATCAAATACAAGCAAGGGTATGTACTAAGAGTTAGACAGAGACAAAGTTTGGAGGATAGACCAAGGGAAAAGCAAAATAATCCGAAAGAATAAACAAGCCAAGGGGAAATAATCCCGGGAAAATTGCCAAAGAGATGCACAGGAAAAAATCCGAGGGAATCGACACGGAAAGTCACAGACTTTTGTCCGAGTAAATCAAGGAACAAATATAGCCAATAGCCATAAGTAGATAAGCCTGAGGAAATTCATGCAAATGAAGGAGTCAACGTAGAATTCCATACAAAGCAGAGGCTATTTACGGTTGACTAGTCAAATCTTCAGTTGACTGGTTGTTAAAGTCACGCTTCTCCATGGTTTGACTAGTCACTCATGCATCCAAATGTTCCAGCTTAGCTCAGGGTTGACTTCTAATTTTGGCGTTCTTCTCACGTTGCAAGGCTCTCAACGTTCTAGCAGTCCAAGTGGAGTTGACTGGACAAATTCGTTGCACATCTTGTTTTTCATGCAAACAAGAGTATCTCTTCCTCCAGCTCAGCTTGCAAACGAATCAAATGGAGTTCCTTATTTAGATATTGGCATAGTACACCATGCAAAGAGAAGTTTGACTTTCATAATTCCACTGTCCATTCTTCTATGCCACCTTGGATTCATGCATGTTTGGAGTTTTCTTGGAGAGTATCTTATTTATTTTGAGAGTCATAACCTCTCAAACTTGGCCTCATTGTGATACTTCTATGCGAATGTTTGTAAAGGCATGCATTTTTGTAAGAGAAAGATTTTATTGAATATTCTATATTATAAAAAGTTGTTAAGTCTTGGTTAATTAACCAAGACTAACCCTTTCCTCTTTTAGAACTGCACTTAAGATTATTTCAGGTTTTGAAAAAGGCTATTTATTGGCTTAGTAAAGCCATTGAAAAGGATCCCTGAAGTTTGAAAGAAGAAATTGTAAGCTGGACTGATTATCAATAAAGAAGTTATTATTCTGAATCTTAGTTTTGATAGGAGATAGTGTGTAATCTGATTGTGCATCAGCATATATGTGAGATTTGTCTCCTTTTGTAGGTCCCTTCCTCACTTATATCTTCCTTTTTCACCCCTTTTGCAGGTCATTTGAAGAGGTTTCAACCCTTCATCTGAAATATTTATGCTTAAGGACATAATTATAGATTTCATTTGATTATGTGTGTGCATTGATTTCAGTAACTTTAGAGGGTTTTGACAATTCGGGTGTATCACCCCCTCTTAATTATATTTCCTTTTTCTGTTTTCTTCTCCCTTTTCACTCCAAAAATCACAAAAATCACAGTAGTCAAGTTTCTTAAAAAATCTAAAGGGAACTAGCCCTCTCTGGAGGTTCTCATCAAAAAGTCACCCATGCTCAGATAAGTTCCAATTGTATCAGCTGGAGTGAGGGTGTGCTTTGCACATCTTCAAGCAGAGTGCACTCCAGAGTGATAACAATTACTTGCCAAACAAAAGAGAAATCCCTAGTTTCCTGTTTGAAAATTCGTTGATTTCGTTCCTTCCACACCCACCAAAGAAGAAGTGTAATTCCATTCCATTGGAGTGACTCCAAATTTTGGCCACTGGTTAATTGCTTCACCCATTCTTTGAAAGGCTGTTCTAAGGCTTGAATTCCATTCCAAGAGATTTGAAATAAGGATGCCAAATTTTGCCACATTTGCTGCACAAAGGGACATTGTATAAATAAATGGTTAATAGTTTCCTCATCAGCGAAGCACATTGCATATCTATAGGGACCATTATATCCTCTTCTCATTAATCGGTCCCGTGTTAGGATTCTTCTTCTCAACAACAACCAGACAAAGAACTGACTTTTGGCAATTGTTCTTGCTGCCATAAATTTTTAAATATATCCCTTAAAGGATGAGGATTTATATTACATAGAGAAGCATATCCGTCTGAAACAGAATAACTTCTTGAAGATTTGGTCCCCCATGCGATCATATCCGACCCTGTAGAGCATGAAGAAGATCTAGCCTGTAAGATTGAAATTTATTATCCTCTTTTTATCTGTTTCCTGTTAAATTGTCCATTCCTCAGAAGGAATCCATCGTTTTCCAACCTCCCAATGATACTTACATGGTTGATTGTAATAAGCAATCTTATTCCATCCTTTACCATGAAGAGTTTCCTTAGAGATCTCAGATCAGGGAACTAGGTGATAATAGGTGGGTGACCATCCCAAGAATCCGTCCAAAAATTCGCTGATTGATCACTAACAGTCCAGAAAAAATATCTTTATCATTGCCTTGCCTATTCTCAAAACTGCTAAAACAGAGGAACCTCTTAATGAAAGAGCTAATTTGATTATTCTCTCAAGATGGTGATTTTGCACATATTTGGCTCAGATATTTACAGTCCATAGATTATTTGAGTTTTATAACAATCTCCAATAAAGTTTAGTAGCTAAAGCTTGATTATGCTTTGAACAGGTACAAAATCCCAAACCCGCTTCAGATTTTGGATGGCAAAGAATATCCCATTTAACTAAGGATCAATTTTTGTGCTCCTGAGCTCCACTTCAAATGAATTTATGAAAGAAAGTATCCAACTGTTTCCACACTCCTGCTGGAATATTTAGAATAGATGAGATATAAATTGGCATGGCTTGAAGGACTGCCTTAACCAAAATCATTCTTCCTCTTGAGGAAAGCCATTTGTTTTTCCATTTCTGTATTTTCATTTTCACTTTGCTTGGTATCCAGTTCCAGTCTTTTCATTGAGTATTTGCAAGTGGTACTCCCAGATAAGTTATTGGAAGAGAGCCCCTTCCGAACTTAAATATATCAAGAATCAAAGCTTCTTGTCTCTCAGAACAATGGAAAAATATAATATGGGATTTGTCTTGATTAATGAGTTGTCTAATGGCTCTTGTAAAAATCTGAAGATTGTTTTGCATCTATGAAGATTCCAAACACGTAGCTTTTCCAGGAAGTGTAGAATCATCAACAAATTGTAAATGAGTCAGAGAGATTACTCCCTTTGCCAACTTGACACCTCCTATCTTTTTGTCATTCCTTGCCTTAGTCATCAACCGTCCCAAACATCCAGCGAGTATGATGAATAAGAATGGAGAAATTGGATCCCCTTGCGTAATTCCTTGGGAAGCACCAAATTTTTTCGAGGGGTTTCCATTAACCATAATTGAATACTAGACTGATTGTAGGCAAGCTTGAACCCAGTTAATTTAGTCTTGAGAAAAGCCAAACTGATTCAAAACTTGACATAAAAATATCCAGTCTACTTTATCATACACTTTTGAGAGATCCAATCTGATAAACATGGAAGGAAATTTTAGCATTTTCATGGTCTGTAAAGCTTCTTGGGCCAAAACAATCTCATCATGGATTTGCCATCCTGGACAAATCCTCCTTGTTTTGGAGATATGATCTTATGCATTAAAGGTTTCAATCTTTCTGCCATTAATTTAGTAATAATTTTGTAGAGGACATTGCATAAAGCTATAGCCCTGAAACCTGATGTCTCTTCCACTTCGGAGGCTTTTCAAATTAGAGCTATAAAGGTTTTGTTTATTTCTTTTAGGATAGTTTTGGCCTTTTGTGCCTCCTCCACAACTTGAAGAAGCTCATCTTTAATGATGTCCCAAAATTCTTGATAAAACTCAATCAGAAAACCATCTGGGCCAGTTGTTTTTCCTTTTTACATTGTGAAAACAACTGTTTTTAATTCCCCTTTTGAAACTTGAGTATATAGTTCTCTGTTGTCCTGTGCCAACACTTCTTTTTGTGCCACATCATCTAAAGAGACAGCAGTAAAAAGATTAGAAAAATACTCCGTAGCAATCTTCTGCATTCTTTCTAATGAGCATTCTTTCTTATCATCAGCTGTTCGTAAGGAGTTTATGTAATTGTGAGACCTTCGTGCTGACAAGGATTGGTGAAAATAAGCTGTATTTTTGTCACCCTCTTCTAACCATTGAATTCTAGATTTCTGTTACCACATAATTTCCTCTCTCCTCTCCCATTCTTGAAGATCAGCTTTCAAAGATATTTCCATTTTGGCTAACTCTTCATTAACCCCCAAATTTCTTATTACTGCATTAATCTCCTCTAACTTGCTATGGATCTGTTGTTTTCTTTCCTTTATGTCACCAAATTCTGTCCAATTCCATGCTTTCAATTTAGTTTTAATATAATTCAATCTTTTGACAAACATATGCATATAAGTTCCATACATAGGTTTAACTTCATTCCACCATTGTCGAATAAGATTGTGAATGCTCTCATATCGAAGCCACATCAATTGAAATCTAAAGGGAGCATGGCATGGGAAAGTTCTCCCAATCTCCAAGCACACTGGCCAATGATCTGATCTTGGATTATTAAGAATATTTACCTTTGGAATATAATCAGTAGTCCAACAAGACTCTGAAAGAAGAAATCTATCTAACCACTCTAGAATACAGTCTTGCCCTTGCCTTCTATTCAACCATGTCATCAGACCATTACTGGGTCTAACATCCACTACTTGAAGATTTTGTATCTATTAATTTCTTTAACTATCTTATATATTGAGGCTATATTCTCATTATAAAACACATTTGGTGGGGGAACTCATATTCTAATTTGATGATTGCACAACTCATTCATATTCTAGATCACTAAAAACAATAAATGCATTATGACTATTATAAGTATCGTTGTATTAAATATGTTTACAATTTCCCCAAATTTGGCCGCAATTTAGTGTAGAATTTTGTTGTCTCATAGTTTGTTAAAAATCTATTTGGTTTTTAAAGTATCCCTGTGACTTAAGTAATTTTCTATGATTGACTGGTTATTTCATTTCTTATAGGTCATTATATTGTGATTTGTGGCTATGATATGGAGACTGACGAATTCGAAATAAGAGATCCAGCCAGCTCTAGGTGAGTTTTCTGTTCCACATATGAATACTTAGTATTTTTTTCCCTAGTTAATAAATTTTTTTCATAATAGTTATCAAGGCAAGTGGCTGAAATTTTTATATGACTTAAAAGATCACAAATGCATGTGCAACATGATAACCAAGTATTACAAAACAACTTGGACGATCAAGTTGTCGAGTTTACTATAGCAACCTTAGTATGGATAATTTGAAAAAACATGGTACAAGCATACCATTTGAAAACATGTCTTAATATGATATGGGATTTTATTAAGATGGAGTTTGGGATTTCTTTAGTATCTGAATCTTTATAGCTGGACACCATCTCAAGCTCATTGGATGCGATAAAGCCAAGGAACTTGCAATAGAAGTCCCAAGGCACTTTTAATATTAAAATTGGAGGACAATCTTCAGACCTTAGCATGATGGCAAAGTAGGGAGAGGCTCATCCATTGTGATGTTATATTTGTGAAATGCTTCATAAATTAATCCCCCAAACTACTATGAATACTAGAGGGATGTAGGAGCATCCCACGGGAACCTGCAATCCTGCACAACCTTAGTTTTGAAGCATGTTGATGAAGAAGAGCTGGGCGCCAAAGGACAACACATAAAGGCTTATAAATAGAGTGTGCGGGGAAACCTATTGAGCACATGTGGATGGCACATAGATTAAAACCAATATGTAGAGTATCCAAGAGTCAGACAAGGAACAACATGCAAAGAAAGATACTAGATACGTGGGAGTGGAGGTTGAGCAAATAAAAGGTTTGCAGTTTTGGCTAAGGCATGGAGTGCAAAGAACACAATGACTTGGGTGCAAAAGGGTTGGCACAGAGTGACAAAGAATACCAATGCTCAATATGGGCACAAGATGAAATAACAGACCCGATGCACAAAGGTCACGTGAGCGCACAAAAGATCTAGGCTCATACGACAATCATAGAGGAACCCTCACGATGTCATGTCCCTCTTTTGTTAGGGACATCATTGAAGACCCTTAGCCTTAACCATTTCCCAGGGGCTAATGGAAAAGAAAGAAGGGAAAGAGAAATAGGTGATTTTGAATGAATATATGTAAAAGATACTTTATGTTATAAGATTCACTTAAGTTGGGGCCCTTTAAGGGTCATGAGCATTTTAAAAGCAATCTTCCTTATAATTTGAATGTGTTTCCCTCCCTTTTAGGCGTCCCCTTGGGGGAAGTTGTATAAAAAGAGAGGAAGGTTTCATTTGGAGGCATGTTATGTTTGATATTCAAAATAGTGGTCATTAAGCACAAAAACACTTGAGCCATTGCTTTGAAGACAAAAACCTTCAAGCAAAGGAGTGGGGACGCAAACCCTCATTTCTCATCTAGGGCAGCTTCATCTTGAGGTTGTATTTGAGCATAATATTCATAAAAGACAAAAATATTGCATTTGGAGAGGGGTGATTAGGGTTGGGAGCCTTGGGAGCTGCTTGGATAGGATGAAGACCCCTCATTAGTGGGTTGCATGGAATTTGTTGCTGGAATTGACTGTTACCAGCTAGGGTGACTTAATTGTGGAGCTAGTTCATAGGGTTTTGGGGTTGTGGAAAAATAAACCTGAAAAATCAAAGTTTCTAGTTGATTCTACCGCATGTCAATAAATAATAGGGAAACCATGTATCAACATAGGGAACAAAGAAAGCAAAAGATTTCGAGTGAGGATAAAGAGCAATAATTCTTTGAAGTGATTAGGTCTTTGAAGGACCTTACCATGGTCCTCAAAGAGGGAAAGCAACGACCCATCTTGCTGTTCACTTTGAAACATCAGGGCAAGGAGGTCGGTCAGGGAATTGCACCCTTAGGGAATGATATGTAGCAAGCATCTTCATCTGCAGAAATAAACCATAGGGTTCCAATGAATTCTGCCATAGGTATAGGCCTACCCAAAGTTACATTCTTGCAAAAAGAAGCTGTGACTCAAGATGAGGATATGGACAACTAGCATGAGGACGATTTGGATGTCCTCCATGAACAATATGGGTCAAAGAGTGCAGAGTTTAGGACATATATCTCATGAATTTTTGCACACTAAAATAAAAAACCAAACCTAAAGGTGCAAGTAAAACTTTTCCAAACATGCCTCACAAAGACCTTCAAAGCAACTCTTGGTAAGGTCACGGTTCCCTCTTTTGATGGGTCTCACAAAGCCTCAACTAGAGCTTGGATCCAAAAGTTGAACATCTATTTTTCACTAAGTTTTGTAGACACCTAAAACTGGCCACCAATGACCTCCAACCAGGGTTTTGACCAATTTATACCAAAATGCATAATGTGGCCTAAAAACACTAAAACACATTAAATGAGTTGAAATTGATATATTCAAGTTCCGATTTTGGCCAGAGTATCACTAAATGGGGCAATGTAATTTATGAAGCAACTAATTTTGATCAAATCATTTCGAGTCAAAATGACATTTTCGCATCTGGGTGCTTTGGATTGCTCTTTTTTACCAAATTTTTTGCATGAGACATGTGCCTTTGTTATTTTGCGTTGGCAACATCCTAAATGAGAATATGGTTCCAACACATCTAACATCGACTTCCAATTTTAATTTAGTCAAATTTCGAACCAATAATACGACATTTTAACCAATTTGATTAATTTGTGCACAAATTGTGAAGGTTTTGCATCAAAGTTGACTAATCATGTTTAAGGCTAATTAAACCAAATCAAGAGCTTAAGTTAATTTTCCATGGAGCTTTTTGAATGTTTTTTTTTAGAAATTGATATTGAATAATTGCATCATCAAGTGACATCATTTCTTGGAATGACATCCCTAGGCCATAAATACATAAAATATCTCATCAAGCCACTCAATCTCTCATTAAGACCCTCCATGCCTCTTTATTGTCTCTCTATCCCAAATATTTATGAATACATTTATTGATTTTTGCCTCAAAAATTGAATTGATTCTTAGCCACACATCTTCATCTTGAGATGGACGGTTCAGATTCATTCTGACCATTTTATAAAATCTATACATAGGAGGCCTTGCCTATTGAATTTGAAGCTATCTTGGTGCAAAGTTATAATGCTAAATTGATTCCAAAATTCATTGCAATTAGTGTTATAATGCCAAATTGTTGAGCCTAGTCAAAGCCAAAGCCATCACAAAGGTGCCAAGGAGAAGAGGAGATAGCCAAGCCTCCTTTGATGAAGACTCATTGAGCACAAGCCGAGCAAGCCACTCTACAAACCATTTGGAAGCTCCAAGGAAGGTGAAAGAGGTTTTCTTTCATGTTTAAGTTGTTTTCATATGTATGTTTGTTATTATGCTCCTCCTTAGTGTCTAGGCCTAGAGATGTATGCTTGTTAGTGTGTTTCTTTCAATTTGATTTCATTTTGGAACTAATGCAATGCTAACCATCTCTCTTGAGTCAAATTCCTAATCTACAAGTTTGATGTACGAGGAGGAGGCCATGAAGGTTGCAATCCTTCACTTGGAAGGAATCACGCATGAATGGTGGTACCACAGTTTAATTACTCAAGGGCACAACCATATCACAACCTACAAAGACTTTTGTAGGAGATTGGTTGATAGATTTGAGAGGCAAGATCCCGAGGAGCATTTTCGAGAACTTGCACAACTCTATCAATACAACTCTGTGGAGTCCTATGTGGTTGATTTCCAAAGAATAGCAGTGATGTTACCTGACATATCGGAAAGGTGCTTAGTTTTCCTTTTCATGGAAGGGCTGAAAGAACCCCTTAGAGGCCTAGTTAAGGCCCTTGAACCCAATTTGCTGCAAGTTGCTATTAAAATATCTTTAACCCTAGAAGCCATGGCACCAAACCAATCTTTCCAAGGACAGTTTTTAAGGGAACAAATGCATGGGTGTCACAACAGCAGCAGCAACAATAGAAACAACAAGGAACACCATTTAGAAGTCAACATGAAGGAGATATGTCCTGCAATGAATTGCGGAGGAAACAACTATGCTTCAGCTGTAAAGAACCTTGGAATCCAACACATAGGTGCTTGGGTAAGGGACAAGTTCATTTGATTGAGGTATATTCTGATGATGAAGGAGAGCTCAAGGTATGTATAGAAGCACATGGTGTGGTGGAGGATGATGTCCCACCAACAGGGATAGGAATTGATGATGTATAGTTACCTGATGGAGGAATGCAGTTAGCTACTATTGCTTTGTTGTCAGGGGCACCGAGGTACCACCCTTTCCAAGTTAAGGGGAGGATTGGAGGACAACATATCATGGCACTCATTGATGGGGGAGCACCCATAACTTCATTGACCAGAGTGTGGTAGCACGTTTTAGGTTAAAAGCTGAAGAATTTGCATGATTTGACGTGGTAGTAGCAAATGGTTACTCATTGGCTTGCAAGCAAGCGATCCAATAGTTACAGGTAGTGATGGATGAGCATACTATAACTCATGACTTTTATGTCATTTCCCTTGGGGGAGCTCACATGGTTCTAGACGTCTAATGGTTACATTAGTTGGGAGAGTTCACATAGAACTACCAAACAATGACACTTGCCTTTATGGAGCAAAGACGAAGGAAAATCATCAAGGGAGTTGGCTGATATTCTTGTTCATCCGGCATCGTCTTGCTTGAGGACACACAAATTTAGGGACAGAGGACTTGTAATGCCCCCGTTGGTTTAGCACAACATGCAAGGGGAATATATTAACTGCCATTAGTTTCAGTGTAGTTAGAGGGGATATTTCCATTGTCAGTTAGCTAATCAACTGACAGTTAGTTTGGACATAAATAAGCAGTGGGCGCTGCATGGATTTAGGTAGTTTAGCGCTGCATGTAATTAGGCAGTCTTTCAGTTAGTTGGAGTTAAGTTAGTTCTGTTAGCTTATAGTTATGCTAGTGGATGGGCAGTTGATTAATGCCCCTTGTAGGGAGTTAACTACCACTTCATGGCCCAGCTGAGGTTGTTGTTAGCAGCATTGGGAAGGAGGAGGTTATGCAAAAATTTACAAACAAAATCTTTGGAGAAAACACAGTCAGTTTCCTTGTGTAGGTTGGGAACGTAAACCCCCAGAACTGCGACCAGTTCACACAAGAACAACAACCGTAGCTGTCAAAAGAATGTAGGGAAGTCCACGTATTTTGTATGTCTGTCGGAGGGGTCCTTTGTATACGAGAAATTAATAAAAATTCCTATTTTCAGTTATTCTTTCCTGCATTTTTCTGTGTTTTTAGTTAGCACATTTCAAAAAGCAACGAATAAATTCCAGCATTTTAGCAGCAACACATTGCCCTTCCAGCAGCAAGTATAAGGTTGGAATTTCATAAATATTGTTAGCATTCTTTTGTAATTTGATTTTGGCAATAAACCCATTTTGTAAAAGGATTAAAGAATTGAAATAAAGCTGATACTTTCTTGTAAAATTACAATTCTATTATATCTTTGAAAGCAATTGTAGAGTTTTTCATTTAATTGCCAATTTAGAGAATAAGGGTTTACATAAAATCTGGAATTGTTCAAATTTGTCCGGAAAGGGACATTACAGAAAAAAATGATGAAAATGGATTATTAAATTGTTTGTCCAAGATAGGAACGATGAGACTCCTAGAAGTGATCCAGTCATATTCCATGGAGAATCCTGGTTACCATCACAAGTTCAAACTTTGGTTTTTATTGACAGGTCACCATGGCCACGATTTTTTTCATAATCTATGAAAACCAGAAATAAAAAATAAAGTTAAGGCGAGGGCCCCATGTCTGTTATAAGTATCACAGTATTTACCCCCAAACACATAATTCTATCTTAATTCCCCACCTTCCATGCCTATAAGTTACATACTAACTTATCAACATCCTTACACTAGCAACCCCTTGCACTATTACCCCATCTATCCCCCTTCCCTTTTGAATATAGCCCCCTTACATTACCCCCATTTTCCCTTTTGAACATCCTCTCTTATCCCTCTTAAATCACCTACCCCCCTCTATCCAACATTATTTCTCCCGTATATATTCAAGTGTATGCCATTGCAGCTGTACACATTCCCACCCATTCATGAGACACATTACTTTAACATATCATACACGTAGCATGTAGGACACTTGAAAGACAGTTAAATCGTCCTTTTAGTCTCAAACTTGAAGCATGGATTCAAGCCCCTTCATGGCAACCACCACATTGAAACTCGATATCCCTGCAATGATGTCATGCAAATTTTACGACTCTGTTTTTTGGGCATCAATTATTATTCACACACAAAAACATATTTACACTTTATGGTTGTAATGGGGCAAGGAGATGGAAAGCAGAAGGGTTCAAAGTTAAGTAAGGGAGCAAAGGTTTGGGTCAACAACACCAGAAATGAGCTATTAGTGCTGGTAGGCAAAACCATTCATCCCCTAACTTCGCCCCATAATTGTAATATACTTTATGCTGCAGTCTGCATTAGATGTTTGAACCTGCATATGCATGAAGGATGCAGTTTTAAAGAGATTCAAGGAAAACTTAATGATGAATACAATCTAAGGACAGATCTCACAGATTCATCTAAGAGTTGTAGTCATTTTAATGCAGACATCTTCAAGCACACAATTCCAAGTGTTCAAGTGTATTTAAGGCAAGTAATAGCATCTAGAATGAGCTCACGACTGCTCTATCATGCTATAAAACAACTCCTCCTCTACCATTACCACAAGTGTAGTTATTCTTCAACCAAACCCTTGAAAGTTTATCAGCAAAGGGAAAAAACGAAGAAGATGCAGCTATCTCAAAATGATCCACAGGTCAAGGTCCTTCGTTACACATAGTGGGTTCGCAGTGATTAAAATATTGAAGATGAGGATAGCAGTCAGCAGTAGACGCATCCCATAATGTTGCATCCTAAGGTATTTGGTCCAAATCTTCCCTATTTATGCTCCCGCTTAGCTCAGCCAGCCAATGTCCTGCTAAATACTCCAAATGCTGGTAGCCCTAGGTTTTCAAACTTGTCACCCCTTTTTCCCGTCCATATATGCATGTACAATCACTTGCTGATGTTTGCAATGTCACACAGAATATATGAAGCTTTTAACCCCCTTTATCCGCCAGACTGCAAGCACCAAACCCTCCAAGATATCCCTAGGGCCTGAAGTAGCTCTTTTGCTTCCATGTACCCATAGAATATGCCCATTGAAGCCTTCCAATTGATTTGGACTTTGGGTCTTCAGGATACTCAACATACTGAAGAACAAACCACTGACTCCCAAGGTAAAAATTGGGGATACCATTTTGGTTCAATTCCTTCCATCTATAGATGCAAGCATAAAGGACGTGTGTAAAACTAGGTGAACCACATCCTCCAAACCCACTGATGGAAAAATGCATTCTTCATCTCGTTTCCAACTACCAGCAACTCCTAAAGAAATTGGAGATTGCCAAGAAGAGGGCTGAGCTCACTAAGAAAAGGGTGGAGACTATTGAAAACTTCATCCTTCGTGATATCCTTTGCAAGCGTAATGTTGTTGCAATACAAGAGCCAAACATACATCATCAGCTCGGATTCTAGACAGGATTAAATGGAGGGGTATTCTGTCTCACTATAAATACCCCTTACTCATCTTGGAGGCACTAGCTGGAACCGGTGAAGAAGAGGACAAATCCAAGAAGGTACTAGCCGGAGCCAATGAAGGAGGAGAGAAACCCACACAGGATTTTGTTGGCATGCAGCACCGTGCACATTGAATGTGCTTTGAAATACCATAGATGATTACAAAAAAAACTTTCTATTGTTTGAAATGATAGATGAACTGACATATTTTATATGGACAATGTACTACATGTAGTAGCTCTTCGTAGGTTTTGTGGTGGTTCGAAGAATTGAGTGATATGAATAGTTTTTATTAGGTGGTAGCTTTTGCTGGTTAACTGGCTTTTTGTATATTTTTGAAAAATTAGGGTGGTTTCCTAGAAGTATGTAAGCAAATTGTATCAGCCACAATGTAAAATACTCGGTTGATTTTTTATAAATTTTACAACTTATCAATACAAAACTGTTGAATTTTATGCAAACAAGATGGTCCATAATTTGGTGCGTAATTGTTAAGTTATAACTGATAAAAGTTGGCATACAAAGTAAGTCAAAATTTCCTCACAGCAAGTTTCCTCCCTCTTCTCTTATGAAAATTCATTCCAAATTCGATTATGATCAAATATTGTTATTAGTGCATTTGGGATTATTTTGATTATCTAGTGCACGTTGACCATTCTCTTTATTCATTCCTATCATTTCTTGTGGCTTTTGGTCTGGTATTCTGGTTCACAAGGTGGTATGTCAAGTTCACACAGTTGATCAGCTTAAATATAGACATTTTATATATCGTGGGAAAGTTCCATGGTATTTGCCTCAATTTGTGCCCCTTGTATAACCCATTTAGGCAGTGGATCCTAAGAGGGAAATGAAACGATCCAAGGATTATATGAGTGGATGCAGGTGCGAATAGAGTGCACGGGTGATTAAAGTTTGAAGGATCTGGTGACCATGTTTAGAAGGATTTACATGGAGTTGGATAAATGTACAAGATCTTCATATTCTTGATTTCTAGCAGAATCTATATGAATTTCCTTGACATATGTTCAAAGGGTCATAGCAGCAGGTGTAGATGCAAATCAAGTATAGGCACACCAGTGATTTAGAAGGATTGGACCACCGTGTTTAGAAGTATTCACATGGGCTTGCCCTAATTCTCCAGCTCATATTTTAATCTCTAGTTATTCCTATCTCATTCTTTATTTTCGTAAGTTTTAAAGTTTTGTCTTATAGTAATATACTGCTAAAATCATGTTATTTTCATGCGTTAGCAGCTGATCATTTGCAGAGAGAATTTTTGGTCCTAGCGAATAAGGGTCTTTCACAGGGGACTTTTGAAAAATAAAGTTCTTCCCAAGTTTAATAGATTCAATTGAAATCTTTACTGTTTGTCCTAGAAGTTTTCAAAACATTTTAGGTTTATAATAACTTCCATGCACCCTAGTTCTAATTTGGGTGGTGTGTATTGTCAAGAGTTCGAAATATCTGCTTCCTTTATATTATATTACATGTATCTGTAGTTAAGACTTTGTAGTTCATTCCATGCTATTTTGATTAATATATTTTTCATTGGACGTGTTTGTAAGTTAATGATAGCATATCATAATAGGTTGATAAAAGCCTTGAGGTTATTTTATGTTATCATTATTGTGAAGCGAATTTTAAATATTTGCAAATACACTGGAAAAATACTCAACAGTATTGCTAATGTAAATATTTTGTTTAATTCTCTAACAGAGAAAGTGAAAGGATATCTTTGGTGTGCTTGGATGAAGCACGAAAATCATTTGGCACAGATGAAGATATTCTTTTGGTAACTTACAAGCTATGCTAGCTGCTGTTTGTTGTTGGCTTACTTATCTATTTTGTTTCCATAGTATATAAATCCTAGTAAAGGTTGATAACACCAAATTTATTTATTTTTCTTTTACCTTTGATTTATATTGTTGTAGCACATCAGACATGTTTGGAAACCCTTCTGATTAATACATTAATTAAAAAGTTGGGTCTCATATCAACTGCAATTGTGAATGCTATTATAACATAGCGCATGCTTGTCCCCAGAATAGTGTGTTCATGTATGTTAACATTCTCGTTATACCTCTTAAAGTGCGACTGTTAGGCTGTTAGAAAATAACGTATGGATGAAAGAACATGACTTTTCAAATAGGGTTAATGAACCTAACAACTTTTTATTAATTTGCTATTAAGAAGTTATTAGAGTATCGAGTATAAGGACTGTTAGTAAAAAAATCCCTGACCAATAATTACTACCCATTGTTGGCCTTGAGAACCCCCCATAGCTTATAAATGTGGCTAGCAGTAACCTTGTACCAGTGTGCTCGCTAGTCTTGTAACCTTGTAACCTTGTAGCAGAAAAAAATCCCTTTGTTCCCACAAGCGGGTCTCATATGCCAAATAAGGGTGCTCACTAGGCTGGGACCTAAAAAGTCACTTTTAGCTTTATATAGTATTCTCTTTTGAAGGCATTATTACATATCTTCAACCTCATTTATTGTTGGTCATTTTTACAGTACAGATTCATGATTAAATTGATATATGGTGCATAAATATGTAACATTCCATGTATGTGATTATGCTAATATTTAACCTCATAACAAGTGACAACCTGTACCTAACAAACATTTCCAAGGTCAGTTTATGCTCAAATTTTAGTTTGCTAATCTAAGAACTGTGACATTTTAAAGATTCCGTTACACATCAAGTAGTCCAAGCATATATTTGTACAGTGTCAACCAAACAGTTGTTTTTATTCGCTTCTTGCACTTATGTTTATACAACACTTAGGTTCCTTCACACCTAACCATTTGAGCATGTGTTGCATAGCATCAACTTGTTTATGTATGAATATAGAGAGTTGTATGCTGGCTATACTCCTACTTCGCACTAGGAATGCCTCAATATAGAAAGTTGTCCTCACACGATAACTAAAAAAGTCACTATTATTAAGGTCTACATTGGTTTCACTATTGTAGTTTAGTGTTCAGCACATCCCTTTAGACCCTATACGTAGAAAGGTTTGTTGTGTAAAATCATAAAAATCTAACAGTCCTCTGTAGACCATTAATAAAATATTCAGTTATTAATATATAATTACTTACGTGTGAATGGTTGCCTCTAATCATTGTGACCATTTAGGTATGCATTTTAGTGGTTATTAAAGAATTGTCACTGGGGATTGTAAATCTTAAGTTGCATTGTAGGTTTAGATAAACTTGGAACTCTTTAAATTCCATTTTTTCTATCCTTTTTGTTTATAATTTGTCTTTGTTCTAGTGCATTCATTCATACTATTAAATAACACTTTGAACCTTGAAGATTTGTGAATTGGACTCGTTGAATAATAATACAAGAGGACTTTGGAGCTTTGGATGTAATGTTTGAGCGATATAGTGATTCAGAGAAACTTGGAACTCTTTAAATTTCATTTTCTCAATCCTTTTTGTTTATAATATGTCTTTGTTCTAGTGTATGCATTCATACTATTAAACAACACTTTGAATTCTGAATGGTTTTACATTTGTGAATGTGACTTATAGTGAATAATACAAGAAGACTTTGGAGCTTTGGATCTGTTGGCATTTTGAATGCCCTATGCAAAACAAATTTCAATCTGCATCGTAGAGACCTTCAAAACCCTTTATCCTTGATGTTTTTGTGTACACTGTGGAAATTAATGTGTTATACCCATGCACGATTCATTGATTCCATTTCTATGTATTTAAATCAACCTCTTAAGAATAATTGAAAACAGACCTAAAGAGGCGACAAGGAAAGGGATGACAAACAAGTTTTTTTGCCTTTTTGGGCTTAGTAACATAAAAACGAGGTGTTTAAAGGAGCAGGGACGACAAGCGGGACATTTTGCTATTTAATGAAAGGAAGGGTTAATCACTTATGAGCTGTGTTGTTAAAGGATCCTATTTTTGTAAGCACAAAAAAGGAGGTTGGCTTCACCTTGTCACATTTAATGGTATCATGTGTTCATAAGTGATAGCATGAACAAGGAGTCGACACAAAATGTAACACTCAATCGTTTTGTCAGATCAATATTATTAAAGTTGAATGGGTTAAACTTGTAAAGGTGACAAGGCATGACAAGTAATTTATCTTGTCTGCCTCATCATTTATAAAGAATCGCCAAGTGCTAGAATTAACCCGTGAGCCCGAAGAAGGAAAACTAGATTTCACATTATCACCTCTAGGCATGCCGAACTAACAAAGTTTAAGGCACAAACTCGACAAAGGATACATACGTACTAAAGGTTTATTTCACCTTTTTGGGCTTAACACCACTAAGAACAAAGATGCGAAGGCAAAAGAATGACCATAAGAAATGAGACGATAAAAGGCTTATTTGCCCACACGGGCATAACCCTACGATGTCTCATTCATTAAGAGCTCAAAGACAAAAGGTTTGAAAAAAGTAATGTGACCTAGATGGTTGTTTGTCAGTTTGTTCATACAGAAGGTGTAGGTGTCGCTATAGTAAGATAAAAGCTAAACAAGGTAATTAAATATGCTACCTTGCTCAAGTAAGGTTTGTGTTAAGGAATTTACTTGCAATCTAGAAGCGTTTGAGAGGGTGCTTGACAGGGTATCTTGGGATTATTGGCGATACAAAGTGAGTGAAAAGCAGTTGCAAATGAGAATTAATACGGAGTGAATAATTCATCAGGCACTCACAACGTCTGGGTAAGAAATTCTATTGTCTTATGTAAATCAATGGGGGCAATTAAGAGAATGTTACAATATTTTGAGGCATATAGTGAACCCTTGACATCTCTAATATCCTAGGGGCATGCCAAAGGTCCTTTGTCAAAGAAGAAAATAGGAATGTATGGGCTTACTACAAAGACTGCAGGGCAAATGGGAGAGGCCCTATTCTGTAATTTCAGGGTAGAGACATTTTTAATCATGCATGGACTAGAGGTAAGTCTAACACACCAATTCATAATGTGTGGAAGTATGGTCTAGCGAAGGTTGCAGTTCCTAATTGCTTTGAAAATCCCAATATCATTTCATAGACTGCAAAACATTATGACCCACACTTAAGTGTGTACCACACTTAAGTGGTAAAAAATGCACAAGGAAGAATTCTGTTGGACTTGAATGCCAAAAGTATTAGGTAGATATTTGGGTTAGCTAGTAAGGCTATTATATAGATGGACCTAGGGATGACCGAGATGGGATACAACCACAACACTGGATTGTATAGGAATATGGAATTGCAAAAGCATATACATGACAAAGAGGGTAAACATCACATGCTGAGATGTTTGAGATAAGACACTGGAACCCTTCAAGGTAGATATGTTTGTACCCTACTTTCAACATGCTATCTCCATGCTATCACATGTATTTGGGGAAGAAGATGATTGGTTTGTAACTAAGGCTAGAGTAGTTTTCTTGGTGAACATTCTGCATTATCATCACCTAGTTACATATGATGATGTGGCTCTTTTATCTTCTCAAATTGATAACCAATTGATTGACTACAAGAAGACAACTAGGTCTAACAAATTCAGATGCTGTTCTCATCTATGTCACATGTATTTGACTACTCATAGAAAATAAATGTGCACGCAATTGAAAATAGGATATTGGGCTTGTGACCATGAAATAGGTGAACACTTTTAAAATCCAGTACAATCCTTGACATGGCATTTAGATAAGCACTATGAAAAAGCAGAATATTGTATTTTTGAGGATTATTTTGTGCAAACATTGTATAAGTTGTTCTTTGACAAGGAAAGACCGAGATTAAGCAATGCTTCAATGAAAGTCCTAGGACCATTGCAAGTTGCAGACCCTAGAGAAAACCCTACCCACAATTGGGCTTATTGGCAGTTGACACCAAGTGAAACTTATATAAGGGTTTATGGAGCTGCAATAGCCCCCTTCATCTTGCCGAAGCATGTGCCCTTGAGAGTTATTTGCCAAGAGTTAATTAGACCATAGTAGCAAAAATCATTTGTGGGAAAAATCATTTTTTTCAAAATAGTAAGTGTTTTTCAAAAAATCATGATTAATCGGGGAAAAGTCGGAAAAACATAAAACCATCGAAAAAGTGGAAAATTAAAAAAGAACTATTTTTTTAAAATATAAAGGCACATAAATACATATTAGGCATTTCAATTGCATAGAGAATATATACAAATTATGAAAGGAAGTTAAATGAGATTATATGCCATCAAAATCAGCTAACTATTTTATTTCATTGATTTCTAGACTATTTAATTTGCATTACATTTGCATTTTCAAAATGCATACTATTATCGTTTACAAAGGAACAAAAAATAGGAGAGAGCCAATGGCAACGAGGTAGACTAGAGATCAACAGGGGTAGATGTTGAAGCTCTAGGGTTAGAGCCTCTCCTAATTTGAGAGACAACCTCAGTGTCGTACCCAACTTTCTCCAACAAGTCAAAGTCAACTTCATCATAAATAGGGTCATTATTTTCAAGCCATTTGGATTTTGGATTGATTTTGTCAAGTCCAATTTGCTAATCTTCCTCGATGGTACCTAACATTATCAAATAGAACGCATATGTTAGTGACTTGGAGAATAATACTTTAGAAGAATATAAATCAACTTTCCATATGAATTGAGAATTAGAAATGCAACATTTCTTAACCTTGAGCTTTCTTCATATTCAAGTAAAGATTGTGGTGGACAAACACCAAATCATTCATTCGTTTTTGAGTGCATCGATTGCGTTTTTTGGAATATATATGTTTGAACACACTCCAACTATGCTCGCAAGCGGGTGAATTGCATAGCTGGCTCAAAATATGCATTGCCATCCATCGATGGCGTATGGTTTTTTTGCCAAAGGAACCTCACCATTGTGTTGCAAAAATAAATTTTGTCAACATTGTAACATGCACAATTCAATCAAAATTTTATATTTTCACCGTATGTATGTAGAAAAATTGTCTTCTTAGTTTGAAGGTCTTCCTCTTTGTGATCGCTGCCTTACTAGGGAAGAAAACCCTTGCTTGCTTGTACATTAGAGAGTCTCCCATAGCTGCCTCAAAAAATCCTTAGGAAACATTATCTTCCTGCACTTAAATAGGCCCTTTATGATCTTTGCATCATATCGAAATTAGCCTTTAAAGAACAACGTTGGATTAAATAAATATCTAGTTGCATGGAGGGGAGAATGCATCTATTGATCCCATCTTTTATCAACTATCTCCCATAATGGCATGTATTTGGCCTTGTTATTCTCCAATCTACTCTTAATAGTGCTTTTGGCCCTATCAGTTACCTGATATAGATAACCCATGGGGTTTTATCTCCATCGATAAGTGTCAAAATTTGAACTAGAAGCTCAAAGAATAACATAATTTTATCTACCTCTTCCCAAAAAAGATAGTGATAAAACATAGTCAGCTACCATTTTGCCCTCCATACGTTTCACAAAGGAAGATTCCACCCACTTAGTTGAAATGAACATTCATATTAAATTCATTTGTTGTTGAAAAAGAGTTTGCAATGCAAGGAAGTGGGCTGTAAACCTTGTCACTCCTCGCTGAAGAAGTTTCATGCCATCTATGAATGTGTGCATTATATTAAGCACTCATAGGTGAGTTGTTTTTCAAAACTTCTTTCACCCATGGAATTTTGCCTATGTCATCCAAGGTTAAATTAAGACAATGTGCCACATATGGAGTCCAAAACATAGTTGCATATTTGTGCATAAGAAGCCTCCCAACAACCACGCAAACAACATTATTTGTAATGAATTGGACCACATTTTGTGGCCCCACCTCAGTCACAACCTCATCAAATAGATGAAAGAGTGTCTTGCTTCATTTTATAATCTCAGATTTATCGACACTCTTAATAAAAACTATCAATGTCACATGACACAAGTAAGTTGATGAGTGTGCGGCTTCATCTGTCCATCCATTTGACATTATAATGCAACCTGATTTTTTCTATTTCTTACGATGTTTTGCAAGAACATTGCTCAAATCTTGTACAACATCCTTCAACAAATCAATATGCAAAGCGTTGTATGATGGGTTAGTGAACCCAAAACTTGCAACTACAATTGCATCCGCCATATGCTAGAGTTGTACCAAAATTTGGAGATTGCCTTCTTTCCCCGCTCGTGAACAATATTTTTCCAATCTGTACTCTCTGGCGTGGTTTGCACTCCATGTGTAGTATGAGAGCCAAAGAAGGCATGAATGTTTCCCTTACCTACATCTGGTCCACGAGGTACTAATCCAAGGGTAGATTATTAAGGAGTTATAATGATAAATATTTCCACCATATTTCACAGTTAAAAATATTAAATATATTCAAATGAATGTCAAAGATAACATATATCACAGAGGGGGGTTAGGTTTACTGGTTCGGGTTAAGTTTAGGTTTTTCAAGTTTTGGGTGTATTTAAATTTTTTTAATTGTAGACAACATTTCAAATTGCCCCATCATACGAGGCTTTGTAGATTGATTCGCTGAAAAAAATCGGGCTGAAAAAAGTGTTTCGGGCCAAGTATAAGAATTAATCGTGATTAATCGCATTTAAATCGCACGTTTTGCTACTATGAATTAGACAAGTAGATTCAGCTGAAGAATATTTTGACAAAATTGGAAAGAGTGGCTTGATAACCTATGTAGCTACTATTGGTGACTTCACTTTTTACCACGTATGTGCATTGGTAATTTTGGTAGAAAAAATCTGTGGGTCATGCCTAAGGATGGCTAGAAAAAGATGTTACCCAGAGGGGTTTATTGACAAGAAGAGGAACTGTACAAAAAAAAGCAGATACTATCATGAACATGATGAGGAAGACCAATGGAGAAATTGCATGAATGATGATGAGGTTGGGAAAAAAAAGTGGGATTGGAACATGTTTAGGTTAGCTGAAGAGAAAAGGAAGAAATCAAACCCAAAATACCAGTGACCATATCCCAACATAGAGAACCCCATCAAGAGAATAGAGAAATTATGGATAACTTTGATAAATGGATTGAGCCCACAAAAGAAGAAAAGAGACATGTAGCGTAATATGAAGATGAAGATTTAGGGGATGAATTTTAACCATTTGGTTCCAAGTGGTAGGCAAATCTATTATTGAATCTTCACAAAACAAAACCCACAAAGAATATAATAATGTTTGACCATAAAATTGAAAATAAATTACCTCAATCCATTCAAGGAATCTTATAGAAGGATGTGGACACTCAACAAATATGTAGGCCCATGGAAGATGTAGTGGCAACTAGTCATGAGCCTATAGAACACCCCCCTCAAGCTATGATGTAAGAGCGACCAATAGTGCACAATGAGGAAGGGAATGAACCAATACATGAAAAGGATATTGAAATGAGTGTTGGGATTCCAGTAGACCAACAAGAACAGGGTAGTGAGTCAATGCAAGAAGAAAGTACTGAAACCTAGGTTAGTATGTCTAATACTAAGGGTAGAAAAGGAGATCCTATTTTCCATAAGATCTAAAAAAGCATCAAAGATGGTAATGAGCAAGAAACCAAGATTATTAAATTCCCTGCATTGGATCAATTAGATGATCAACAAATTGCAGAGCACAATAGAGTTTTGAGTGATGATGAGTTCATTAAGACTAAAGAGTATCAAACTTTTATTGCTACCTATACCCATTCTAAACTATTCACCTCCTACCCTCAGGAAGGGATCAATTATGACAATCTTGCCCGCAATCAGGGAAGGGAGTTTGTTAAGAATAGTGGTTTCTTGTTATAACTTGGATTAGCTATTGCACAAGCAATGGTCTTGCATAGTACAATGGTACAAGTAGAGTATTAGGACATGAATTTAGATCTGACCAAATGCCAAGTACTTTAATAGTACAAAACTTAATGTGGACACAAAGACATTGGTTGCATGGATTGCAGCCCCACCTCATAATAAACCAATCAATCAACTCTCTCCTCAAGATTTTAAAGGGCAGTTAACAATCCTCAAGGTGGGAGATATGGAAGTTGAAAACTCATCTAAAACAATGTGGGACTATGCTGGATATAATTACTATAATGTCTAACCCCTGAGAGAATACCATATTGAGGGAAACTTAGGGGTTGAGTGGAGCCATTTACAAGAAGGATGGAATTCAGGGCATGTTAGAAACAACCTTGAATCAAATGAAAAAGTTGAAAATAACACCATTGGCAGTTCCATCTCCTCAATTTGAAAGTGGTACTCCCAAAATAGGAATGACTAGTCTTTTAGTCCCAAGGAAGACAACAAAACTAATCATAGTCCTTGTGGAAGTAGAGCAAGTACAAAATGAGATTTAGGCATTAAAAGATAAGTTGCAGAAGGCCCTTAAAGCATAAAAGCAACTGAAAAAGGAGAATAAGGCTCTCCAGGATGAGATTAAAGAGTTAAAGGCCCACTTCAAAACAATAATGGTTGACTTTATGAAACCCAAGGTAACAAAGATAGAGTTATTTGTATATAATCTTTGGGAATCCATTCAAAAGGCCAAAAGGATTAAGACTCAATGTGATGACATATTGGTCAAAATTAGTTTGTTTAAGGTATTTTGGTTTAAAAAATTAGAATTGTTGAACTAACTTAATGCCAGGGTAGTGTACATTGAGGATGAAAAATTAGAAGAGAAAGGATGACCATCTACCAAAGAATTGAAGAAGAATATATCTGACTTATCAAACAATTGCAGTGAATTGACAAGGTTATATTGCCCGATTGAACAAACAAGCATTGTGGTGAATAACAAGGTGGATGCCTTGGATTCTTTTATCCGAAAGGGATTACTCAATCCATTCAATGCATCTGACCACTTTAAGAATAAGGCAACTTGGAGCAAGGATGTGAGAACTTTAATAAAAACATTAAATAGTGACATCTAGAACACTGATATACCTTCCTTGCAGGAATTTGACATTGGTTTGAAAGGGATAGTCGATTTAAAGTTGAAAGTAGATATCTTTATAAAAGGCATGCAAGAATTCAAATATAAACATTGGGAAGGTATAGTGAGTGAATTCAATAGAGGCATTAAGGTCAAACCCCCAACCAATCAAGAATGGAGTCAATTACTCACTAATTTTCCCGAGGAGAACAAAGAAGATGGCCCACTATGAAGGAAAGGTAAATAGTGTGTGGTTGGAGTTCAGGTTTGCATGATTATCTTTGCATGTCACTGTATAGCTGTGCTTTGCATAGGCATGTTAAACCTTGTTAAGCTGAATAGTTGCATTGTTGAGTGGGATTATGTTGTTATGTCCCAATTTTAATATACCTATGTGAATGTCATGCATTTGTGGATGACATCCACGTAGGATAATGTGTACGATCACATTAGGTTGTATTTTGTGTGTACAGGTGCTTTGTCATGTAAAGGCATATAAGCATAATTCAAAGATTCTTTTAATGACAACTGTCATGGGCCTCAAAAGGAACCTTTACTATTCTTCAAAGGATTATAAGGAAGGGACCTGTATTATTGAATGATCTTTTTCCATTTGTCTATGTATGCATTTATGCTGAAGTGTATTCTTCAATTGCGATTTTATTGTTGTTCATATGTCTCATAGTTGAGTATTGTGTCCTTCATGACAGGTTATTTGTCAAATGGTAAAAATGGAGCAAAGCTGATAGAAGTCTTAGGTCCTTTAGGGGGTAGGAAAAGGCATTTGATGTTAATATCTTCATGTGTAGTGAGACACTGCATTACCATAAGGAACCACGTACTATTCTCCATGGACTGATTTAGGATTATGTCTATCAGTATTTTATGATCTAAGTTTGCTGCTACAATTCATTTTTTAATTTGTTATTGGAGTTCCTTTAATAACTAATGAGATTTTCTGGGTAAGAAATATTGTTCTTCATACATATTGTGTTTGTCTTTTACAATTTGTGTAAAGTTGCAATGGAATGTTCTTGATTAGATGTGTGAAAGTAAATTTGTCTAAGTGTGTGATGCCCAATGGAGTAGCAAGGCGCTGGCCTTAGGAACTAGATCAACCTTGATAATTCAATCTTTTCTTTCATGTTTTATGGAAAATGTTACAATACATTGCAAAGAATTGTGATATTTCCATGAGAGCTTCACGTAAACGCATGACTTTAGTCATTTTTACCATTTAGAAGAATCTTTGATTTGTTTGTGGCTAGTTATGTATTATCTTTACATCTTCTGTGATACAGTCATGATTTAATAAGTCTAATTCAAATTTGCGTTCATATGTTTAGTGACAATAAATGGGATCCATGAATATTAAGGGTTACATTTGTTGGTTAAATATTTGAGGTTTGAAGTCTATTAAATTCATTCGACCTTTTTAAGACTACAAGGGAAGCCCCCTAGGTTTTACAGAGCCTAAAATGAGAAGACCAAACTCTAGCTTAGCTACTATCATCTTATCATTTAGTATACTCATAGCTAAACGAAGAGCAAAATTCTTAGCACAATAATAGATTCAAACAAAGGGTGTCTGATTGGGAACCAACATGATCTTATGTTTGGGTGATGTCGTTATCACCCAAGATTATGGTATCTTGAAGAAGGAAGAGAAGCATATAGTCATTGTGTCTACCAAGGAAAGAGGAAAAGGGAAACATGACTTGAAATCCGTTAAGTAGAACTTTGTGAATTTGAGTTAGTTGTAGAACTGAATTTTTGCTAAGTATATATTTTAATAAATCAAAACAAATGAAGAGAGTAACGAGAAAAATAAAAAAAATGAAATACATGAATATAGAAGAATGGGCTACAATATTTGCCGAGGAAAATAATTGGAAGTATCAAATAAAGAATTATAAAAAGACACATTCTTGGAATTGAATCCTTATGTATGACATGCATTTAGAAAGTTTGGTCAATAGAAATTGATCAAAGTAATATGAGAGGCATCACAGCATATTAAATCGGGAGATGTGTCTTATGTTCCTAGATATGTGTCTTCAAGACAATTTAGCATTTCATCTACGGAAAATGTGGACCAGGATGTCTCCAGGCATCACGAGTCTTCACATGGAACCTGGTGTTGTTTCATGTGGAAACATCCTAGAATAATTTAATAAAATGAAATCAATAGCTTTTTCATTTCTCTTTCTCTCTCTTTCTATATATATATCTTGCCATTTCCTAGCAACCCTTTTCCTGTGCCCATCTTCCTTTCCTGAGATGTCTCTGTTCTATAGATGAGTATGCATTATAGTTAATGGGATTTTTCATTAATTATTGGATATACAAAATAGATGGTTTCAGAGTTACATTAGATTTAGATTCCAAAAATTGCAAAATTAATGAACATATAGAAACAAAGAACGAGAAGATGCTTGGAAAGTTGAAATTGAAACTAGCATGCAAGATCCATCAAGGATGAGCATGCTGTTAGATGAAGAAGAAATATCATAATTTGACAACCTTAAGGAAACCATAGTAACCAGCACAACTTATATGTTCATTGAGACAAACATGAGACATGGTGACTGGCATGAACAAAGTTCATGTGGTAAGTTGTACACAAACAACAATTTTATTGTAACTAGCATGAAGAAGGAGTGTGTGGTGATGGGAAAACATAGTGTCCTTGTGGTGAGTGACATAAACAAAATCCCTATGACAATCGACACTTATAAAGCTCACGTGATGATTGCTACATTTCAAATAATTGAACATCTAGAAAAGAGAAGAAAATTTTCTTTTAATAGTAATGAAAAGAATCGAATGCCTTCTAGAAAGATATATATGACAAAAATACTAAAAGCGAAGGGAGAAAATAAATATTTAAAATTCAACTCGCACATAGCTGAATAAAATGTAATATTAAATTAAGGGTATATTTAATATTTTGTCCTAAGAGGCACAAATTACACCCCACACCAACTTGGACTTGTGGTGTGTGTGTGGGTGTGAATGTCTGGGGAACATTAGGCCGACATTGTAATATTTATGTAACTTTTAATTATTAAATAAAAAGGAAACTTTTCAAAGAAGGCAACTTATTCCAGCCTCAACATTGATCTGAAATGTGCTGAGAGGTGTCCAAAACACTCGAGGTGGAAATCTCACCATAACATATTTGTAAAAACATAGGGATTGGCACGTTGAGTCTTTTGATTACATCTCGGCATATATCAGATCCATATTAAGATGGGTATGTGCTAGTTAATATATATGTATGTCCTAATTATTTTCTCCAATCATTGCTACAATTCGGCTATGCTTCTTGGTGGTTATAAAAGCTTCTTCATCATGTATTGTAAATCATACATTGTATTATGGAATCAAATTCATGATGGAACTCTCTATACTCCATGTACTCTATACATTTTTTTAATAATATCTCTGTTCTAGTGTATGTATTCTAAAATTTAAACACACTTTGAACTCTGAATGCCTTTACACCTTCAGTCGGGCTTTTAATATAGTATAGAAAACTACTACTTGACTAAAATTTATCCTTTACTAGGGCACTGCTAAAAAAACAACAACAGTGCATGGATTTAAGTTTGTGTCCTCAATACATAATATCTCAATTGTACTGAGAAAAAATGTCACAGTCAATACGCATGGCAACAACGAAACAATTCTGTGTTTTGTTTTTATGCATAGCCAGAACCAACTATAAAACTCAAATTTGAAAAGTTATTAAACTGCATACAACATACTTGAAACCATCCAACCATAAAATCCTTGTGAAAAGTCCTAAAATCTGAAAGACAATCACTAGTAAACAAAGGAACAACTGTGTGATAGAATTTAAAAGAATGAAATCACATCCAAAATCATACTTGCAGCTAGATTCAGTTGAGAAATAATGGCCAGGACAGTGCCATTTAAACTTTGTTCGGCTGGAAAAAGGTACATAAATTCAGCCACATTTCTCCTACAATATTCTAGAAGGGAATTGACCAATGAGAGAAGCGAGACAAAATGGAATAGAATGAAATTAATATCCTTAACTCTGATTCGCATTCACGGGAAGATGATGTACTTGTAGATTACCTACTTCTACACATGCTTTGGTCTATCTCAAATACTTTAGAGCTAATGTGATGCATAAAATATTACAAACTGTTAGATGTCATTATTCACCATAGTATTAGTAATATTACAATTTATATTCAATATACTATTTAATGTTTAATAATGATTACAAAATAAGGACTTAATGGCCTAAAACAAAATTGAAGACTACATCTTCATCAATTCCTTCCCACAACAAAGCATCAAGTTCCAATGCATGTCGTAGGTAATAAAGCTATCGTTGCGTCTTATGTTGTAAGATCTACTGTGCTTAATGAGGATGCTTATGTTTCTTGGCAATATGATTTAATTGTTTGGAACCATCTCGAGTGGTGTCATGTTCCTTTTCCGGAATTAAGCCAGTTAGAAAACTGTAGCCTATTCCTTATTTCCCGTAGGCTAAGGAATAAAGTTAAGAAAATAAATTAATGATAATACTTTAAGTTGTTCCAAGTCACTTTTATTTTATAATATAAAATTGACACATATATTATTATTATTGTTTGTTAAGAGGGCCAATAGTAATTAATAATTATCATAAAGTGGATGAAAAGTGATATTGTATTAATAATATTTTTAAATACTTTTAGGGTGAAATGGGAAAAGAGAAATTATAAAAGGAGAAGTTGGGCTAAAATTAGTCATTAGTCATCGTTGACAATCAAACCCTAATTTAGAGCTTGAGCCATTGTGTTTAATCTTTTCATCTGAGGATGAAAACCCTTTGATATACAAGGGTGGAGGATGGAAACCCTCTAACCCTTTGAGATGATTCCATCCAGGAATCATAATTGTGCTTGCAAATCAAAATTAAATTTCAGTTTCAGTGTGATTGAGGACTGCCATTATTTTCCAACCCTTGTGAGGGTTTGAAATAATTTCCAGATTGCTGCATTGGGGTTTAAGTGGATGTTTGTTGTTCTTAAAACCCTCAGTTGCTGATGTTCTCTTGATTGGGATGTTATACTCCTGTGTGGCTATTTGGAGGGTGTTCGCCACATATCTATGCTTGGCGTCAATATGAATTGAGGATAGTTGTATGCCCTCCTTGCTACATTTGCTGTTGGACATTCCAGCCAGCATCACACTCCAAAAAGGACTGCCATACATCTACAACAACATATTCCAACTTGCTGTACTAGTTTGGGACTGCTGTACCTTGTTTCCAAGCTGCTGAACATTGATTGATATATATTGTTGAGTTTATTCATTTGTTGTGGGATTTTTGCAATAAGGGTTTTTTGCAATCAGTTTTGAATTTATAATCAGCGCTTTGAATAAATATTACAGTTGGGTTGTTATCAGATTTGGAGTTTCAGTTTGCATGTTCATAATTTATTTCAGCTTGCTTAAATTCAGAAAATAACAAAAGAATTTCCAGAATAGAGAAAAATCATAAAAAAAGGATATTACAAGTGGTGCATGTCCAAGTGGTTCTATATCTCCTTGGACCAAAGGCTCAAGATCAAGGTGTTTATGGAATTTTAGCTTTAAAATTTTCGTTGTAAGCCCCTATTGACAAGAACTAATAGTTGGATGTAGTTATCTTGTAAACATCAATTTTTCTTTCCAACACACAAAAGCTAGACTTGTGTCAACAACCTGCTAACTACATTTAAGTCTTTACCTTTCTAGATCCTAAAGCAAGACTTAGTTAAGCAACCTTCTACACTTACAACTATTTTTACTTGTGTTCAAGTGGCATTGTTGCCTTCCTACATTTTATATTGCATGCCATATTGCTGTTTCATATGTTTTTATTTGCTGATATTAATGAAGAGCATATAGCATGTACTAGTTAGCAATCTCTAGTGTCTATTCTCTAGCGTGATTTTATCAATTTGTATAGAGCCTTAGGATCATGCCTCTTGCACAATATGATTCTAGTTGGAGATTTGGTCGTACAACTACAGCCCATGCAAAATCAATTTCCTCCAATTAGTTTGAAATTTAGCTAGTTTGCTGATTTCATTAGGAACATCAGTCTGTCCTTCCACAACACAGTCTGATTTGTCCTTGTGGTGTTTTTGAATGACACTGGGAAGCATGCTTAAATCAGCTTCCTATGTTAGACCCAAAATTTTGCCCAAATGTAGATTTAATTGTCTTGATACTTTTTCCTTTGTACAACACTTTTGGCCAACCTCATGATTAGTGCCAAAAAACAATTTTTTCTCACAACTAGCAAAAATTTCTTGGTGAGTATATTTGGTAATCCTAAACACTTTTCTCCTATGTTTTCAAACATAAATTATTACACCCAAAAACAGACCTTCACCTAACCATGAAGTCTACTACATGTTCAAAGTGTTGGAATATAATTTTAGTTGATGAAGTAGGGTAAACATCCAACTAAGATAAAGGAAGAAATTAACATCATTTAAACATTAACAACATCGTCATCATCATACTCCTTTAATTTAAGATAACATTATTGAGCCAAAGTCAAATTCAAACTAGATTTAAACACTGATTTTTTGTTAGTGTAGGGTATTTATTTTCCGTAATTTTTTATTGTGGTTATTTCCTACATTTGCCACATGGGTTATTCCATCTCACTTGGAGGTTCCCTACACTTGTGGGATATGCTTGCTTACGTGTACATTATCATAGGAGTTACATGTTTGACTCATTATTAGCTAGATGCGTTACTCTTGACCGGCTATTCTGAGTATGGGAGTTACACTCTATTCTTAGCGCATTTGACCTACTTTCGTGGGAGAGTTACACATTTCACTCCCTATTTGTACATCTGAGATATTGAGCTATTCATGGAGTGTTGGACATTGACTTGACTTATTTTTTATGCATTCTATTTTGGTGTGTGCAAATTTTGGATCTCACCCTCTACCTAGGGTTTTGTGCATTAATGGCTTGTTAGAGATCTTGGACGACTGCAATATGGTATCAGAGCTCTACTAACAACATTTTCTGTCATTTCAAATCCTTGGTGAGATTCTTGCATAACATATCGTTGTTTTTTGTTCTTCATTTGGTCGTTTTTGGGGTTTGAGTTCATTTTATCAACATGCATCAAAATCCGTGTCAAAATGACTTAGATCAGAAAAAATTGCATATTATTTGTGGGTTTTTCGGGTTCTCTAATGAGTCTCAACTAGTTTTTAGCTTTGTGGTACAAATTATGCGTTTTTTTGGGTTTTCTGTGTAGGTTGGCCGTTTTTTGGGGTTTGCATGGTTTTTCTCAATATTCATGCAAAATCTAGGTGAAACAGGTTCAAATCAGAAAACTAATTACAGATTCCTTGTGGGTTTTTCGAGCTCTCTATTGGGTCTGCATTAGATTTTGGAGGCGGTATACGATTTTTGCAAAAACAAGGTTTTTCTTCTTGTTCTGTCATTTTTCTACACACTTGGGCATTCTTTGCAACTTTTGGTGACATCTAGAAACCCAACAAATTTAACCACACGTCTGTGATGTTCAGAAAACCATCAAGTTTAATTGAAAGAAGTTTGCCATTTTACAAGTAGCTTGTCTTCAAACGCTTGTAACTTTTGATCGGTTGCTCTGTTCTGAGCGCCATCTTTTTCAAAGGTGCCTCATTTTTGTGCTCTACACAGTGGTGGTTTTTTCAAGACTTGATAGTTGCTCCAGACTCATTTTTGGGAGTGTTTTTTCCTATTCGTGTTCTCATTCCACCTACTGCATGCAATTCAAACTCGCATAAATTTTGATCGGAAGCTCCGTTTTGAGTGTCGTATTCTTCAAAAGTGTTTGTTTTTTTGAGCTCTTTGTAGTGGTGTTGTTACTGGGCCCTCTACAACTAGTATATACACACTTTATTGTACTCTCCTTTGGATGCATTATCGACAGAGCTTGACTCCCTCATGTTTGCATTTCCCCGATACTAATTTGGAAAATTGCACTGATTGCTCATTCTCGTCGACACATTGTTAGCAGAGTTTGATGACCATTTGCTGAGATGTGCATTGTCACTTGTGCACTGTTTGTTTGTATTTGTCTGGAGCATTGTTGGTTGAGTCTGACGCCCTCACATTGAGCATGATTGTATTTGCAACACTTTGGGGGGTCATTGCTGTTAGTTCTGAGGGGGTATTGTGTGGTGCTGTGGATTCTTTGGTGTCTCTTCTACACTCTCTTTTTCTACATTGTATTTTGTGCGCTGGTTGTTCATCTGGATGCATTCTCGGCTATGCTCGACATCCCTATTCTGAGCGTGCACTATTTGTATTGATTCCTACACTAGTTGCTCACTTGGACACATTCTCGGTTGTGTCCAACATCCCATTCATGAACGTGCAATATTCTAGCATCATTGCAGATTTTTTTGTGTAGTTTTGCACTTCTTTGGTGCCTTCTCTCAGTCATGTCGACTCCATTTGAGAGATACAAGGGGATGAGGAGAGTTGATTCTATACTAGTGGTTCTTCTTGGAAAGACCAACTATGCTTCTTGGCGTGCTTACATGGAACACTTGCTCACAAATAAGAATCATACTCCATTCCTATGTGGACAGATTCCTACTTCTTATGACTTGGCTCAGTACAGTAAGTGGACTAACACTTGTGACAAAGTTCTTGGTACTTTACTATTACATGTTTCTATGGATCTTCATTGCTATGTGGAACATACATGTCCCTGCACTATTTGGAACATCCTACAGTCTCTTTTCGGAGATCCTACTGAGATCTATATCACTCTTCCTATCATCTCTTCAAGGACTATTGTACTCCCTCCTACTCCTATTTCTTGTGATAACACATTCATAGTGGACTGTGCTCTTCCTTTTGTCGAGCTACCACTATAGGATGGGATTCTACCCAACCTCAGCTATCCCATTGCATATTTTAGTTCCGTCCCTATTCAAGATGTTGCTCATTGGAGCCATTACAGTTTGGTACTTTGGAGGACTCTACTGTTTCCAGTGAGAGTACACCTTGTGAGAGCATTGATGACTCCTCTTCCTGTGGATATTCAGTCCACAGATCCGTGTGGTTCATCTGCAGTCTCTTCTTCAAATTCGAGGGTTGTGTTGTGCTCTCCACTTGCCATGGACATTATTTTTGTGAATATTTTGCCATTCTTCTTCATCGGACTCACCTATACTTGATGGCACTTCTAATCTTGAGCACATTTCTGAGACTGATGACTCTTTTTATGGCACAAACTACTACAATAATGATGTGGACACACCACTTTCTCCTTGTCACCTTCCAGATATTGAGTTATTTCCTGCTCCACCTACCTCTAGTCCACTTTAGACATTATAGGGTGTAGGTATATTGATTCAGGACTCATCAAACATCAGACAGTCTACTACACAGTTACAGGGCATTTTGTAGTCTCTCATAGCCTATGCATTCATTGCACTCTCATTGCATAAAGCACTTGGCCCTCTTACTATGCATAAGGAACACAGTTCCTTGTATAGGGACTACACCTTGGTTGGAGAGCCATCAAACACTTTTCGGACTCAATCATTATTCCAAGGTGATCCACTCTTCATTGCACCTACTTCTGATAGGTTCACTTCAATGGCATTACATTCAGTTTTTGTTCACGATCTTGCCAGACTTATGCTGCACTTTTGTTTTGGATCATACTCAGAGTTCTTTGTACTACTGCCTTCATCCTCCTTTGTGGAATGGAAAGACTTTCAGTCAACACCTCGTGTTCTTCCTTTGGCAAAAGGAAGAAACATTGTTCAATGCGGATGGAGCTCCTTCAATCTTCAGGCAAAGGATCTCGTTATTGAAATTGACCATCTTGCGAGTTGTACTTGGAATGCAAACAACTTCAACATCATTTCCAGGGGGGCTTTTTAGCTCTCTTTTCTTCTTTTCTCTCTTTTGGGAGGGGGCATTTTTTTTTACGGGTTTTCTCATTTTCTTCACTTTATGAGAGTTGCTTTATACATGGGTGCCTCATCAGGCCTAGTTGTTGGGATCCATTTCATTTTACCCACCTAAGCTACGCATATGGGGGGTGTTAGTGTAAGGTGTTTATTTTACGCATTTTGTTATTGTGGTTATTTCCTACACTTGTCACATGGGTTATTCCACCTCACTTGGATTTTTGCTACACTTGTGGGATATGCTTGCTTAGGTGTACATTGTCATAGGACTTACATGTTTGACTCATTATTAGCTAGATGGAGTTATTCTTGACTGGCTATTCCGGATATGGGAGTTACACTCTATTCTTAGCACATTTGACCTACTTTCGTGGGGGAGTTACACATTTCACTCTCTATTTGTACATCTGAGATATTGAGCTATAATTAGTGTTGGACATTGACTTGACTCATTTTTTATGCATTTTGCTTTTGTGTGTGCAACTTTTAGCTCTCACCTTCTACCTAGGGTTTCGTGCATTAATGGCTTGTTAGAGATCTTGGGCGACTCCAATAATTTTTTTCTATCTTGGCCTACCTATAAGAGATTCTCAACATTTTTCTCAATTAGCCAACATGACGTCACCCTTGTTTTGACTTGCATTTATAGATAAATTATGACTAAGGTTTTACCAATTCATTCAAATTACAAATCTCTAGCACAAAAATCGAGAAGTGGACAAAAAGACTTGCTGCAGTGAGTTAGCTAAAAAAATGTGCTGGTCAGATCTAGCCTTAAATTTGAGTCCCTAACAGCGTTGACCAGCATTTGATATTTAGCAAATTAATCTCGTTGACTTCTATCTTTGATTGTGTTAACTATCTTGTAGAAAGGATTTTGTATTGTTTGTCTTTCTAAAGAGTTATTCTAAAAATTGCTTATTTTACCAGCGTAATAGTGATTATCAGTTTGATCAAGGTGTTTACCAATTGAATATTTTAGGGTGCAACATGTATTTTATTGAAGCACATGCTTTGGTTTCACCCCCTTGTTAGTTAGGCTCCCATTTTAGTGTGCTTTTATTTTAATATAACACAAAAAATTGCAAGGCCATGGGCATGTTGGTGGAGGTGAGGTATGGGCACATTCTTTGGACACTTTATACTATTCACTCGTTTAACCTCATGCTGCAAAAAATGGGTAGAAAAATTGAGTGGATAAAACAAGTGTATCCCGAAGTTGAGGAGATTTAGATGTTTGTCACAAACCACATCTCTCCCAAGCCATCTTCAGATCCTTTTTGACTTTGAAGCTGCTGAAGGTACTTGTAGATTTTTTATTTATTTATTAATTTTATTTTTGTTTTTAAATTATAACTTTTTTAATTTAGTACTTGCAGATTTTCATAATTTTCTAAAAGGTTGCTGAGACTAGATTCACCTCTCACACAATTGTCTTGAGATGATTTGTGTAGGCGTGAGAGGCACTCAGTAGCATGGTCATCAATCACATGGAGTGTATGGAGGGAGTAAAGCAAAGAGCATACCCAAAGAGTGAAAAGTATGATCTTAGATGATGATTGGTGGGTCTGTGTATATGATTTGTTGAGTTTCACAAAGCCCATTATGAGTACGATTTGTTTCACTAACATGGACCAGCCATGTTTGGGAGAACTATATATTGGCATCGACTCAATGATTGAGAAGATGAAGGCCAACATTAATGCAAAAAAAAAAAAAAATCTTGAAGAGACATTTTTCAAACAAGTGCATTCAATCGTCATCGATAGGTGGAGCAAAATGGCCATATGTTACATCTCCTTGCCTTTGCATTAACTCATATGTTCGATATCACCTTTCTTTGCCGAGGAGGGTACCACCATACGAGGATGTTGAAGTCGTTGAAGGTTATAAGTTGGCATTCTCTAAGATCTTCCTTGACCCTTAGGTAGAAGACATGGTTATGAATGAGTTTGGAGGTTTCATTGTAATGTCCCCATTTTCATGAGCATCAATTCGCAGAGGGTTTAGCGTATTTCTGACTCTTATAGGCTAATATGGTTTGATTAGAGGGTCTTCTTGGCAGTTACCCGATCAGCGGTTGGCTTTCTTTCATCGATTTGGTGATTATATGGAGGTTCTACTATGTTATTACAAATGTTTCTAATTTAGGAAACCTCATGTTATGTTTTGACATTATGTTTTGCACTTTATATATTTTAATGTTGTATTATAATAAATTGCAAATATAAAGTATATCTTTTATCTCACATTGACAAGAAAGTGTGTGAGCTTCCCCAAAAAAAGAATAAAAAGGATTTTATGGGCTCATTCTTGGACATGGAGAATTGGATATTTGACTTAAGATTGTTTGGTGGTGAGTCCAGCTAGGGTTCTGCCATTTTCCAGCCATTGAGAATGAAAACTCCCAATTGATTATGCAATTTTGAGGTTATAAAATATCCGCTGAATTATTTCTTCATTGTGGGCTTCACTTCAGGGGTCCAATCTGTGCTACATTGGAGGATTTACATATTTTTATTAGAGTTTATTTTCAGTCATTGGAAGGGTTTTTTGAGGTCTGCAATTTTACATCAGTCTGCTATTATGGGGTTTGAACAATGTATGTGAGACATGGATATTGCTCATTGTGTACTGTTGAAGCATCAAATCATTTTAGGTATTTGAGCAATCAATTCCTTTTGCTGAGACAATCATTTCAAGGGCAAATTGGAGGAGGTTCAAGACTGCAATTAATTAATTTTGAGGACCGATATACTACAACAAGGGTGCCATTGGCAAGACTTTTTTTTCATATCTCATAATTGAAGCATCCTATGGTTCTGGGCATTGTTGCATTTTGATCCTTTTGTCCTACCGATGATTTCAGGTGCAAAGAAGTGGAGTTTCATTGCTGCATTTATTTATCTAAAATATTGCCAGGCAAGGGTAGGGGTGACTTCACACATAGAGGGGTTATTTCACCATTTTTAGTGGGGTTTCATCATCAACAAGTGTTGCTTCAATATCTCAGGCATATCGACTATGTGTATCAGGTTCCTTAATGTTTTGTTAAGAGTATTTGCATTGTTAAGTGAATTTGCATTAGGTGTTGCTGTAGATGAACATTTATATCAGATTGGCATTGTATTGGGATTTCATTGTAAGTCAAGAGTACTGGCTAGTTATATCAACATTGTACTAGAAATTGCATTCAATTAAGAAGGGGAAATTTGTATGCCAATTATTTGATGTAATGCTTATATATTGATCGAGCTCTAGATTGTCATATGAGTATGCATGCCAAATGTTTGTGAAAATGCCGATTGGCTGAAGGTGGTTGTTTGTATAGTGATTTGCATATTTTGTCAAGAGCCTTTGTTTGCCAAGTGTTTGCATAAATGCCTAGTGGCTGTGGGTGTATATTGGCTATATTGGGATGCATGGAAAGTGTTTGTCTTAATGTCAACTTGCTGTATTAGTTAAATACAGTCACTTATATGTATGCCAAAGGTTTGAAACAGCTAGGATATCATTTCTATAACAACCTTGCATTGTTCGAAGCATTCAATAACATCATTAGCAGTCTATGAACTCAAAGAAGACAATCAGCAAATTCATAACAGCAGGTTCATATTTTGTATGCCAAGTGTTTTATAATATTCCTTGAGCTTTATATCAGCATATTGAGTTCAAAAGTGGCAAGGGATACTACATTCATTACCTCCCAAGGTCATAGCCTTGGGCATTGTTTGGGACAAATACAAATATGATGCTCATATGTGGTGGTACCTCCATGGTCAATTATCACCGAACATGTAGCCTGTTGCATTCAAGGTTTTGTCATAGGCAATCTTTTTATTTTTGTTTTAAAATTTGTATTTAATACTTGAGTTTTAATTTTTAACTTTTATATATTTTTAATAAATGCCTCGAGTTCATATTCTTATGAGTGGAGTTGGAGCTCATATAGCTTCATCCACTCACAAAAGTGCAACAAGCTCGCAACAAAAAAGGCCGAGGAGTTGGTCTACATACAATATAACTTGTGCCTTCTATCGCACAAGAACCTAGAGTACAACGAGGGGATGACAAAGCATTGGAATCAGATTTAGAGGATGTTGACCTTGATGCTTCCATTTCCTACTACTTATTAGTTAACATTGACACTTTTTTGTGACACATAGCTTAGCTAGTGGGAGTGGCAGGGGTGCTTGTCCCTATGGTTCTAATGACTGACATCATGACGTTGATGCTCTCAATGAAGAGCAAGATGGCTATGAATATTAAATTTGATGCAATTAATTATTTTTGATATTTATGATTATCATGACATTTGACATTCGGTTAGTGTGGTTAATGTCACTAATTACCTATTTATTAGGCTAGAATTTCCATTTTTTTAATTTTAATATATTTTTTGTTTTACCGTACCCAAGTTGCATCCAAGGCAAAAACAAATTGCTGTACCAGTGAACCAAATCCGAATTGTTAACTTAGTTTTTGGGCATACCCTACATTGAGTGGTGCCACTGACACTACAAACAAGATTATTTCAGAGTAACCCACATATAGAATAAGACAATGATAAGAGTGTGTACCCTGGGTTTTGAAGTAAGACCCGTGGAGTACACTAGTGATGTGTTCAAGCGGATAGAGATGTCAAAGGGAACTCATCCCATTGGACATGGTTGGGTGTTGATCTCCACTCATATCAGATCTAATGTCTTTTACTTATTGATTAGTTTTGAGCCTGTGTAGGTGCTACAGGTGAAGTATTTGGGATGCAAATCGGTTTATATTTGTATATATATAAATATTAATTTTATAAATGATTTTTTAATTTTTTTATGATAAGTTGTGGATTCATAATTAAGAAATTGCAAAAAATATGTCATTTACACACAATATTGTGGAACACAATTTAAATAAAATAAGGGTAATCATTTCTTTTTTGTGTCGGAATCTTCTTTATGATTTGAGCACAATTGATGCAAGAATTGGAGAAAACAAGAGATTGCCGCAACTAGACATGATGTACACTCATTTGTGTTATGTATTTATAGCATAGTTACTATGTTCGAAAAGGTTGGTTTTGTTCAACAGAAGAAATCTGTTTGAATGTTTGCAATCTTGAGAAAGGTTCGGTTTAGTTTTTCTCCAAGGCCCAGGAGTAGGCTCAAGGGACAACACATTAATATATTTAAATTAGTTATGGAATCCAAAAAATGTATGCAAAATGATAGAAGGCTTGATATATCAAAGTGTTTATAAACAAAGAGAAAGACAAGAAATAAGACACCATGATAGAACTATAAATGCAAGATTGTAATCTGCAAAAGTTTAGTACAATGATTTGAGAGGCTGGATATATGTCGTTGGGGTCTATCTACGCTTGATTCTACTTGTTGTACTTTTTCTTCCAAAGGATAGGTGGAATACATCTTTATACAAGAGTGGAAGATGAAGAGACAGTTTTGGCATTAAAAGAAGTGCAATCACTCATCATGTGTCCATTCAGATTACATGTTTTGTCATTTTCTATAAATGCTGTATCATACCCACACACAATAGGGCTGACATTGTTGGAGATGTGCAGCATGATTGGAGAAGAGTTAGGACTCTGTGGTATGACCACATATGCTTGAGAAGGTCCTGAAGCTGATGGTGTGGAATGGCAGATCCTCTTGGATTAGTTGCCTCTCCTTGAGAAGCAATGGTCCCCATTGCGCTAAGTTACGGAAGAAATTGTGGAAAGTTGTTAGCAACTTGAATTTCTATGAACCATTTCCATTGAGGAGGTACTTGAACTGCTTTGAGGATTTGTAAGAGAGGGATATATTGATGTGTAGCGCGTTTGATCCTAACATTAATCACTTGATTTGTTTCTGCTGACAGCCTGGCAAACTGCAATCAGGTTTAATTTCTGCTTATTGGAGTGTCTGCAACATCAGATGAATCCAACAAACCTAGAAATTAATGGTGCAAGAATTTTACATTGAAGACATGCTGTAGACCAAGATAGGAAGGTAGATTTAGCTCAAAATGTTTATGACAAACCTTCTTAGTAATAGTGTGTGGGCCATACCAAAGAGGATGGAGTTTGTGGTAAGGTCATATGAGTCTTTCTTTTTGAAAATGTAACCAACCTGAAAGGTGTGTGGCATTGTTTGTATTTTGCATTAGCCTTCTACATAATGGTTTGCATTTGCTAGTAAATAAGCTTAATGTGCTCAATGAATTTGACAACTTTATCAACTTCCTTTTGAGCCAAAGGAGCTGAAGTTAATGATGATGGCAGCATAGGGTATGCGACATCAACATGTGCCAATGGTTGGAAATCCAAGCAAACTTGAAAAGGGTCGTGTGGTAGAGATGTGCAGAGCTTTGTCGTAGGCTTGTAGCCATGTTGAATCAAAGGAAAAATTTCATCCCGAGTGCAATGCCTTTTCGAGTGTACATTATGAAAAGATGCATGCTTAGCCTATTCACCAATTCCGTTTTTTACATTAGTCTGAGGATGGAACACAATATATTTATTCAACTTTGTGTCCATCATAGACCAAAGTGCTTTCTAGAAATTGCTTAGAAATTTGTTGTCTCAGTCAAAGATGGTGGATGGTAATCCAAAATGAATCTTTACGTTCTAAAAATATAGTTGAGTTGTTTCTAGAGTTGAGATTGATTTCTTACAAGGCATGTGAATAGCCATGCCATCTTAGAAAATATATCCACTAGTACCTAAACCCAATCATTACCATGTTTGGTAGTAGTAAAATTGAAAGGAAATCCATAGAAATTGCTCCCAAGATTTGTTCGGAATCAGCAAAGGCATGTATAATCCTTGTTTCTTGTTAACCGTCTTGGCACTAGCACAAGTGGTACATGCTTTGATGTATTTCGCAACATCCTTCCTAAGATGTGGCCAAAATAAATACTTTATCAAGACAAGTGTCTTTTCAATTCTAAAATGTCTTGCAACCTTGCTTAAATGAGCCTCCCATATGAGCTTCTAGTGTTTTTGCATTGTACGGTACACACAAGTATGCTAAATGATACAAGAGTCCATTTTGCAAGTAGTAATATGGAATTGACTTACCAGTATGCAACTGACTATAGATTTTTTGCAAATTCTACATCAAATGTGCACGATATTGGCCAAATATGAATCTCACATCCACATGCATCAAGACATAAAGGATAAATTGAATTGGAGGCCCGCTCAAGCAATCTACTAGAGGATTGGAACTTCCCCTGTTATGTTTGATGTTTAAGTGGAATTGCTGAAGATAAGAAGACCATTTTTTATGCTGTTCTTGCTGCAACTTGTGTTGAGTCTGCATCAAAGATTCCAACATTTTTGCCCTGTGTGGTGCACACGAGTTTCCCAAATGATACAATATTCCATCACGTTGTAGTAATCTGGAATTGACTTACTGCTTGTAATGTCCCCAAATGAGACAAATAAGAAAAATAGGTGTTTTCCAACAAACCCTTATATAAAACTGAAACAATATGAAATTTGAACCCAAAAAACCAGCAAACCCTAGCTAGGAGGAACGACCAATTTCCAAGCAACAAACACTCCAATACAACCCCAAAAATGCTGAATGTAAAATTGAAATGAAACACCTCTTTTGTGGCAAGGTGGAAAATGCGATGAGGCTGAAATTTATCCTTGCAATAATTCTGATTTTATTATGTTGGTACAACTGCGTTTTCTCCTTCAAATCTGCTTTGAAACTCTTGTAAAAACTCCCAAGTAATTATGCAAAATATTAGGGCTTCCAATGAACACATTGGGGCTGCAAATTGTCAAATTTACCCTTCCAATGAAGTTGCCACACTTGGAAAAATATATAGAATTAAATCCAAATAATAAACCCGTCAACCTGCTTTTCAACAAGTCCTCCAAGTCTTTCAAAGCAAGTCGCCAATATCAGAAAATTAATATAATAATTTCCAGAATATAAAGTAGAAAATATATGTTTATTCCCTCTATGTTTAGAGCCCAAAAGAGCCTTAAAAACCCTCCTAGGTGAATCGCTCCACTAAGAAAAATAATATAAATAATTCCGAATTATTTACCTTGTAATCAGCTTTCAAATCACCCAAATTCAGAATGCAAAATTATTAGAAAAATATAATAATAATATTAGAAATATTATTAACCTTTGACCTCTTTTTCACCACCGGAGCAAACTCAAGCATGCCCTAAGGCATTCGCCCAACCCTCAAGGGAAGTCGCCAATGTTTATGGAGTCTCCTTGCTGCCCGAGGGTGTTTGCCTTTCTTCTTTGACTTGCAAATTGTATTTTTTCAACTCTCTAGTGAGTTCGCTCACTCCCTGAATGGAGGTGGTGTTCCAAAACACCTTTGTAAGACCAATTGCATGCAACCATGCAAATCTGAAGCAAAATTACAGCCCTTGAATAAAGTTGCCCACAATGAAAGAATTGGGGTTTCCGTCCCCAAACCCTAGTACACTTGAAGGTTTTCGTCTTCAAGTCACGGTGAACAAGCTTGACATACTTGATCCACAATTCAATATTCAAAACATGCACAACCTTTCAAATGAACCTTCAATGTTCTCTTATAACCATTCCTAAAGGTAGCACCCGAATTGGAGGGAGGTGACTTTTTGAATCATAAGCAATTTTAATTTTTGAATTGCCTTTTTGAGGGGTTGGGCTCCCATGACCCTTAAAGGTCCCCCACTTAAGTGAAAATAAACCAAAAACACTTTTACACAACTCAACTGAAAATTAGTACACTTAAAGTACCTTTTCAACTTTTTACTCTTTGAATGGTCCCCTCATTGTTCTCTTTTCTTTCTTTCCCTTAGACTTGTGGGAACAAAACCAAGCTAAGGGTCTACAAGCAAGCTATGCCAAAAAGGGGCACATTACACTGCTATTCAACTACTTATAGATTTTTGTAAAGTCTGTATCAGATGTGCACAATTCTAGCCTAGTATAAGTCTCATGGCTACATGCTTCAAGGACATAGGGCAGGAAATGAACCGGAGGCCAAATCAAGCCATCTGCTATAGGATTGGAACTTCTTCTCATATGTTTGTTTGATGGTCAAGTGGATTTGTGGAAGATAAGAAGACCATTTTTATGTTGCTCTTGCTGCAACTTGTTTTGAGTCTACAGGAATTGCAATAGTTTATGATCCTAGATGTTGCTAAGAGTTGATGCTGGTTTACTAAGGTTAAGCCTTTGTAGACCACAACATAAATTAAAAAACGGTTGTTTCAAGAAAAAAGAAAAAAGAAAAAAAGAAAAAAAAATCATTACTAAAGAGAAAACCACCTCACAGTCACCCCCTTTTCCAAAATTTTCCATGAACACTTCGTTGGCATCAACTCCATACATTATCCTATGCATGGACCCACAAGTTCCATTTGGTCAAAATAGCGCACCTCATAAAACAAGTAATGAATGTGTCAATTGCATCATGAAATAAAAAGTTACTATTTAAAACATAAATTTTGCATCTAATTAATGATGATAATAAGAATAATGAAATAAATATTGCATAAATCATCATCATGTCATAATCGTTCAATTATTAATCCCAAATAATGAGTCACCTTCCGCATAAGTGATAATAACATCATCATAAAACTGTAAGTTACCAATCAAACCAATATTACACAACCAACATCATTGACCAAAAGTACAAAAGCTCCTTGCGCTAAAAGCATAAAGTCTATATGTCATGCAAGCATGATAATGAAAGTCAACCATAGAAGTCGTTTAGTGGTAGGTACTACATCCCCCTCCCCTTAAACAAGTGTTGACCCAGGGCTTAGTCAAATAGTATGGACTAGGAGACCACAATGATGGAAATTCCCTGAAGCATAGAGATACACCTCATGCAAATTTGGTGGACTAGAGTGTCATGCAATATTAACAAGAGCACAAGCCAAAATGAATTAGTATTCGGACCTCGTTATTGTGAAAGAAAGATTGGATGATGTAAGGGAACAAGTCCAATAGGCTATGTCCAATGAGTCTCATGCACGATAAAAAGCACCAAGTCCTAGTGAGAACACTAGCCATCCATAGACATTGACATTCACCAGACAAATAATCGAAACTTCGATTCCTGCCAATATTGGAGAACAACACATTGTTCAAGCCTTACTATGCTCAGACTCTAGGAGCACCACCAAAAAAGATGGTGCTAAAGGCACTGGCAGAGTATAGAGTTTTAAATCCCATGACATTAATGATAAATTGTAATGTCCCAAATTAGGGATATTTTCTGAATTCTGATATTTCTGTGAAACCCTAGAAAAAAAAAGAAAAGTAGATTTTTACAGCAACAAACCCTAGTTTAGAATATACTCCATTCAAACCAGATATGAACCCTTTCAACAAAGATTAGCCCTTCCACGATATAAAATAGCCCTTCAAACCTTAGGTGTCTAGGTTCAAAAATTCAATATGATTTATGGCAGCCCATTTGATTTCAATTTCTATAATATTTCACCTTCAATAGGTCTTCAAAAATAATAGAATAATACAACTGCAAGCAAATGCCCTTTTTATGATGTTTTCCCTTCACAAACAAATTGAGCTTATCACATTAAATATTTATAAAAGATGAGAAAATTCCAAAATATATTTAGAATCATTTTTTGACCAAAAACTCTCAATTAGGTCCTTTTTCCAAATTGCTCGAGGTTGGAATATTATATAAAAAATTACATAATATTACTAGGGCAAGAAATGGCCCTCAAATGCTAACAATACCCTTCCAATTCAAGTTGCCAACCTCCACAAGCAAGTCACCACCCTTGCTTGGGTCTCCAAACGCTACGCTCAACCCTCAATCCAAATCGCCAAACCTAAAAATGACAAAGCGGTGTTCAAAACGCCTTGGAAGAATAATTCAGCTCAATGGTAGCTCTTAGGTGAAGTTGCCTCAAGAAGAATGAGGGTTTTCATCGTCAATTTCAACACCTTGAATGTTTTTGTCTTCGAAGTGAACAAGCAAAACTTTTTGTGCTCCAAATTGAAAATTCAATATTATAACATAGTCTAACCTTTCAAATGAACTTTCCATCCGTTTTTGTAATCTTCCCTCCAAGAGGGGTGTTGCACTTTTGGAGGGAAACTCAACTTTTAAAGAAAGATTGATCAAATCATAACCCTCAATTAAGGTCTTGGGTGCCCACGACCCTCAAAATGCCACAACTTAAGTGAAAGTTAGACAATAAAACAACTTTTTGAATTTTACAATTAGAACAACATGTTTCTTCTTTTTCTAACTTCCCGTAGCCCTTAGAAACAAAGAACAAATAGGTAAAGGGTCTTCAAAAGCTTCATGTCCAAAAAGGGGCTCGTAACAATCCTCCCCACCTAAAATTGCTTGTCCTCAAGCAATTGTAATAACCAAGGAGCTATCCTCACCATAGGTCATATGCAAAATCTGGATCCTTGGTCCTTCCCACGGGGAAAAACCTTGTTGAGGAAGCCCCCTACTGCTGTATATGAATATCCTCCGCTGTTTGTGTACTCTACAAATAAAAAAACAACAGTCTCTAGTCCTTTCCTTCCATATCCTTGGGGCCCCAAACCTTGGATGCATCGATAGGATGAAGAGATATGAAAATTTTGCCAAAATGGTAGAATCAAGGTGGCTGGAAAAGTGTTTTCTAGCAAGGTAGTCTTCAACAAATTGGGCTTTGATTGGCCCTATATCAATACCTACACAAGACACAATCACATTAGTCAAAAAAAAAGTTCTCTTCCTTTCCACTTGTGAAGTCGCTGGAGGCAAGTGTGAGGATGCCCTTGAGAGCATATGAAAGATGTCGATGCTGCCCCAACTCTCCATAGTGACTTCAGAACTCAAAAATTCCCCTATTAGAAGACCTGGACGTGTCCTCAAACTTATCATCCCATGCCTCCCATGGGCTGGAAATTTCCTCCACATGGGGGTCACCCAATCCTTGGCCCTCATGCCTATGGGCCCTCTTATCTTGGAGAAAAATGCCTCACAAAGAAACCTGTACTTGATGATTAGAGGACTGTATTTACACCTTACAACCTTGCATTTACTCGAAGAGATCACCCTTTTCACTCCCCACTTGCCTTTTGATGAACTAATCATGTATGCAACTTCAAGAGGAACAAAAATGAAACTATGTATCACCTTAGAAGAGCTAGAACTGTCACAATAAATTTGACAAGAAGATTTATTACAGCTGCCACTTACATATGCTGCCCTATGCAACTCAAAACAGCCATCATTACCTTTTATTTCATGCTTTAGACTCTCCCAAACATGCCTCCCAAGGCTGGAAGTCCCCATGTTGAAGCTATGGTCAATTGTTCCGTCATCAAGGAAGAAATCAACTCACCAAAGAGAATGCACTTGCTGCTAGGTGGACCGTAGTTGGGATGTACAGCCTTGCAATTGCTCCAAGATGTCAACCTATTCATTACCTAGTTGCCTTTAGAAGAGCTCTTCACAAATATATCTCCGATGGACATCATCATGCACTTACAAGGTGTGTTAGATGGCCTAGAGCTGCCAAAAAGATTGTGACTGAAAATTGAAACCTTGCTGCCCCATATGAAAAAGTTTATTTGAACCTTAGTCATTGAGTGCATATTACCTTGGCAAGCATCCATCAACTCCTTAGAGCCTCCCATGTGCCATGACAAACCTTTCCCAATTCGCAACAAGAGAGTTACATTGAACCATATTGAAAGCATACTTTGAATGGAGGTATCATGGGGATGCAAGCAATCTTGCATTGATATCCTTATGTGTGCCTCAGGTTTTTCCCCTTGCTCCACCTTGACAACACTATTAATCGTGTAGGGAATACATTTTGAGCCTAACAAAGACCCAAACTTGCAATTTAGAGAGAGTTGTACCATACTTGCACCATCCAACCTCTTGTGATGAAATAAGTGCCCCAATTCACATGCATTTCTAGAACTTGTCATGGGCTGTAGCATGCCAAAAAAAATCAAAATTTGTGTCCTTATTAGGTAGCGGATTCGGCCTCACAAACTCAGAATTTTTTGAGTGTATACTAGGCCGATTATACCTCAAAGAACCACTTTTGCTAGTGCTGTTCATGATTTGGGTCTTTGCCCAATTCAAGAGGGGTCTAAGACTCTCATCCTCATCCTCCAATCCACCCTTGTAATAAGGGATAGGGTGCTTCCACTTGCATCTAATAGGTTGCCTATGCACATAAATTTTCCTTTCATTTGCCCTCTTACAAATACAAAAACCGTCAGATTTAGTAACAACCCTACTCCACGTTTGGTAAGATTTGGCAAATCTTACCAAATGTGGAGTAGGGTTGTTCCCTTTTGGAGTTAAGGGCTGCCAACATTCAGAAATTGCAGCCTTCCGTCTATGCCTTTCATCTTCCTTTCCCAAGCTCATGTTGACAGGGCCTTCATTATTTACAGCTCTTATGACCTTATCATTTTCCGGATTGACCAACTCCTTCAAGCATGGAATGTGATGATTTTCAGGACACCATAGTGGCTGCCGCCATTCAAGACTTGTGGCTTCTTGTGCACTCCTTGTTGCCATTGCAATCAACTCCCATCGTGATCCTACACCTATGGTAAACATATTAGTAAAAACAAGGGTGTTTAACAACACTTTTTTTATCACCTTATCAAGCATGATGTGCACTCCCTTTTGGTGCCATGATTTTTCTTTATAATCCTTTCTCACCCGGATTTCACAAGATGTACTGATGTCATTCTTATCATGGCTCTAGTGTGTTATTTTTCTTCTCAAAATCCTCCAAGTGGCTGGAAATCCACTTACACATGCTTGGACCACCTCCATGTTGTTGAAGTGTGGGAAGCACACCTTCCTATGGCCAATACTCACCAAGGTGACAATAAACCTTAGAGGAAACAAACTAAAAATGTGAAAAACAACAGTCCATAAGTTACAAACAACCCTTCCTTTGATCCTTAGATCATGACATCTCTTGCTTGTCTCCCTCCCTATAATTATCCAGGCACTATTCCTTGTCCCACGACATAACAAAGCAATGATACTATTCTTGTAGGGCTCACTTGGATCCCATATCCATGTTGGGCATTTGCCTTGCCCCATATTTGAATTCGCTATGAAGAATTCCCTTCTCCATTTAGTGCCCTTCATCTCATTCTTATTGTTAGTATAGTGCTTATGATAAGCAAAACCATGTGAGAACAAAGTATGAGGAAAATACATTGAATCCTTACCAAATAAATAGTCAATTTGCTTACCCTCAAATCTGGATCCAGAAACTTCAGCAAATTGGAAACCGTCATGAGGAGTTAATGAAGGACTTCCCTCATGGGCATACCACCCAACAAGGTCTTCTGCAAATCTGATTTTCCTCCCTCAATATGCAAAACGGATTCTTCCCCTTTCTGACCTTCCTTTTCCCCTTGCTCTTTTTGCTGCTCATGAAGTTGTTGGACAACTCCCTCTTGCTGCCCCACTATTTCTGAATTGTGAAGCTCAGAAATTTCATTACTTGACTGCCTAAATTTTCTAATTTTTGCAACTCATAATTTTTATTATGTAAGTCAGAAATTTCTGAGTTTATTGGTCCCATTTCCAATTGAAATTTTGCCACTTGCTGCCCTGAAATTTCAGATTTTAGGGCCTCAGAAAACTCATATGTTGTTTGCCCCCTAAACAACTGAAAACTCCTATTTGGCTGCCCCAAAGATTCAGATTTTTGAAGCTCATCATTCATATTGCTAGGTTTCCCTTTGTGTAGTTGGAGGTTATTCTTTAGCTGCCCTACAATTTCAGACTTTTGGAGCCCCTATAATTTCAGACTTTTGAAGCTCCATATTCACTTGTAGTTCAATATTTTTTTCTTTTAGGAGAGTCTTTTGAGGTCTAGGGCTCAACCCATAGAATTTGCCAAAACCTTGGGACTTATTACCTTTTGTTCCCTCTGATAATTCTCCATGGCTTGCAACAAATCATCCATGGCTTCATCCATCATCCTCTTCTTCATTCCCACCTTTTGAAGGGGATTTTTGTATTCTTCTTTTGGCAAAAAGCCAGGTCGCCAATTCATTGAAGTCACTCACACCCCACAGTTGGTCAAGAAATTGGCTCTGATACCACTAAGGCCCATCAAGATAGATTCAAAGAGATCATCCTAAATCACAAATCATTAGCAACAAAGATGCAGGTATGCAAACAAGAAGAAGGCTAGTAACCTAAATCAAGATAATGTTGATTTTTTGTCTAAGATTTAACGTAAGAACATTGTAGAATCAAGCAAAGACAAGTTTTGGATAGGTTATATGAATGAGGAGTTCGATCAAATAGAAAAGAATGAGACTTGGGAACTAGTTCCTAGGCCTAAAGACAAAAACGTTATTGGCACAAAATGGGTGTTTAGGAACAAGTTGAATGAAGATGGAGAAGTCACTAGGAACAAGGCTAGATTGGTAATGTCCCCAAGTAGGGATATTTTTTGAATTCTACTTTTTTTGTGAAACCCTAGCAAAAAGAAGAAAATTCGATTTTTACAACACAAAACCCTAGTTGAGAATATACTCCAAAATTAGCATAAAAATATGCTTCAAAATTAGCACAAAAATATGCTAAACCCTTCAAACCACATATGAACCTTTTCAACAAAGATTAGCCCATCCACAATACAAAGTAGCCCTTAAAACCCTAGGCATCTAGGTTCATAAATTCAATATGATTTATGGCAGCCCTTTTGATATCAATTTCTATCATAGTTACCATGTTTGATCGAACATGTCTTGTGTTCGGTTCGAACTGAACAAACGTTGACCGGATTCGTGCGGTCAAATTCGACCGAATAACTTTTTAATAATTTTGATTAAAAAATAAATTTAAAAAAATTGAGTCATCAGTCAATGACTCGCGAACGCAATGCGTTGGAAACCCTAATCCACAAAGCTAAAAAGGCAAACACCAAAGGCAAAAAGCCAAAAAGGCAAACGCTTATCACCAACGAACGACAGAAGTTGAGAAGACAGTCACAAATAGTGGAACAATTAACACTAACAGTCAGTGTTTGGCAGTTTTCTCGTTAGGATTCACACTTCACAGTCACACGACAACATCACCATCACCATTCGCAGTCAGTGTTTGGCAGTTTGCTACTTTGCTCGCTGTGATTCACAGTCGTCGAGATTCAGCGTCGCCATTCGCCGTTCGCCATTCCGATTCGCCAGGTAGGGTCTGGATTTCCAATTATTTGCTGAGTCTTCGACTCTTTGAGTCTTTACTATTTAGTATGGTTTCAAAACTTTAGTTTAATTTTTAAGTTTTTATTATTTAATCCCATTTAATTTGTTGTTTTAAATTTTTAATAGTTTATTATTTAGTAATTTACTATTAGTATTTTGTAACTATTTACTAGATTTATTATTTAGTAATTTTGTTAATAATAAATATTAAATATACAAGTGTGTAAGTTCAATTAGTTTATTATTATTATTTTTAATTCATTATTGTTAGTTTATTATTAATATTATTCTTTTAAACTTTAAAGTTTAAAATAATAAAATATTATTAAGTATAAATTATATTATATTGTATTGTATAGAATGTTACATTTATAGGTTAATATTTTTTTTAAATTTCAGGGCAGAAATCAAAGGTTCATAACAGTGTATGCAAGGGGGATTCATTGGGCAGTGCCGGACCAAGGTACATTGATAAAATTCAGAACAATGAATGCAAGGTTGAGCAGTGGGCATTGGGCAGTGAGGAATCAAGATTCAGGATACAGGGGGCAACATGTCTAGCCGTCCATTAGAAATAAAATATATCGTCGAGAGAGATGATAAAAAAACAAATATGAGATGCACCTTATGCAATGGTAATATCACAGGCAGTGTCACTAGAGTTCGATACCATTACCTTGGAGGATCTGCAGATGTGAAACGTTGTACCAAATGAAAATTCAAAGGAAGTGGAGTATGCAGATTTCATAAAACGGGTGAAAGCTAAATATGATGTGAGTCGTGCTGGATCATTTGCTTCATTATCAAAGAAGGCTAAAATCCAACACTCTATCTCACAAATTGGCTCATTAAATAGTTCAAGTGGTGCTCCACCGTTTACCAGTGGAAGTGCAAGTGAAACTGAAAAGTCACAGGTTTCATTAAAGTCCATGTGGAGGCCACAACAAAAGCATGACGTAGATAAGTTGGCAGCGAGATTGTTTTATGCTGAGGCCATTCCTTTCAATGTCATTCGTTCCCCACATTTCAAAACCTTTGTAGATGCAACGATTGAATCTGGGAAGAGTTACACATTGCCTTGCTATGAAAGAGTAAGAACCAGTCTTCTTGAAGAGGAAGTGGCAACTATATCCACTGAACTAGCTGAAATAATTTTTTTTTGGAAAAGAACAGGTTGCACAATAGTAAGTGATGGCTGGTCCGATTCAAGAAGGCCCCTCCTAAATATTTTGGCACTATCTCCTGATGGTGCTATGTTTATAAAATCACTCGATACAAGTAATGAACAAAAAACTTCTCTTTTCATTTTCCAATGCATTGAATCAGCGATTTTAGAGATAGGAGAAGAGAATGTTGTTCAAATCATTACAGATAATGCAGCGAATTGTAAAGGAGCATGGGATATACTCATGAATAGATTTCCTCATCTCTTTTGGACACCATGTGCTGCACATGTGTTGGATCTTTTGTTTGAAGACTTATCAAAACTGGATTGGGCAAGTAATATTGTGATTGAAGGCAAACAAATATCTAAGTTTATCCTCAATCACCGCTTGACATTGAACTTGTATCGTTCATTTTCAAAGCGTGAGCTTCTATCCCCTGCCGAAACAAGATTTGGCACCAATTTCATAACTTTGCAAAAGGAGGTAGAGGAAAGGACAACATTGAGAAAAGTAATGGTTACTGATGAATGGACAGAGTCAAAGCTTTCTAAGGAAGCCCATTCAAAAGATATTGAAAGAATAATCTTAGGGGAACACATTTTGGGAGGGGGCCAAGAAAATCATAATGGTGTTTGAGCCTCTTGTTAAAATTTTGAGAATGGTTGATGGCAATCAACCTTGCATGGGCTTTGTGTATGAGGGAATGGACAGAGCAAAGGAAGAAATTCAAAAGTTACTTGCAGGTAATGTTGAAGAAATCAAGAGCATTTAGGAAATTGTGGACAAGCGATGGTTCATGCTACATCGTCCTCTACATGCGATAGCTTGCTATCTAGATCCTAAATTGTAGAGGTAAATCATGATGCAGATGAAGAGATAATGAGAAGTGTATTTGCAACAATAGATAGGTTGCTTATTGATGAAGAAGAGAAGGAAGCAACAAGGCAACAACTTACTATTTTCAAGAAGCAATTGAAAATGTTTGGCATCAAGGAAGCAAAGGCAAGCAGGGCGAAGTGGGAACCATCTAAATGGTGGCAGACTTATGGGGCTTCTACTCCACAATTGCAGAGGCTTGCCATGCGAATCTTCAGCCAGTGTTCCAGTGCTTCTGCATGTGAAAGAAACTGGAGTACACATGACTTAATCCACACCAACAAGAGGAGTCGACTAGGGGCTCAAAAACTCTTTGATCTTGTGTTTGTTCATAGCAATCTATGATTGCTTACTCAGTCTCTTGCAAATGAAGATGACAACTCTCGCCGTGGCGAACCAGGCTTTGAAGATGAAGAAAATATTGATGTTGTTGATGAGCCTACTAGTGTAGGATTAGATGATGATGCCACTGCTAGTAGTGATTTTGGTGTAGATGCAGGTTTTGATGATGCAGATGTTTAAATTTCATTATTATTTTTAGTTAATGCTGAAATTTTTTATGTTAAACTTTAAGTATTTGTATGATCTTGAACAATGAAGATTGATGATTGAACATTGAAGTTTAAGTTTAACACTTTATTGGATTTTGCTATCTGTTATATAGATGTCAGATACTTATCAACTTATTTATGTTTATGTTTTTCTGTTTACAATTATGTTACATGCATGATATATTTATTTTTTATAATTTATAAAAAAATCTTAACCGAACTACCGAACATACCGAACCGAACTTTTTTTAGAATTCCGAACTTCCAAACTTTTTCCCCCTTTCGAACAAACCGAATTTTTCGAACATGGTAACTATGATTTCTATGGTGTTTCACCTTAAATAGGTCTCCAAAAATATTAGAATAATACAACTGCAAGCAAATACCTTTTTTATGATGTTTTCCCTTCACAAACAAATTGAACTTATCACATTAAATATTTATAAAATATGGGAAAATTTCATAATATATTTATAATCTCTTTTTGACCATAAACCCTCAATTAGGTCCTTTTTCCAAATCACCCAAGGCTAGAATATTATATAAAAAATTACAGAAGTTTTACTAGGGCAAGAAATGGCCCTCAAATGCTAGCAAAACCCTTCTGAATCAAGTCGCCAACCTCCAGAAGCAAGTTGCCACCCTTGTTTGGGTCTCCAAACCCTACACTCAACCCCAATCCAAATCGGCACACGTGAAAATGACAAAACAGTGTTCAAAACACCATTGGAAGAATAATTCAGCTCAATGGCAACTCCTAGGTGAAGTTGCCTCAAGAAGAGTGAGGGCTTTCATTCTCAATTCCAACACCTTGAAGGTTTTCATCTTCATAGTGAACAAGTAAAGCTTTTCGTGCTCCAACTTGAAAATTCAATATCATAACTTAATCTAACCTTTTAAATGAACACCCCATCCCTTTTTATAATCTTCCCTCCAAGAGGGGCATTGCACTTTTGGAGGGAAACCCATCTTTTAAAGAAAGATTAATCAAATTATAACCCTCACTTAAGGTCTTGGGTGCCCATGACCTTTAAAAGACCACAACTTAAGTGAAAGTTAGCAACTTTTTGAATTTTACAATTCAAACAACATGTTTCTTTTTTTTTTTTAACTTCCATTAGGCCTTAGAAACAAAGAACAAATAGGCCAAGGGTCTTCAAAAGCTTTGTGTTCAAAAAGGGGGACATGACATAACTACACTTGAACATAATTTTGTGCACATACACATTCTGGGATGAACATTGATTGAATTTTCCTTAGATTCTATCTTGGGAATGAATGTGCTTCCAGAGAGCACTTGGAGGAGATTGAACAAGCTTACACTATGGTTGGCAGTGGCAAACCAATTTGGTATTTACCCTTTAGGAGTCTTAGTAGCACAAGTTTCACTTAGGAGGATGCCAGTTTGTGATTGACTTTGTTTTAATATCACCATTGAATTTATCTTACAATGCATTGTTAGGATGGTTGTGGATGGATAAGGCCAAGTTGGGAGCAAGTGTGAAAAAGGTCATGTTGATAGAGCAAAGAGGGTAGACGTTTATCATTGACATAAAGACCCAAGAAGTAAGTCAAGAGGCTGCATCAAAAGTGCAAGGCCACAAGACTATTTCTGCCATCTCAAGTAAAACAGCACTAAAAAGTCATTCACTCCAGCAAAGCTCTGTGTCTACTGCAATTGTCAATTGCCAATCAATTCGGATGAACTCATGGTCTAATGCAAAAATAACAAGTGCGAAGATGAGAGTGCAGGATGAGGGGGTTGCATTAGCACTATTGACAGGAAAATGTTTTCCAGCAAAGCAGGATAGAAATTGCTATCGTTTTTGAAGTCTGGTGCGGTTGGTCATTGGAGGAGATTGCATGCAAACTGTTTGAATAAATGCTGCAAATGAATTTTTATAAGCATGGAGATTAAAAATGATGCAAAGGAAAGCAAGTTTTAATATATAAAATTTTCAATGATTGGACGCAGCGGGGAGAACGTGCACTTGAGTTTGCAGGTGTGGGCAGGGATCGAAGTTGGACAGTGGTTGTATGTGCTACATGTTTTTTTTGCATTAATAGAATTCTATATCTTCAAAGTACTCAATAAAATAAAATATAGATGCTGATGGCTTCTCACATCAACCCTAGTTTTGATGTCTTTTGGCAGCCACTGCCCTCATCGAATGTAGCACTGCCTTTGAAGAATGCCACAGCAAGTTCTAATCATGGCGATCAACAAAAATGACTCTCTTACACTAAAACTTTAACTCTAGAGCCCCTTCCATAACATGGTGATTTTAGCATGAAACTGGCGGTGGAGGAGCTTTGTGGAGGTCACCCTGCTGGTACTTCTAATCTAGATTACTCATGATCGGCTAAAGGAGAACAATATCTAAAGACAACAGCTGCAAAAAGGAAGAAGGTTCAGATTATCAAACAAAGACTAGAAAAGTTGAAATTTGTGGTTGGAGATGGGGTCATCCTCGAGCAGATTTCCAGCTTCCAAAACACAACTGTAATAGGCAAATTTCATGGTAGATTTATTTCAGAGTGCATGTTGATACATTGGATTTGCACATAGTTGAGGCCTTTGCTAGGATATACCCTTGTTGCTCATATTCTGGCAAAGGGTTGGCTTTCTTTCATTTTCAAGAAGGAACAAGATTTAGGAGTCATCATGGAAAGGGGCTGGTTCTGGAGCAATGCATATTTGGCCTTAAAGCCATAGGAGCTGCGCTTTGACCCTGCCAAAGAGGTGGTCAATTCACAAGCTATTTGGGTGCTCTTGGTAGGTTTGTTTACCTTGAAAAACAAACTTCTTCATCTTTCTCTAGATTTTTAGCAAAATTGTGTGTTGAAATGGACTTGAGGAAAGGCCTCCCTGTATCTATTGAGATAGCTTATGGAAACTGGTCTTTTTCACAGCAGCTGAATTACCCAAATTTTCCCCTCGGGCAACATATGTAGAGTTACTCATGGTCATTTAGAGTATCGATGTCCATTGGGTTACACTAAAGGGATAGAAGCTGTGGACCATTCTAGTTCTGTGGTAAAGGATGCATCACCACCTCAAGAAAAGCACATGCCATTGATAAGAGGGGAGTGAGTTGATTCAGAAGGGGAAGGGTTCTTCCTCCAAAACATTCCTGCTACTCTAAAGTTGTGGTACCTGAAAGAGTCTCCACTGTGGTTAAGGGGACTTCTATATGCCACTCAATTATTGATGGAGATATGAGTGACAAGGTTATGGAGTTTCTCTCTCAAGCTATAGATGTTGAAATCATAGTCACAAGGTTCGGAAATCTGAATCCATTTGAGAGGGCAAAAAAATCCGAAATCCGGAATTCTTGAAAAAATTCGAAAAAATCCAATCTGGAATAAATACATATATATATGTGTGAGCATAGGTTTACAAATATGTAAAACTGACAAATACAATGAAAAGCATTAATAAAATAATATAAAATGTTAATATTATAGGATATTTATGGTTTCTGAGCCTTTTTTGTGGAGAAAATTTAAAAACTAAAAAATAAAGCAAAATTATTTTTTTGAAAAAAAACAGGGCCGACCTGGACGAACTTATCCGGGTTGGCCAAAAAATCCGGATCCGGCCAAATCTTGTGACTATGGTTGAAACAGATGGTCAATCAAAATCTGATGTTAAACCAGGCGTGGACTGCGCACGGCATGACCTTTTGGAAAATATGCAATTTGGAAAGGAAAATATAGGCTATCAATCATCTTTAGACAAAAGGGTCATCCCCTTTAGATCCGAAGATGGACCCAAAGGTTATATTGTTGATCAGCACTTTCAGAATGGATTGGTTGCAATAAATTCAGAAGGGTTTTTAGACACTATAACAGACAAGGCTGTTATCTCTAAGGAACATAGTGGAAAGGTGTTTTCAATGACAGTTTCTTACAATGTGGGGGTCCTATTTTGCTGGAAGTTGAGGGCAGGTCAGCTGATTGGGTTAGATACAACTTGAGGTAACACCAAACTTCTGAAGCTTTGGTAACTGACTCTGAAGTTGAAGGAGGATTACAAGTAAATAATGGCAGCAGTATTTTCATCTCTCCACAGGAAAGCAAATCCTTCTTTCATTTAGCAAACCAAAAAGCTGAGAGAGAAGTAAAGGTGGGAAAACAAAAGACGATAAAAGGGCCCCTTAGAACAGAAATGACCCCTAAGATGGTTAATTAATGATTAATCTTTCTCTGAATATTCGGGGGCTCAGCACAAGCCACAAAAAAGGTGCTATTTACAGACTTGTTATCTCTAAAAAACCAGATATTCTGTGTGCAGGATTCAATGAAGGCAGGCAGCTTAGCTATTGGAACTCTAAAAGGAGGTTTAAAGGATTGGGATTTTATTTCTCTGGACTCTGCAGGTAGGTTGGGTGGTCTAATCACAAGTTGGATCAAAAAGTGTAGGCTTGACACCTCTGAAATTCTTCCATTTGCCATCAGAATGGACATCAATTCTCTGGATTTAAGTAATACTTTTTCCATCTTCATTATCTATGGACCTTATGATAATAGCAAGCTGTTTTGGAGGATTGGTTTAATCAGGATTGTATTAAAAAAGGACAACGTTATTTTGGGATGAAATTTAAATCTCAGTTTATATTATAGAGAAATCTGAGGGGTAAAGGGTAAAGTGGACTCTTCAGCTGATTTTTTCTTGCATAAATTTGAAGAGGAAAATTTATGTGATATGGAACCAGTGAAATTGTCACCACCTGGAGGAATAACCGAATAGGAGAAGAGAGGATATTGAAAAGGCTCGACTAGTTTTTAGTGGCTGACAATGTCATGGCTGAAACCAATAAACTTAGATCTTGGGTGGGAACCAATGGTTGCTCTGATCACTCCCCAATCTTTTTACAGGTGGAAAGGGAAGAAAAAAACTTCCTGGCCCTTTCAAATTTAATCCTCACTGGTCGCAGAATAATGATTACACAGAATGAATGGGTTCATGTGAATATGGGAAAAGAAGGTAGTACTATGTTCCAGTTCCATGAATCCTTACAAAGGATAAAGAAATTGATAGTGGAGTGGGTAAAAAAGGCGAGCAACAGTTTTCAGCAGGACTTACAGACCGTGGAAGAGTGTATTTCCCATCTTTATAACTCAAACTCTAGTGGGATTTTCTCTATAGAAGAGCTTCCTGAGCTAAAGACTCTGAAGGACACTAAAAAGTGTCTGCTGAACTGGGAAAATGCAAAGTGGAGGAAAAAAAGTAGGGCTGTTTAGTTAGCTCAAAGGATGAGAACACCAGCAGCTTTCACAATTATGCTAATATGAGGAAATATAAAAATACTATATGGGATATCTAAGGCATAGATGGGTCCAGAGTTTCAAGTTTCAACGATATAGCGGTAGATGGAACAATTCATTTTCGTTGACTCTAAAAGGAGCCCACAGAGGCTATCATAGAAACTGGGTAAATTTTAGTGATGAATATTTGTGAATTCATGAATATCCAATTTCTGGAAAATTGTATTTGGCAATTTTTTGGGAATAGTACATAGGACCCATTCGCCTAAAATTTCATTATGTAATTTTTTTAGGAGTTGGCTCGCCATATCGTTTACAATAATTATGAGGGCATCCATGTAATTCACCTTATATATATTGTACATATGTTCACAGGGGTTACCATCCAAGTCTCATTCTTTACCTCATTGCTAAGTTGAATATTGAGGTCGCCCGACATATAGGTTGTGGGATAAATGAAAAAAGAGTATCAAAAACTTTTCTAAACCTTAATATTATTGCATATTTGGATTCCTCTCGAAGAGTTATGCAATTTTAAAAAAAAGCGTCTCAATTCGAGTTACCCGACAACATGATGCAATGCAACCAAACGCCAACTTCCCGAGGCCGTAACGATTGCATACGGACTCGAATTTAGACGATTTTTTTTGAAATTGCATAGCTGTTTGAAAGGAGAATCCAAATATGCAATAATATCAAGGTTTAAGAAAGTTTTTGATACTCTTTTTAAATTTATCCTACAACCTATCTGTTTTAACTGTGCAGACGAACGGTTGTACGAAAAACTTAAAAAGACAATTTTTTTTCGGAATCTTCATATTTGCCAAGGCTGCAAATCAGATTTGCCTAAACAAACTTAAGGGGGTCTCTGATATGGGCTCTTAAAATGAACCTTGCATAGAAAAAATTGTAAAAGTCTCAAACTTCTTTCTTAGGTTTGTATATGACAACCAAAATATGTCCTTGTTGGAGATCGTGACCCAAAAGGAATTGAAAGAGGTGGCCTTTTTATTTTCCTAGAAAAATAAAAGTCTAGGACTAGAAAGATGGCCAATTGGGTTCTTTATGGGATTTTATGAGCTTTTGGAAGATAATTTGCTGGTTGTTGTGGAGTAGTCTAGGAAAAGTGGCAAAATTCTAGGTGCCTTTAATCCCTCTTTTCTTGCAATGATTCTTAAAAAAGATGCTCCGAACACTTTTGAAGACTTTAGGCCCATATCTCTTTATAACTCTATCTACAAGATCATTGCTAAGGTGATTTCCAGGATATTAAAGCCCATTTTAATGGAGCCTCTCTCTTTGGAGCAGTGTGGCTTTTTAAGCGCAAGACAAATTCATGATGTTGTGTGTTTGGCACATGAAGTTTTCTACGCTATCAAAACAAAGAAGATGCCTGCTTTTATCATCAAGTTGGATCTATCAAAAGCATATGATATGGTGTCATTGTTGTTTTTGATATTAATACTCATTCATGTGGATTTTTCTATCCCTATGGTTAATTGGACAAAGGGGTGCTTACACTCTGATTCCTTCTCTACTCTCATCAATAGTTCAGCCTCTCCCTTTTTTAACCCTGAGAGGGGGCTATTGGCCATTTTGGCCCACATACCAAGCTTCTGCCTGGTTTGAACTGATGAATAGGATCCCAGTTGATGAATGGATCATGTGGCTATGAGCAGGCTCAACATTGCAAGTGAAGGGATCCAGGCAAGGTTTTCATGGTACAGAGCAGTTACAGGAGCAAGTCCAGGAGAAGCTTAAGTTACACCTCTTCGACTTTTGGCTAAGTATAGCATTCAGATTTCCTTCAGAGGAAGTGTTCCACACAAAGCCTGCGACAAATGTACAAGGCTTAATTCTTTCAGGACTTTTGTCTCACTTTATTTGGCTAAGTGTTGGAATTCTTTCGGGAGTTGTGTTTTGGACTTTTTGAATAAGTGTCGGGAATTGTTTCGGATATTTTGTCCGAAACAATTTCCCTGAAAGGTCATTTCTTCAAGGGTCCTTTACAAAAGTCCCGAAGGATATCTTTTCTTGGAGAAGTAAACCAAGCAAAAGTTCCGAAAGATATCTTTTCTTGAGGAAGTAAACGAAGCAAAATCCTGAAGGATATCTTCTTTGAGAAAGTGGACCTTTGCAAAAAGTCCGAAGGATATCTTTTCAAGAAAGTGTCCTATGCACTTTTTCTGACAGGTCCTTTTTTGCAGGCGAGTGCCCCAAACAATTTCTCCTAAGGGTATGTTTCTCATGGAAATGGTCCACTTCAAGGTTTCCGAAGGGTACTTTTCTTTCCAAAGGGCACTTTTCAAAAGTCTGAAGGGTCAATTTCTCAGGCAAGTGACCGCCACATTTTCTCCGAAGGACCTTTCTACAGCGAGGTGGACCAAGTGAAAATTCCGAAGGGCACTTTGTAGAGGGCAAAGGGCCAAGACATGGATTCTTTCGGGCATTTTGTCCGCAAGAGTTGTTCAAGGCAAAGACAAACCAAGCCATTTCCTTCAGAGGAAGTGGTCGAGACACAAAGCCCGAAATAAATTGTCCAACAAAAGGGGTTTGAAAGAAATAGCTCGCGGAATGGTGATCCAGACAGGTGTGTGAACGTCAAGTTCAAGCCCCAAGAAGTAACCGTTTAGAATAAAAATGTCCCAAGGATTAACGTGGTGCTGCCAAGTGGCAAGATCGCGGAAGCTTAAGTCTTGATCTAACGGCGTGCGAGCAAGGACAGGTAAAGGACCCAGTTTAGATAAATGGCGCGCGTTCAATCGCGGATTTTGGATCAACGGTGCGTGAGCAGGTCAAAGAGTTAGCGAAGCTCAAGAGCAAAGGAACGATGGACAAGTGGCACAAGCACGTGGGTCCAAGCAGGAGATCGACATATCACGTTCATTCACCTCAGGCAGATCCAACAGAGCGAGATGAGTCAAGGAGTCAAGGATTCGGGTCGGTTTCAGACAACCAATCAGAGCAAAGGAGAGCCCAAGCAACTTAGGCAGAGGTCGAAAGGTCGGTTTTCAACCAAGGCAAGCAAGCATGATGGAGTTGAGCTCAATCATGTTTCAATTTGAGCCAGGAGCGGATTTTTTGGGATTGAATGGTGCCATTAAGACTCTGCAGGCACAAAATAGGTCTCTTTTAGACCTAATATAGATCAAGGTGGGCTACTAGTTGTTCATACGATATAGATATGTTCAGGTGGATGTACCAACTATAGGAAAACCAATAATTTAAATTGGTTTTCAATCTATAGTAGGCCCAGGTTCACATTTCAAAGCAGAGGCAGATATATGTAATTAATGGAGGAGCACCCATGAGCCATACTCTCGACAAACAACCATCCAAAGCATGCTCTGTCAAGTCCATGAATATAAGGACTTTGTCCTTATGATGAAAGCAGATGGGAGATGGCATAAAAAGATCAACACAAAGGGATTTGGGGATTGACAGGTACAATGAGCATTCAATTATGATATGGAGCCTTTAAGTTTCCCTCCTTAAGCAAATCATGGTTCATCACCTACAGGGGGTTTCCTATCTGTTAGTGTGATTCTCAACCAATGAGAAGAGCTTGAAGGCTTCCGAGCAAATGAGGTTGACTTGTTAGTAAAGGTTTGGTCTTGATGGGAGGGTAGATGGTTCAGAATTCAAAAAGACGGCCGAGCATTCATTAGGGTATGGTGGCAGCTCAGATAGTAAACTCTTCTCTCTCTCTCTCTCCTCTCCGTTCTCCCATATATCCTTGTCTCTTCCCGATTTCAGGGGTTCTCAGCTTTTATAATTAGCATTTTTCTTTCTAAGGCAAGGATACTCATCGAGGCTCTTGCAAGAGTGTGCTCATTTGATATGGTTAAACTCTACCAAAATATTGTAAGAACTACCTTTTGAAGTAATAGGATCAACTCTTTGCCTATCTCTTGTCTTTAATCAGTGCTTAGTATGTTTGTGTATGGTAAATTTGTGAAGGAGATTCTTCCTAATTTGCTGTCCTTCTACTTGCCTCTTTGAAGGTGTTTTCAAACTAACTTGCAAGTCTAGACTAGTGTTCAACTTGGAACCTATCATGGGGTAGGCAAAGTGATGCAAATCTGGATTTGAGGACCCAAGATAAAGAAGGATATGAACCTCTGTAAACCTCCCTCATCCCTCGTCAAGAGCTTTCTTGTGTTCTTGACCACCTTAAAGAGGAGCTAATTTAGGAGAATATAGCAAAGCAAATCAAAGAGCTGAAGCTGAAGACAAGGAGAGAGGAGGAGAACCAAGATCAAAAGGTCAAAGCAGAACCTCAGCCTTTCCCATCTTGGAGCCAAGTCATGCAGTCAAGCAAATCCGAGGTCATTCAACCCCCATCCCTCCCTCCTCAAGAATCTAGGTTATTTCCATCTTGGAAATTCATTCAAAGTAGTGGGCAAAAGGAGGAGGTGGTGATTGCTGAAGTCAGACAAGAGACGTTGCAGCCTCCATTCCTTTCCCCTCAAAAGCCTGGATCCTTTCCTTCATGGAGAGCCATTCAAAAGGCAAAGGAACAGGAAGAAGAGGTGAAGGTGATCCATGAAGAGCAACTTCAGGAGCAAAATCAGGTACCTGTGGTAGCTTCTTTGGACCTCTCTCATCTTGTTGAATATTTTCAAGGATTTGCGATGCTACTCTTTGAGAAAGAGCCTCTCCTCTGTGAGGTAAACCAAGAAGATGCATCCAAAGAAGCAGAAAGTGAAGGTGACTTGAGTGACCAGGAAGAAGAAATCATGATTGGGACACCTCTTGGCAAAGACAAGCATGCTTCAGTTTTCCACGATTATGCAAAGATGGAACAAGTGCAAAAGAAAGCTGAGGTAGAGGCTGAAATAGAAGTGCATGAGGAAGAAGTTGCTGATGTGTAGGAGAAAGATGTACCTGTTGGACAAGTTGATGACGTTTTCCATGAGCTCCTTGATAACACATAAACTGCCATTTATCATGAAGAACAAGAGCTTGCAGGAGAAGAACAAGCTAAAATTGAGAGCATGCTTAGTCATCAAATTGATATCGAAAATGAATCGGTTCATGTGTTTGGTCAAGAAACTGATATGCTTGCTTCTGACCTTGAGTTTGAAAGGGCTCCAATTGAACTGCAACTTCATGGGAATAAATCTCTGATTTGTTTGACATCTTTCATTTAGGTTATTCTTTAATTGAATATGGTCCATTGCAGGATGAGAGGAGTGCTATTATCAAGCAAGAGGCAGTTGTTCTCTCAGGAGATGACATGTTTGAACTTTTCAAACATGGTTATCAACTTTTCTCTCCAACTTCAGACATATCTCTACTATTGGAAGCTGAGAAGGAGCTCAAATGGCCTCTAGAAGTCACAAGATCAGGTCCATCTCCCTTGGAAGTCAACATCACAGATATGTCAAAGGAGACACATCAAGCTGGTCTATATGTTCATGATCAATAGTCCAAGATGAGGAAGAACTGAAGCTGTTCCTGCAAAGTCCACAAATTTGGAAGGAGCATGATTGGGTCTTGGACTCATGTCTACAATTCATGCACTTGAAATTGACAGTAGAGGAACTAGTTGCTTCCCCAAGAAGACATGAGCATCCAATTGCTCATAGCTGCAGAAGAGAATTGTCAAGAAAAGGCAAGTATGCTTCAAAGATCGAAGGTGCACAAAAACATTTCCAATTTGACCCAAGTGGAACATACTTGTAAATTGCAGCATGTACATATTAGAACAATTTTCATGCTTTCCTCTAAGTGTTGTTTCTAGCACTATTGTTCATTGTCCATGTTTTTGGTTAGTTTCCTGTTCATAGGTGCCTTGAGCACTTTGTTTTGTTTTGTTTCGAGAGGTTAGAGTAGGATCAACACCAGGTCAATATGTTAAATCCAAGTAAAGACTCCATGCCCAATGGACTGGACTAGGCACATGGTTTGGGTTCTTTTGCATAGGCAAGCATGTAACCCCAGTGAGTTGCCAGAAATATTGGCCATTTTGGCCCACATACCAAGCTTTTGCCTGGTTTGAACAGATGAGCAGGATCCCAGTTGATGAATGGATTAGGTGGCTATGAGCAAGCTCAACATTGCAAGTGAAGGGATCCAGGCAAGGTTTTGATGGTGTCGAGCAGTTACATGAGCAAGTCCAGGAGAAGCCTAAGTTACACCTCTTCGACTTTTGGCTAAGTATAGCATTCAGATTTTCTTCGGAGGAAGTGTTCCACACAAAAGCCCGCGACAAATGTACGAGGCTTAATTCTTTCGGGAGTTTTGTCCCACTTTATTTGGCTAAGTGTTGGAATTCTTTCGGGAGTTGTGTTTCGGACTTTTTGTTTAAGAGTCGGGAATTGTTTTGGATATTTTGTCCGAAACAATTTTCTCAAAAGTTCATTTCTTCAAGGGTCCTTTACAAAAGTCCTGAAGGATATCTTTTCTCGAGGAAGTAAACCAAGCAAAAGTCTCGAAGGATATCTTCTTTGAGAAAGTGGACCGTTGCAAAAAGTCCGAAGGATATCTTTTCAAGAAAGTGTTCTATGCACTTTTTCTGAAAGGTCCTTTTTTGCAGGCAAGTGCCCTAAACAATTTCTCCAAAGGGTATGTTTCTCAGGTAAATGGTCCACTTCAAGGTTTCCGAAGGGTACTTTTCTTTCCAAAGGGCACTTTTCAAAAGTCCGAAGGGTCAGTTTCTTAGGCAAGTGACCTCCACATTTTCTCCAAAGGCCCTGTTGTCAACTTGGAGTTGCACCCTGAATCAAAGACGTGCTGAAATGACCAATCCTCTCTCCGGTTGAAACAATGGGATCTTCTCACAAGGGTGGGTGCCTTAATGGTGAGAAGAACCTCTAGAGAAAGCTGGTTTCTGTAAGATGTATCAATGGATCTCTACTCTGTGATGCGAATCTACCATGGAAAAGGGAGAAAGAAACTTGAAAGGGAAATCCTACCTAATGATGGTGATACACCAAAATGTTGATCTGCTCTACTTGGAACCTTGAACACTGAATCAAACAAGGGAAAAAAAAGACCTTTGATTTCATTTGATCAGTATGCATAAATATTTCATGAGGAGGTTCGATCGAATGACCAAAACGTGATGGAAAATGATGGAGAGAGGTCTAATATAAGACACTTTGCAGCCACCTAACATCCACTTACAACTTTAGCGAAAGACATGACCTGCATAACATGATGAGCTAGCAACTAGATACGAATCAGAATTTGGGAAGGGAGAGAAATCTACCACATATGCAAATTGCTGAATGAATATACACTATGCCAGCACTTGAAATTTGAAAGTACAATCCTTCTATTGATTGAAGAGGTTACACAACTCACCAATGGCAGAGTTCGGTCTTACCAAGAGAGGGATAGATTTTACAAGGCTGAAAAGCCATTAATATAGAAATTTACAACAAGCCAAGAGATTGGCATTGAAAATAGAGAGGGAGTAAACTCAAACCAACTCAACATTTACAAAAAGTCTATTTTGTCTTCTTCCTCTTTGCATGAAAGCACTTTGGCGCTAGAATTTAGATGGTGAATTCATACGTTTGACTTTGCTTGTGCATGCTCAGCTAAGCCATGTCTGAAATTATAAATTTCACTAGCTCTTTGGCGTTTGAGAATGGTCGGTGGGTCTGTTAAAACGTCCACCTCTCTTTGCATAGAAGATTATGCCAAGTTTCCAAAATAGACTCCCCTTGAGCTGCTCGCGTTTGCATGAAGGACAAAGAAAACGTGTAACGAATCTGTCCCGTCAACTCTACTTGGACTGCCAGATCATTGAGAGCCTTGCAACGTGGAAGGAACGCTCGAATTTAGAAGTCAAGCTTGAACTGAGCTGGAACATTTGGATGCATGTGGTTGACTAGTCAAACTACAGAGAAGCGTGACTTTAATAGTGAGTCAACCCAAGATTTGACCAGTCAGCTAAAAAATAGTCTTTGCTCACATGTATTTTCTCTTATTTTGCCTTGCCTATGTCTTGTCTATTTTTGGTGGGATTCTATTTTTGTCTTCAACTTCCCATCGGGTTATCTATTTTCAACCTTTTTGCATAGTCAGATTTCCCTTAGACTTTCCTCGGATATTCTGTTTCAACTTAGTCCATCCCTTCCATTACCTGTATTTGATTCGGATTATTTCGCTTGTCCCTTTGTTTCATTTCCAGCAGCTTTTGTGGACTTTACTTATTCCTTCGGACTTTTTCCTTGTTAATTTCCCCAAATTAATTCTTTTTAGGCTCTTATGTCTTGCCTATTTTCCCCAGGTTTATTTATTCTCCCGAATTTCTTTGGACTTTTTGTCCAAAGGAATTCCTTCGGACAAAAAGTTTGAAGGAATTTGTCTCCTTTGGCTATCTTTTCATGCCCTTTGGGAACTTTTGAAGGGTCCACTGTTTATGTCTCTGCCCTCTGCAAGGGCTTCTGTCTCTCCTCTGTGCCCTTCGGAACTTTTGAAAAGGTCCACTCAACTGTGCTCTTCCTCTTTTTTTTCAGAAAAAAAACCCGAAGAAAAAAGCCTTGAACGACTGCCACTTAGTCATTTTTTCGGACTTTTTGTCAGTCCTTTGAGAGCTCTTTCTCTTGGACAAAATGTCCGAAGAAATAGTCCACCTCTTTTAACCCCCCAAAAAAATCTTTGCTTGGACAAAATAAATGAACTTACAGCTTGTATGTCTTGGCTTTTGGCTGTACGGGATGCTTAGAAGAGGAGAAAAACCCTTTCAAACTGCTGTAGATGATGTTTTTAGGAGATAAAAAACCACTTAAAACTGCTGCATGTATCCTCCTTTTGAACAAACTATATGCTCTATATGATCGCTGTAGGAGTCCATCAGGATTTACATGGCCATAGGAGACCTTTTCGTCATCATTTGCATGGCTGTATTTGTTCATTGCATTGTTGTAATCAAGAAAGCTCCTTGGAGCCCTTTGAATGACTAAACTTCACCTGGCTATAGATGGCCACTTTGGCTTATACCTGGCTATAGATGGCCACTTGGGGTGACAATTTGCCCTGTGGGGGAAAAATTGTCAACAGGGCCTTCTACAACGAGGTGGACCAAGTGAAAATTCCGAAGGGCACTTTTCAGAGGGCAAAGGGCCAAGACATGGATTCTTTCGGGCATTTTGTCCACAAGAGTTGTTCAAGGCAAAGACAAACCAAGCCATTTCCTTCGGAGGAAGTGGCCGAGACACAAAGCCCGAAATAAATTGTCCAGCAAAAGGGGTCTGAAAGAAATAGTCCATAGAATGGTGATCCAGACAGGTGCGTGAACGTCAAGTCCAAGCCCCAGGATGTAGCCGTTTAGAATTCAAATGTCCCAAGGATTAACGTGTTGCTGCTAAGTGGCAAGATCGCGGGAGCTTAAGTCTTGATCTAACGGCATGCGAGCAAGGACAGGTAAATGGGCCTAGGTCAAATCAATGGTGTGCGTTCAATCACGGATTTCGGATCAATGGTGCGGGAGCAGGTCAAAGAGTCAGTGAAGCTCAAGAGCAAAGGTGCAATGGACAAGTGGCACAAGCGTGCGGGTCCAGGCAGGAGATCGATGGATCACGTTCATTCGCCTCAGGCAAATCCAACGGAGTGAGATGTGTCAAGGAGTCAAGGATCCGGGTCGGTTTCAGAGGACCAATCAGAGCAAAGGAGAGCCCAAGTGACTTAGGCAGAGGTCGAAAGGTCGGTTTTCAACCAAGGCGAGCAAGTATGATGGAGCCGAGCTCAAGCACGTTTCAGTTTGAGCCAGGAGCGGATTTTTTGGGATCGAATGGTGCCATTAAGACTTTGTAGGGACAAAATAGGTCTTTTTTAGACCTAATGTAGATCAGGGTGGGCTACTAGTTGTTCATACGATATAGATATGTTTAGGTGGATGTACCAACTATAGGAAAACCAATAGTTTAATTTGGTTTTCAATCTATAGTAGGCCCAGGTTCACATTTCAAAGCAGAGGCAGATATATGTAATTAATGGAGGAGCATCCTGAGCTATATACTCTCGACAAACAACTGTCCAAAGCATGGCTTTGTCAAGTCCATGAATATAAGGACTTTGTCCTCTTGATGAAAGCAGATGGGAGATGGTGTAAAAAAATCAACACAAAGGGATTTGGGGATCGACAGGTACAACGGAGCATTCAATTCTGATATGGAGCCTTTAAGTTTCCCTCCTTAAGCAAATCATGATTCATCACCTATAGGTGGTTTCCTATCTGTTAGTGTGATTCTCAACCAATGAGAAGAGCTTGAAGGCTTCCGAACAAATGAGGTTGACTTGTTGGTAAAGGTTTGGTCTTGATGGGAGGGCAGATGGTTCAGAATTCAAAAAGACGACCGAGCATTCATTAGGGTATGGTGGCAGCTCGGATAGTAAACTCTTCTCTCTCTCTCTCTCTCCTCTCCTTTCTCCCATATATCCTTGTCTCTTCCCGATTTCAGGGGTTCTCAGCTTTTTTAATTTAGCATTTTTCTTTCTGAAGCAAGGATACTCTTCGAGGCTCTTGCAAGAGTGTGCTTGTTTGATATGGTTAAACCCTGTCAAAATATTGTAAGAACTGCCTTTTGAAGTAATAAGATCAACTTTTTGCCTATCTCTTGTCTTTAATCATTGCTTAGTATGTTTGTGTATGGTAAATTTGTGAAGGAGATTCTTCCTAATTTGCTGTCCTTCTGCTTGCCTCTTTGAAGGTGTTTCAAACTAACTTGCAGGTCCAGACTAGTGTTCAACTTGGAACCTATTCTATGAAATATTTATGCAACTAGTGAGATTGTGAGATTGAGTAAGTCATAGTTGTCTTTTGCTGATCCAATGCGTGTTCAAATTTATATGAGTGCCCATTTAACTTTGGTGTATCACCCTTTTAGCTTTCTTAGGAGCCTTAATCATCTTTCTAACTCTTTTCCTTGTAAAGCATTAGCTTAGCGTTAGTTCAGGTGAGCATCAAGAGGAAGCTGGCCTTCTCCGGAGGTTCAGTACCACTACAGAATACCCACAGCCTGGGGTTGTCCCAATATTATAGCTTAGTTGGAGAGAGCCTGAAGAACCCTCTCCAAGGGTGCAAATTAAGTCTATAACAGGGGCTTAGGCAGGGGTGCTCTCTATCCCTACTTTTGGTTTTATTGGTGGCAGAAGGATTCGGCATATTTTTGATTCATATAAGGAACTCTAGAGGTTTAAAAGTCATAAATATGGGTAGGCAGCTCATAATCTTTGATCTATTCTTTGTTGATGATGTACAACTTTTTGGAAATGGCTCTATTGGGGATGCAAACATTTACAAAGAGTCTTTGGAAAATTTTATGAAGGCTACAGGTATGCAGATAAATTTCCAGATAACCTCCTTAGCATTTGGTGGGATGCCAGAGGGACAATGCAGGGCTCTTAAAATACACGATGCAGTTTTTTGAAATTCCTTCTGCCAAGTTATCAAGTACCGGGGTTTCTTTCTAAAACCAAATGACTATGGCTATACTGATTGGATTTAGTTATATTCAAACATTGAAAAAAAAAGTCAGGTTTGGTGTGATAAATGGCTTTCAATGGGCGGAAGGCTCACCCTTATCAAATCCGTTCTGGAAGCTACCCTGGTTTATTGGCATTCAGTAGCTCACATTCATTCCCCTTGGGATTCAAATGAAGATTCAAAGGAAATGTTTCAATTTTCTGTGGAGCGGTAAGGACAATAATGCCATGGCTCTGGTCAGTTGGAAAAGACTCTCCAAACTTAAGGAATTTGGGGGACCGTGGCTGAAAAATATTATTCTTTTTGGTCAGTCCTGGCTGCAAAAAATGCATGGAGGCTCATAAAAAGTGAAGGACCGTGGCATAGCACTATCAGGCTGAAATATATCGAGCCATTAACCATGAAAGAATGGATTAGGAAGGAACAAAACCTTTCTAAATCTTGTTAAGTTTCGGGAAAGCAATGGTTGGAGCCTTCCCTTTGATTGATTATTGGTTAGCTTGGAAAATAGTTGATGGATGGAAGCTTATAATTGGTTTGGACCCCTGTGTGGGGATCAAAGGTTCTTTTAAACTTTTTGATAACGTGCTGTCCATTTTATATTGCAATAATATTTTTCATTTGTCAATGCCTTTGCTTTAATTTAAAATTACCCTTGGTGGGAAGAATGGAAGTCTGTTATGGATTTGGGTTTGTAGGAGCCTTTGTCAGCGGAATGGTCCTCTTTTACACAACTGCTTATATGCGGTGCTATTAAACTTAGACATGGGGAGGATGAATTGGTTTGGCCAAATAATGCAGCTACTGGCATGCACGCTGCAAAATTGGGCTATGCTTCTCTTTTTGTGGAAGAGATTGGTGCTGAGAAAGAGTGATTGTGGAAGAAGGTTTGGAAACTTGCAGGGGCTAAAAAAGCAAAGCTTTTCTTTTGGTTGTCCCTGTCAAATAAAGTATTAACCTGGGATAACCTCCAAAAAAGGGCTTGGAATGGCCCTAGTTACTGTGTGCTCTATAGGAGGAGTGAAGAAAGCATACATTATCTCTTGATTGATTGCCATTTCTCTAAGGAGGTGTGGACAACGACAAAAACTTTATTGGGGGGTGCTGGAAACTGGGGTGGTTCTTCTTTATCCACAGCTTTTAAAATCTGGTATGAGGACAAACATGTAAAGGACTATAAGGCTTTTCTTGTGGATGTTTGTTGGGCTTTATGGAGGTCCAGGAATGAGATCCTCTTTCAAGGTGCAACTCTTACACCCTTAAAGTTTTTTATATGTTGAAATGTTGTTTTGAGGACTCTAAATCTGTGAAAAAGGAAAAACCTATAAGGCAGATTACAGATTTCCAGATTGAAAAATCCTTCACTTGGGTGTTTTTTGATGGAGCCTCCAAAGACAATCCTCGGAAGTGTGGCGCCAGGGGAAAGCTTTTTCTCTCTTCCCATTATATATCGCTATCCTCCTCCTTGGGGCTTGGTTATGAGACAAACAATTGGGCTGAGCTTACAGCTACTTCAACTTTGCTTAGACTGGCCGTTGAGAAGGGTGTAAACAGGTTGCAGGTTTTTGGAGACTCGAAACTCACAGTAAACTGGGTGTCCAATGTTTTTGCTTTAAAAAATCTCTATTTAAAAGCTACCATGGACCAAGTGATGGAGGTGAAACTATTATTTTCTCCTTTTCTTTCTTTCATGTGTTTCGTGATCAAAGCCAGGTTGCTGAATTTTTATCTGAGGTGGTTTTAATAAATGAGGATTGGATGAAGTTACAGAAGTCCAAGGAAGGGGTTATCATTGATACTGCTTTTGTTTTCCTGTAATTTTCCTTGTGGGTTTTTCTTTTTTTTTTTTAGGTTTTCTTGGAAGTTGGGGTTTTTGACTAATTCTTTAGCTGGTTTGTAATTGGGCCACCCTAATGGTCTCTATTTTTTTTTTTTAATGTTTATATTAATTCTTTCTTTTTCTTTTTCTTTTTAATTATTTTTTAGTTTTCTGGCTTTTGGTTTTGTTTCTGAATGTTTTTGGTCCATGCTTGGGTGATATGCTTTGTGTTGGTGTGGAATGTTGTAAAAACCCTTCCTGGAATTTGCACGAAAGTTTCCGATATTTCAATTTGACATATTCTATTTGTCAATTAAAAACAATGCATTGATTGGACTGGGCACTTCCAGTGGTAAGTAGTTGCAGATATAACAGTGATTTCAATGCATGGGAGATACACAGATTTCAATGGGAATACATATCAGATTTAATCATTAGTTTACATATTCAATTCATTGCCTTGACTGAGTTACAACATTACAGGGAAGTAAATAAAGCAGCAGTCACAAACACTGTCGACTGAGCCAAAGATACTCATAGGTTCATATAGAATCGATACACATTATATGCAGCAACAATATATATATATATAGTTTGCAGACTCATACAAAGCAGTTCTGAGCAATTCTAAGCGTTAATACTCACTTGTACAGAGGTCTGAAACATACAGCAGCAACTCAGAACTAATATCAAATATTACATGGCATAATAACATAGAGAAAATACCCTTATAGATGATTGCAACTTCAAATCAATGCCTGGAACTGTTCGACAGGCCAGTATATTGTTAACAGCATTGGGCAGATTGATGATATCACTGAAAATGGTCCACGTCCTACCTCTTTGTTCTCCTGCGACCCCCTTAATAGCCCAGAACCCTTGCAATCTTCCACGTACAGGTTTCACTGAGCCCAGATTGGAGAAATATGGCTGCACCTAGGTCAGATATCTCACGCCTATCATCTGGAAGTCTCATGCCCTTGTTATGAGTGCATTCAGTAGGGAGGAGGTAGGTGTTGAAACCTAAAGCCACTCTAGAAGCCATGTCCCAATCTCCTAATGTGATGTGGGAATAATAGGCGCCCAAAACTGTCAGCAAAACTTCCTGAAAACCCACGGCCTGGGTATGGAACAATAAACTTCAAACAACCCCTTGAATATGCAGATATTTGACGCCAAATAGATATGTTGACCTCCTTGAATATGGACGCCAAAACCCTAATCTCAAACCAAAGAAATGAATATCGTATAACTCCAATTTTGTCTCTGCAGGAGACTCACAAAATTGCAATGAAAGCCCAACTGGGAAACCTGAGTGGTTTCCCCTTCAAAACCATCTAGGGTGGAATCGTTTCACCACCAAAACTGATCTTCCTTAGAGGGTTTTTGTCCTCCAGAAGCTGAGGTGAACCAGGTTCGATCTTGAGAACCACAAGGGTTTCAATTAGAGAAATAGAATAATCTGAACATCACCAAATGAGCTCTCATAACCTTTTATACTTTTTCTGCCAACTCTTTGGAAGCTTCTAATTAAAATTTACTTTTAATTTAAACTCCCCTCTTGCTTCGAAAAAACCTTTTTTATTAAAGTAATGATAATTTTACGCGCAAGGTCCCTGTTTAATACATCCATGATTTAAAACATTTCATCTCGGTTCCGACGAGCTATAATACTAAGGTGTCTTTTAAATATTTTAAATAATATTTGACAATCTTAGTAAATTAATTAAAATAAAACCATTAATATACTCATTTTGTAGAAACTGCCAGAATGCATCGGAATCGAAAACTAATTGCATTAGAGTGATCTCGATGAAGAATAATGATAAACGGAGCTGATCGAGCGACTTTCTATAAATAGATGCCCTCTCTAAGATTCTTGGAGTGCACACTAGAATCCAAAAATAACATCTGAAAGCATCAAATAATTTTTTTAAACCATCTGAGCTCACTGGTAACATCAAATTACCCCTCTGATCAGGTATACACAAATCCAAAAAGCCATCTCCAACTGCAAAGCAAGATAACCCAAAAATGGGGACAATACAAATGTAATGTAACTTTTTCAATCTCTAAAATGAATACATTATGCTTTTTTTCTTGTTTGAAAAAGAAGAAAAGTCAAGAGGTCGGATCATCCAAGTCTGAGGAAGACGACGAGTCAGATGATGAATGATGAGGTCCTACAATTAGAGGAGTGCTCCAAGGACAAGGAATGCTCGAACAATGATGGTTTCATTGGAAAATGGGAGATTATGACATATTCTCCCCATCGTGTTGTTGTATGGAGAAGGATACTAGTGAGACAAAACAAACTATAGTGGAAGTGTAGATGAGAGTTGAGATTTTCCATCCTACTTCAAAAATTTGGATGTCAGTGAACATTAGATGAATAATAAACTCGCACACTCATTTATAACCAAGGATAGAATAAAATAAGTTGTTCCTAAGATAGTGGAGATGTATCTGTGGATGTAGAAGACATTGCGAGTTATCCATGTATAAGATAATTGGGACCTAATGCTGAAAGTGGCAGTTTTGCAATTCTTCTTCGACTAAAAAAATGTATTTTAAATTGGAGCTATGTGAGCACAATATTCCTCTAATTTGAGTACAACCCATAGACAAAGACTCCATTGATTGAATCCTTTGTTTACAATGAAATTCCAAGAAAAAATCAACAATATTCCCTAAGCTGGAATAATATTCAAGTAAACACGTCTGGGTGTCACCAACAATGTGATTGGTTTGAAGAAGGGATAGATTCGGATATGTATAGATTTTTGAAGTCTGAATGTGGCAACCCTAAAGGACCCCTTCCACATCCCATTTTTTGACTCAATCCTCGAGGAAGTGGTAGGGCATGAGATCTTCTCATTCCTCAATGGGTTCAATGGGTACAACTAGATTAGCATTGCAAAGGAAGAAAAGTTGAAGACAACCTTAATGGTCAAGAATGGTATCTGCGCATACAACTAAATGTTGATTAGGTTGCACAATGCTCTATTCATGCTTGAGATGATTATAATTCATATTTTTTAGAGAATGATGATGGTAAACTTCATGGTGTTCCTCAATGATTGGCTGATTTATGGAGTGGAGAGGACATACCTCCAAGTCTTGGAGGAGTGTATGAAGCTGTGATGAAAGGCCAAACTCACACTGAATCCAAATAAATGTTCTTTCTTGCTGCATTTGTAAAATTATTGGGACTCATTGTGTGTTGAAGTGGGTTAAGATAGATCTATATAAGATGTATGCAGTAAAAAATATGGAAGTTCCATAGGACTTGGGAGCGATTTGGTCGCTTTTAGGATGTGGTTCTATCAAAGGTTCATAAAGAACTTTATACAAGTCTCATACCCATTGGATAGTCGAGCGTGGAAATCCAATTGGATTGAGGAACAACAAAAAGAGTCCAAGGAGTTGAATTTATGATTGAAATTGCACCGATCCTAGCATCTTTGGATTAGACTAAATAATTTCACAATCACGTGAAATCTTTGACATTTATGATTAGGTGATCATTGGCCCAATAGGGTGAACATTAGTAAGATCATTCGTAGTAATTTGTAAGAAAACTAGTGGCAAAGGTGGAAATAAATCCTAGTACAACGGGGAGAGAATCATTGGGGATGGTGTATATTGGCCAAATGTTTCGCTAATAGCTCCTAGCGAATCTTTTTGTATTTTGGGTGGAGCATCAAGCACTAATGTACTTGGTGAATAAGTTGGTAATCTAAGGGAGAGTGAGTAGTTGGTCACATCTTGTTAAACCAATTGCCAACAATTAATTTGAGAGAGTCACTCAATGAAGTAATTAATGGGTTCCCAGATGTCTAGTTGGTTCACGTGGCAGTACTCCTGTCATAGTATAAGAACTTAGGGACATTTCTCTTGATGGGTAGCTTCCCAAAGGACATGAGTAAGATAGAGCAAAAGAGGATTTTAACCAATTCCAAGTCTTTTCAATTGTTGTTCTGTATCGTACCACTTGACTATTAAGTCATTTCAGTTGTCTTGAAGGACTTTAACGATCATGTGATTGTGGATGTTGTTAACAGTTCTAAGTTTAAGTTGTATTAAGGGATGATGAAACAAGGGTGATAGTGAATAAAGTAGCTACAAATGAGTCAATTGAAGTCAAGGCAAGTAAAAATGTAGGGAAAGATATTGAAGTATTATTTATGGAGGCATTCAATAGAGCAACCATAGGGGAGAGTCGGTTCTTGATGTTCAAGAACAAGGGTCACATGTTGGCCAATTGCCAATCATGGAAATGAAATGGAAAGCAAGTAATTAGAGAGGGGATTAGTTCCAAGGATCATGGAAAATGAAGAAAAATTACTAAAATGAGATAGATCGTCTATTGCCTTTCAAAAAATTGAAATGGGTGTCGAGGTGAAGGAGAAAAATGAATCAACCAAGGGACAATGGACGGAATTTAAAATAGTGGAGTGTCAACAAAAATGTCAAAAATATTCTAACAAAAATAGTAATTAAAAAAATGTGTTGTGAGAGAATATTGGCAAAGTAGAAGGGCCCATGATATGAGGAATTTGGTGTAGGTTCCAGGATTTGTGAAGAATGCAACCTCAAGACTATCACCCATGATTGCATGTGCATACCTATAAACTATTAAAGAATTAAACACAAATATTTCAAGGTAGAATGATTTCCAATATATTAGTGAAGCTCACATGTGGAGGAGGGCGAATGGCCCTCCTCACATGAGGAATACAATACAACAAAATACTTTGGAATTGAGAATGATTACAACTAAATAAATAAAGAAATCAATTGATCAACCTTCATCCATATGCTCCAGCTTCTGGTATAGATAAATAAGGAGGTTTAGGATAAGAAATAATCTCTATCTATTAGGGATATTGACTGAAAATAGACAAACCCTATTTTGAGGATAACCACTAAGGATATTGTTATTTATAAGTGACTTATGATTAAATTATGGATAATGATGTCTGCACAAGCTTGTCCATAAATAGTGCATCTTAGACAATTCAAGAGTGCATGCCCTAATATACACTAACGTTCCCACTTAGGATGTACTTAGTAAAAACACTAAAGTTTGAGAGAGATTAAAAATCAACAACTCAAAGTCAAAGCCAAACACAAGACTAAGTTTCATTGGCCCAAGGTCAATACATTATTGCCATGGTCAAATAAGATGAATTATAACATGGACATATTTTCCCCACTCCGTAGAAATTTTTATTTTAATAATTTATCCTATACCTCACAATGCATACCTTCTACTCACGCCAATCCCTACACTCCGACTAGCACCAAGCTTGAATTACTCCCCTAGCCACTCACTCATCCTAACACTTTATACTTAATTCCCCCAACAGCTTGCAATTTAATTTGTAGAATACTAGTAAAATTAATTAAAAGTGTTAATTTCTGAAGAGGGAACCAATTAAGGAAGAACACTACTTGAAGGAGCACACTCATTTCTGCTTTTGGTTCCATATAATGCTTGGTCTCATCGACATTATTAAATTCACTCATTCATTCATTCAATTGGGGTTGAAGAAAGCCCTGTCAAAGAGCAAGAGTTCGTACAAGCTTGTGAGAGGACTGGAAGACATGGAGTGACCCATCCCACTTCCAAGACCTTGGACAGCTGCCCAAATGCCAAATGGGTCCATCCAAGCACGAGGACATCCTATTTGGACAAGGACGTCTGTACTAGATCATACACAAGCCATCCAAGAGGACACAAAGGCCAGCCAAGAAAGCACAAAGTTCGTCTAATTTGGCAGATTTGTTGAAGCTTTTAACAAATCCATCATTCTCATAATTGGTCTGCTGAAGCAAGCATAGCCATCCAAAACCTCAATCAAGCCATTGGACAGTATAACTAATCCATTTAGGCAGAAATTAAAGTCGAAGAAAAATTATTCATTAAAGAAGACACAAAAAATAACAGAGTTTAGGAAGGGTTGAAGGTATCCAGAATTTGTGAAAAATCAGTCCAAGCTTGTGTGCACTCAAACAATTCACAAAACCATTTCGTCAAGGCCAGGAAAGTGAAAAATAAACACAAATCAGTCCAAGCATACTTACAGAAAAAATATCAGAATCTAGAGAGAGTTTGTGAAAACAATTGAAGACTGAATGGTAAAGTAACAAAGGGAGAAATGCATACATAACTGCTGAAATGTGTAGTCAAGAGGAGAGATAAAGACTGGTCAATACAATTACATGTTCAGATCAGCACTTAGAATTTTTTTAAGGTTGAAGGTGCCAAAGACAAAGAACCGGATTTTTAATAGTCACAACAACAAGACAAAGTGTTGAAGACTCAATTTGTCAGTGCAAATCAATTGATAGATGATTGCATTAAAGGATAAGTCACAAAACAGCAAAGAGGAAGGTTGCATGTGAATTGTTTGATGGAATGTCAACATAGTGCCAAAACAAAAAAAAGAAAGGAAAATGGTCAAATCAGAGTTTTAGCAAAGAGGACAGCGATGAAGTGACTTGTCAGGAGTCCTACACTCAAGGAGTACAAAGTGAGAAGAATTTGAATGAAAATGAGGTGCAAGAAGACCATTAGTCATTGCATAGCACATTGCACAACAATTGTTCGATGAAACACCAGAGTACGTCCTCCACACAAAAAAGGTATCTGAAGGACCAAAAGGAGGATGGGACACGTCACAATGAGAACAATTTCTGCCAGTATACAGGAGAACTTATCTTTTCTTGGAAAACATTATAACTAATCCGTTTAGGCAGAAATTAAAGTCAAAGAACAATTTTTTTTTAAAGAAGACAAAAAATAACAGATTTGTGGAAGGGTTGAAAGTATTTGGAAGTAGTGAAAAAAGCTTGAATGCGCTCAAACAATTCACAAAATCATTTCGTCAAGGTCAGGAAAGTGAAAAATAAACACAAATCAGTCGAAGCATACTTGGAAAAAATATATCAGAATTTGGAGAGAGTTTGTGAAAAATTTGAAGACTGAAAGGTGAATATAACTAAGGAAGAAATAAATACATAACTGCTGAAATGTTTAAGTAGTAAAGAGGAAAGATAATGACTGCCTTCAATACAATTGCATGCTCAGATCAGTATTCAGGAGTTTTTAAAGGTTGAAGGTGCCAAAAACCCTAAGGATGAAGAACCTGATTTTTATTAGTCACAACAAAAAGCCAAAGTGTTAAAGACTCAATTTATCAGTGCAAATCAATTGATAGAGGTTGTAGTAAAGGATGAGTCGCAAAACAGCAAAGAGGAAGGTTGCATGCAAATTGTTTGATGGAATGTCAACATAGTGTCAGGACAAAAAAAAGGAAGGAAAGTAGTCAAATCAGAGATTTAGTAAAGAGGGCAGCGATGAAGTGACTCGTCATGAGTCAGTCCTACATCCAAGGAGTACAAAAAAAAAGTATCCGAAGGCCCCAGAGAAGGTTGGGACACATCACAATGAGAACCATTTGTGCCACTATATAGGAGAATTTATCTTTGGAAAACATAAATTTTCGAGGATGGTGAGTTGCTACACAAAGCTTTTAAGGAGAGATCCTTTTGAATTGGTGAGAATACATTAACATAACATCCATAGGTTGGTGCCAAGGTGAACACGACATGGATGGGTGATTTTTTATTGATCTTAGGACTTAGAATCAAATTTCGGCATGTCAAAGAGGTACAATCTAGCTATTTCCCAAGAATTAGGGAAAGTTTTGTGACCAATAGCAATTCGAGGGTGCCACATGATCCTACATTTGGCATTATTGTCCATGACTTCTCGGAGTGACAAAAGTGCTAAGCCTCGCCCCCGAGGGTAAACTATCAGTCACAACAAAAGACGAAGAGGTCGAATATGAAGTGGAGCTCTAAGGTGAAGAAAACGAAGACAAAAATAGCGTTTGTGGAAATCAAGTTCTATATAACTAGGGGGAACTATAATTATCTATGGTGGAAGGGAAACCAAAACCACCAAATGCCAATAAATTTAGAGAAGGCTAAGGTGCACCATATGGCTCAAATGCAAATATTTGATTGATGGCCTTCCATGAAGAAGTCTTGGTAGCCCTTGTCAAGAAATATGACCCAACATTGTCGAAGACCAGTTTCTTGGTTGGGGATGACAAGATTGAGGTGAAATTTAAGGTAGTTGACTTTCTTAGAGTCCTAGGGCTTCCATGCAGAAGGTAGAAAGTTGAGATGACAAAGGTACCCAAGGAGAAGAAACATCAATTAATAGAAGTATTTTTGTGGTGATAGTGTTTATTGAGACCACAAAGACATAGGAGGAGACTCACAAGGACTAGGATGAGGTTCAACCAATAGTTTAAAAGAGTTGTGGCATCTGGGTCGTACACCTTTATAATGTTGCATAAAAGATTCTACAACATTTGGTATGTTGTAAGTTGATTGAATAGACGAGGAATTTTGATTTGCCTCTATGGTAATACCTTATACGTTTGGTTTTGCAAATGGGCAGTTGTAAATTGGTTGGAGTCCTTGTCTTCAAAGATGAAGGTTGCACTATCGAGTTTTTCCAAGGGATTCTATGACTAGATTTTCAGACGTTATATTCCCTTAGTAGGAGGAGTGAATACACAATTATTTTCCAAGCCTATGCGTGAGCAAGAAATTCCTTATGTGTTTAGGTGGGTTTTCTTGGGGATGGATGTTCCCTCTCCACCTCGTTAGGAGAAGCCATCAATAATAATGAAAATTTAGACAACCTATGAGGAAAGGAGTTCCATTTTTGAGGTCAATTTGTAGTAGTCTCACATGCAATGGACATAATGACAAGGGAAGGAGGGGATCAATTATAAGAAGGGACCTAAGTGGAAGTATCCAACCATAGAGCTAGACTTGTAGGTTAATGACAAAGAGCCTAATGTCTAGATGAGGGAGTGCAGGGAAGGTTCCTTTGATGAGGAATGACAACTAGGATGGAAAAATGTATAAAATCAGACCGTCGATTCTTAATTCTCCAGTTCTTAGTAGGACAATGGTCAAATAAGATAATTTGCAAAAATCTTGGCTCTTCTTTATATCTAGTAGCATTTAAGAATAGCATTTGGTGTTTCCGAAAATGAGATTGGTGTAGTTCTCAAGTATAGGGCAGCCAATGCCGAAGTCAAAGACTTTTTGGATATCGAATTCAGCAAAAATAAGAGTGGCAACTTATTATTCAAAGAATATGCAAATATGGAATGCAAAAAAAAAAAAGAATGAAAACAATATATAAAAAAACAATAAAGAACTATTTATAACAATAAAACACAGACCACAAAATAGGGAATGGAATGTCTTCTTTGATATACATGAACATGATGTGCAGGTTCTCCAGTGGAGCACTTTGCTCACACAGAATCTGAAAATATACACATGATGGAGATGCATGATCAATTCATGACGAATTGTACATATAAGAAGAGAAGGGAGTAGATATGATAGAAGGCCTTAACGGTCAGAACATTGGCGACCCTAATGACTCAAAAAGTAATTTACCCGTGACTCAAGTACATCACATATTAGGCATGTAATAACCTTTTTTAACTCCTTTTTCAGTTTTCTTTATTTGCTAAGTAAGAATATATTAATGTCAAGATTTCCAAATCACATCTTGCTTTTACACCAAGTCACAAGCTTTCCTAGATGTGCCTTCCTTTTTTTTTTTCCTTCCATGCCTTTTTATTTATTAGCTCACTATTGCATACTTTAAAAAAGAACATGCATGATTTTTTGCATGATCCTTCTTTTTCATGCATGCAGTTCTACTAATATGCAAGCATCTATGTTTTTGACATTTTGAGAACATGCATGCCCACTTCTTACAAGAAATTCCAAAATCTGAGAAAATAGAAGAAATAAAATTATAAATTTTCTGCATGACTTCTTTTTTGCTCTAGATCTTACATAAATAACTTGGAGTAGCAGTTCATGTACCTCTTCAAAATTTGAAGGCAGAAGGTTTTTAGTAGGAGAGGGACTTCTACACTCTTTTCTCTTCACACCATTTTGCGTGCCTCTTCTAAAGGGGCACCTCTCTTTTCTACAACATTATATGACGAATCCTGAGGTTCTTCCATGCTTTGAGATTCTCTTGATTCCTTTGGAGGTAGATCTGGTTGATCGCCATCCTAATTTTCCTTCTCTTGACTACAAGGTGTAACACAAACATGCTCCTTCGAAGCACCCTTCCATCAAGTGGCTTTTTACCTCTGTTTTCATTGCACTACCTTAAATTCTGCATTAGAAGAGAGAAATTCCTTTCAACTTATTTTGGACTTGGATCTATATTAGTGGGCAAGAATGGCCAAATTACCATATTCAAAGCATTGTATACATCTAAAAGTAATGTTTTCATGATCCACTTTTCAGGTTCTTGTTGAACCCCACCAAACCAAGGAAAAACTAGTAGGGAGGCCTTTTCTTAGATCCACTTCCAAACATATACGGGTCCATAATGTCATGAATTTAGTTTGGGTCTACTTGTCTAGGGAAATGAATTTCCCAACAGCATTTCCAATATGTTCTAGGGCTGATGGCATCCAAAAATGCAAAGAAAGGTTTGGCAGCCTAATCCATATAGGTATGGAAGAAAGGGATCCAACCAAACGCTCAAAATATGACTACCGAGGCTTCATAAAAAGCCCAAGCCCTTATGAAACTAGCCCCCCCTGTTTTATTTCACATCCAATCCATCTAATCTACAAAAAGCACAATGGAAAACTCTTGGGCCAATGGTTAATTTTAACCTCATTCAAAATGAAAAGAAACCAGTTTTGTCCTATCCTTTGACTCAAAGCCAAAAGACTGGGCCAAAAACCATTAAACCTAAAAATTAAACATTTCTCACTAAGCAAATAAGCAATTGGAGATCTCATCACATTCTAGAAAAATAATAGAAAGGGGTGAAGTTGCTTTGGCAACAATAAAACCTGCCTATGGGTAGGAAAGGAAGCACTATCAAATCCATAATTTTTTTGGAATCCCACCAAAAAGCCTTATTTGTTCTGATACATATACCTTTCGGATATCGTATGTTCTAGATTCATAGCCTTTTTGAATAAGGCTTTACCTTACTTGGATACTTCATTGATGTTGAACAAACTTTGCTTACTGCTTGGTACCCATAAGAAACATTGCATGTTATCTTAGGAAACGTTGCGAGTGGATCCTCCTTGGAAAAAACTGAGTAAAAAGCCATGTCTCCTCTAGAATTAATGCATGCAGCCTTGTTTGTAGTCTTGGGTAATGTTGGTAGTGAATCCTCCTTCAAACGAGTCAAATCTCCTCCAAATCTCTTGTATGCATTGTTGCATGTTGTCTTAAGTAATATAGCTGGTGGATTCTCCTTCAAAAACTTGAATCTTCACCTGAGCTCACACATGCAGCCATAGATTTGCTCTTCAAGATTTCCTTATGCGCTTTTTTCCCAAGATTTTTTTTGACCTATTATTTTATAAACAATGATGCTTTTTATGCAGAAATAGACAGTTCTACAAAAATTACATATTTACATTTGCCAAACTTTACAATAAATTTTACCAAATTTTTTTGCCTTGGTAAACGTTGTCTCATATTTTTGCTTTATGGACTAGAAGGTGGACCAAATGACTTACATTACAAGTATACATGACAATTGCAACATAGACTCATATTATAGAGTCTCAAACTCTTAAGTCCATCTTGCATACCCAAAACTGTCATTCTGCCTTAAGTACCAGTCATGGTGATTATGCATTCCAACATCTGTGTAGACACAATAAAAAAGTTTTAATGCATGACTATGATCCTTAGAGATCCTTAGAACATCTTCAAACGCAAAGATACAGAGGTCTAATGGCAAATATAGAATATATAGACCAATCTTTGAAACTTACACCTTCACTGTCTCATCTTCACTAGACAAGTCATCTTGTGAACAACATTTTCAACATTTTTAATGATCTCCAAAACATATAACCAATATGGACATGTGTTATAGGTCTTGGACAACAATCCCATGCAATTGGATCCATTCCTAATCCATGACAACATTTCCCTAATCTCATTCCCATTTTTGTCTAGTTTTTCTCACCGTCTTCACTATTGGACTTTTAGTGAGAGGCCAACTTCCATGACTGGTTTAGTATATTTGAAGTCTATAACTTGCTCAGAAACCACCACGGGCATCAAGTATAAGTCACAAGCTTCAACCTCCATCCATTGTGCAACTTTGACTCAGCCAACCTTGCATGTTATATAAAATTTCAGAGAAACAAGGGATTTATTTTAGCTTCCACTCACTCATCTGACAGATCAATGCCACTTGGAGGTACCTGGGAGAGTCCTCTACATGCTACAATCATCAAACTACGTCAACCAATCCATTCTGAGCCATTTCCATCAAGATCTTCCATATTGGGTCACTATAAGGGTTTTAGACCGGTTTCCATTCTTAATGTTTCTTCATAAAACTCTGCCCCTGAAACCAACTCCTAATACTTGGAAATCATTGCTAGGACCCTTTGCCATCTCTCCCAAAGAGCTCAACTTTCCATGCAACAATCACACATGCCAACAAGCATGAGAAAATCCTTCTCGAGTCTTCATCTCTTCATTCTGCACATACAAGAGACCTTCAAACTCATTTTCATGCTTTTTCCTTCAACTCAGGACCTCAAACTGCACCAACATACTTGAAACATCATGTCAAACCTCAATCCATGCTCACATGAGCTCACAAGCCTCCAAACCTGATCATGATACCTCATTCTGCCACCTAGGGTCTTAAGACTAGATCCATGAGAAGACCACTGAAGAACTTATCCCTTTGGCTCACTATGAGAGTCATGTGACTGAGTCAACACCTTTCTCACATGCTCTAACACTACATTGTACAACTTCAAGCTCATACATATTCATATCACCACCATCATGCCTCTACAAGCCATATTCATGCTCAAGGACTAGTCCATCACATAGACCTACTAGGCACCATACTTTGAGATCTTCAAGACACCTACTATAGCTCACTAGTCACCTCTAGACATCTGAGATAGGATTCACAACATCTCTTATCATTCTCCTTTAACCAAGTCTTTTTAGACCATATAGGTCACTACCCAAGCCTGAACTAGCCTTCTTGAACACACAAGACATGAAAACAATCTCTCTCTCTGAACTCATGAAGCTCTGAAGATCTTCACCAAAGATATGAAACTTATACTGCCTTAAGCAACTACTCATTTCACCATACCTCACTATGCTTCATAAGACTCTCCATTTGATCACTCAAAGCCACACTAGCAAGCTCAAACAAGCAACCTCATACTAATGACCATACCCACCTTCTTGTGAACCAACACTTGGCCTCAAACTTATTTTGACATCAATGACCTCAGGCATATGACATCAAAGACAACTCTCACCTTACTAATCCTTCTTGATTTCAATGACAGTACACAAACACATGACATCAATGACAACTTTCAACAAGCCATGTAGAAACATTATCTATGGTGAGGGGTCAAGGGAAGTTTCAAGCACCCTCTCCTTGCTTGGTCTAAGATAGCATGGCCCAGGAATGAAAGAGGTCTCAATCTTAAGCAACTATGACTTTTCAGTAAAGCTTTGGCCTTTGAGATGGTATGGAGGCTAAAATACAACCCACAATTTCCATGAATCTAGATAATACAACAATAGAATTTCTCCTCACATGAGTATGACATATCTTTGGTGTAGTGGAAGAAGTAGGTCTTTATAAGCACCCAAATTTGTTATAGTCCAATATTTGTGTCCGTTGATGTAATACAAATCCTCAATTATTAAAACTTGTTCCTTCTACTTGTTTAGCCCCATTAAGCTGCTACACATGCCCCTTTTAACATTAAGTGCCAATTTGATCTTGTTTTTACATCTAATCAATGTCTTGAGCCCCCCATTTCAGTGAAAATATGGAACCGTGGCACAATTTAGAATGATAGGTACAAATATATCTGTGAAAATAAATATTCCTCTTACATGATGGGTTGAAGAACACCATTCTGCGCGGCATGAGGATTTTTTATCATTGGTTCCATTACAATAGTTTTATAAAATGTGTGCCACATTCCTATTCCTTCACCCTTTCATGTTGGTACTTTTACCCCCATTATACATTCACTTGTTGTGAAATCACCACTTTAGGTAGGAGGTGGTTCCGAGCCACTTTAGGTGGTAGTTTTGTCATAGTTACTTGTCTAGGGAAATGAATTTCCCAACAGCATTTCCAATATGTTCTAGGGCTGATGGCATCCAAAAATGCGAAGGAAGGTTTGGCAGCCTAATCCATATAGGGATGGAAGAAAGGGATCCAACCAAAGGTTCAAAATATGACTACCGAGGCTTCATAAAAAGCCCAAACCCTTATGAAACTAGCCCCCCCTCCCCCCTATTTTAATTCACATCCAATCCATCTAATCTACAAAAAGCAAAATGGAAAACCCTTGGGCCAAAGGTTATTTTTAACCTCATTTAAAATGAAAGGAGACCAATTTTGTCCTATCCTTTGACTCAAAGTAAAAAGAGTGGGCCAAAAACCATTAAACCTAAAAATTAAACATTTCTCGCTAAGCAAAGAAGCAATTGGAGATCTTGTCACATTCTAGAAAAATAATTGAAAGGGGTGAAGTTGCTTTGTCAACAATAAAACCTGCCTATGGGTAGGAAAGGAAGCACTACCAAATCCATAATTTTTTTGAATCCCACCAAAAAGCCTTATTTGTTTTGATACATATACCTTTCGGATATCGTATGTTCTAGATTCATAGCCTTTTTGAATAAGCTTTACTTTACCTGGATACTTTATTGATGTTGAGCCAACTTTGCTTATTGCTTGGTACCCATAATAAACATTGCATGTTATCTTAGGAAACGTTGTGAGTGGATCCTCCTTGGAAAACGCTGAGTAAAAATCCGAGTCTCCTCCAAAGTTAATGCATGCAACCTTGTTTGTAGTCTTGGGTAATGTTGGTAGTGAATCCTCCTTCAAACGAGTCAAATCTCCTCCAAATCTCTTGTATGCATTGTTGCATGTTGTCTTAAGTAATATAGCTGGTGGATTCTCCTTCAAAAACTTGAATCTCCACCTGAGCTCATACATGCAGCCATAGATTTGCTCTTGAAGATTTCCTCATGCTCTCTTTTTCCAGGTTTTTTTTTACCTATTATTTTATAAACAATGATGCTTTTTATGTGGAAATAGACAGTTCTACAAAAATTACATATTTACATTTGCCGAACTTTACAACAAAATTTTACCAATTTTTTTTGCCTTGGTAAACATTGTCTCATATTTTTGCTTTATGGACTAGAAGGTGGACCAAATGACTTACATTACAAGTATACATGACAATTGCAACATAGACATGCACAATTTACAATTTCCAATTTGACTGACATTACATGTATACATGACAAATGCAACATGGACATCCACAATTTACAATTTGCAATTTGCTGACAACACTCTCTCATGTCTACGCTGATAATCAAATAAATTTGCTATTTAAAAAAGTTTCTATACAAATCTCTGTTGGCTTTGGGACACCAAATTAATACTCCTCCTTGCTAATATTCCTGCTCAGTGGAAGCATCAGATCCTAGATATCTTGGGTTTCAAGGGAGGTGGTTTCTTGATCACCTATCTGCGCTTCCCCATCCACTATAAATGCTCAGTGAAATGATGGGACATTACAATCAGCAAATGCAATCCTAGTTAACCCATTGGATGAACGTTTGGCTGACCATGGCAAGTAAAGTTTAATTTATACAAAGAGATCTATAGACTCCCCCCATTTACATGATCACTTTTCTTCCCCTTTTCGATGTTTGGGAATGGAAAAAAATGTAGCCATGTAGAAACATTATCTATGGCGAGGGGTCAAGGGAAGTCTCAGGCACCCTCTCCTTGCTTGGTCTAAGATAGCATGGCTTAGGAATGAAAGAGGTCTCAATCCTAAGCAACTACGACTTTTCAGTAAAGCTTTGACCTCCAAGATGGTATGGAGGCTAAAATACAACCCACAGTTTCCATGGATATAGATAATACAACAATAGTATTTCTCCTCACACGAGTATGCCATATCTTTGGTGTAGTGGAAGAAACAGGTCTCTATAAGCACCCAAATTTTTTATAGTCCAATATTTGTATCCATTGATGTCATACAGATCATCAATTATTAAAACCCATTCCTTCTACTTGTTCAGCCCCATTACGCTGCTACACATGCCCCTTTTAACCTTAAGTGCCAATTTGATCTTGTTTTTACATCTAATCAATGTCTTGAGCCCCCCATTTCAGGTGAAAATATGGAACCGTGGCACAATTTAGAATGACAGGTACAAATATATCTATGAAAATATATATTCCTCTTACATGATGGGTTGAAGAACACACCATTCTACACCGCATGAGGATTTTTTATAATCAATTTTTTTATCGTTGGTTCCATTACAATAGCTTTATAAAATGGGTGCCACATTCATTTTCCTTCACCCTTTCATGTTGGTGCTTTTATGCCCATTTTACATTCACTAGTTGCAAAATCACCACTTTAGGTAGGTGGTGGTTCTGAGCCACTTTGGGTGGTAGTTTTGTCATAGTTACTTGTGGGGGAAAACCGAGTGTCAAAATGTGAACATGAGACATTTTCTTCATGCTTGGAATTTTGTTTCCATTCTAAGTATTTTCATTTTCATCTAGCAAGTCCACGTGCCTCTTCTTGGCCTCTTCATACTCACAAGTTGAATGTTTCTAAGAATTGGAAAATTATAAGAATAGCATGTTCTTTGTACTCTTGTGACATACAACTTCAGTTCTATTTCTATGCCTTTGACTAGTTTTGATGGGTTTAGATAGTTCTTGGGAGCTTGGATTTCTTACTTTAGTGATATATACATTCAAATTTGGTCAAGCAAACACAAGTACTATGTCTTTTGTGGTTTTTGCATTTAAACTCCTAATGTTGAATCAAACTCTTATTTGCATGTGTCGTCTTAGTTCCATGTCTCTTTTGTCACTCTTTCACACTTATTTCCCTCTTTTTCTCTACAATCTTAGTCCCCCATGTCAGTTCTTGTCAGAAACCCTTGATCCCTGGTCATTATTTGGCTTCATTCTTCTATTTTCTTAGTTTTGGACAAGAGTGCCCCATTGGACAGGAGCACCCCCCACTATTGTTTGATCCTTCGTTGTTCAATGCCCATTTCAGAGAGTTTTTCAAGACCTGTTTTCTTTCTCTCTTTTTGTGACCATTTTACCTTTGTTTGAGTCGGTCGGTGTGCGAATTGGTTTTTCAAATTCAAAATTGGGAGTCTTCTATTTAAAGGGTTCCCTAAGGCATTTTACAAGTAGGGCACTTATCCTTTGGCACTATCTAATGAAAGAATATCAACACACAAGAAACCTAATCTATGCATATTTTTGAATTATTTACATAACACACCTAGTTTGTATGCTTGGACCGAGCGGAGCGCCTAGGCAAAGAACATTTTAGATGCACATTATGCTTGGTTGAATTATATACATTCCCTAAGGGAGAACTACATCGACATGAGGACCCTATCATTGGGGCTATGTAGACAGTGCTTAGTACAATAGGGGTTCTGAGGACAACTCAGCCACTTTCCACTTTATCATTCTCCCCTCCCTTTTGCATTTGATCTTTGTTTGCTTCTTGTGTGTAGGACATCCATTAAGTTTTTAAGGAGAATAAAGACAAAACACATTGAAACTCATGAATAAAAGGATGTGGTGGACTGAGTCACACCCACAAGAAGTTTTCACAGAGTTGCAGGTTTTAGTTGTAATCCAAAAAGGTTTTGGAAGGAGTGCCTTGCTCTCCTATTTGATTCCCCTCTCTTGTCCAAATTCAAAACGACAATCAAGCATTTAGATCCGACATTTGTGCAATCATCCTTCAAGTAAAAAATAGTCAAATATAGCTCCTTGAACCCATAAAAGATAATTATCTCATCCTTTTGCATGCTTTTAATCAAAACCCTAGTTGCTCAATATCATTTTGTATGTGAGTAAAATACATGGTTGAATGTTGGTTTTAATTAGCTATTTTGCTCTACTCAGTTGCTTGTTTGATTAGGATTAATTCTATTTAACCACAAAATCAATAAAATAAGTGACTCCCTTGAGATGGATATGCAACATAGCCAGATTAGAGATCATGATTTGAAGTCACCCTTCATCTTCCACTACACTCTTCTTTGGTTTGCCATCTCAAGCTTGATAGGTCAAGATTTTATTTTATTCATTTTCAGTTGTTGTTTTGGCATTATATTGGTTTAATGAAGTTTGATTTTTTAGTTTAGTTTACTTTCATTTCCACCTCTTTGTTCTAACTAATTATTTGATTCTTTATTTTGTAAGGTTCGGGGTAAGATCCTTCATCGGTCCTATCTCAAACTTGTGTACAATCTCTACATCTTTGTTTATACTATCTACATTATTTGTTAGAACCCATTTCAACTTTTTTTTTCCCCTTGTTTTGAGTGTCCTTGGTGGGTCCAATAAGGCTATTTGAGGTTCGGGTATCACTTCCCCTTAGACTCTTTAAACGCATGATATTGGACCTTTACCACTTTCTTTTATGTGTCTTGCTTCTTGTTTTGGTGAGTTTCAGTTTTAGATAGCTTTCTTTCCAATTGTTTGACAAAAATACTCCACTAATATCTCACTTGATTGATTCATTATACGCATACACGTTTTTTTGGCTCTACTATTTTTTTCAAGTTCACAGTTACATTCCATTGATTCCCGTCTTTGTTTTGCTAATTTCAGTCATTTCACATACTTCTTGTATCTTGTTTCTTGTGTCCTACAATTTTGACAACTTCATTCTTGCTTACTTGTAGCTATCCATCTTGTTTTGTGTTCATTCTCTATCATTCTATGATTCATTTTACATCATTTATATCTTTTTTAGTCTTCCATCACTTATATCTTTTTTAGCCTTCCATCATTGTTGTCCAGTCTTACACATTTGACAAGCATTAGCAACATTTTCTTCACTTTGACAACTTTTACCATTTGCTGTTTTATTTTTGTCTTGAATGCTTCAGCTGTCTTAGTCTCTTAGGCTCTCTTACATTCAGTATCACATTGCTTTAGTATATTTCATTCATTTCGAGTCCATCTGAGGTGTTTTCATAATCTTAGTTTTTTTTAGTGGCTCTCTTGAGTGGATTTTCATGCCTTCACAACTTTTGGCTTATTTCTTGCTTGCTTCTAGCTTGTGGTGCTGTGTTTGATCAGTTTGCTTGCTGTTCAGCGTATTGTGTTATTGCTAGCTTAGACTTGCATTTTTGTGTTGCAGTTAGTTTAGAGCATAGAGGCTCTAACTCGACAAAGACTTGGCAAGCCTATTTTTGACTCAGACTCAAACTTGGCAACAAGACTCGGCCAAGACTTGGAAATACTCAGCAAATTTAAAAAAAAAACATTAAAAATAGCGAATTTAAGAAGAAAAAACTATTAAAATTCATTCCATATCAAATCCACTTAAAACTAGTCAAGTACATCTAACATACACATGTCAACACAAAGAAGTAAATAGTAAAATATTGAATGTTTTCAATCGAACAATTGAACCTGAAACTTAAAACTTGAAACTTGAGAGTTGATATTAAATAGGAGTTGTTTTTATATTCATCAAATTGTTTTCTTGTATACAAAATATGGATTTATAAATCTATGTCGATGGCGTCAACAAAAACATAATATAAAATATACATCTGAGGTTGAGTAGACCCTGCATCACTCGTCTTCCCAACACAATATCCACCACATTGGATCCAACGACATTTTGTGTACATCAAGGAAGTAGCTGCAGCCATGCTACCCGCCCTCGTGGTATCTACCACAACATCTTTATCTCTAAATGTATGGGCTCGCTCCTTTTTCCACCCTAACACTACAAGCTTTGCCTCACGATAAACATGATTGACCCATTAGGGTCCTTTTTATGCATAGGGTTTTCATCCTTTGTGATCCACTTTGATTGTGGATCATACTCCTCTATCTCAATAGGGGATAAATCATCCTCATCACCTATAAGTTTCTTGTGATGGAGGCAAATTTTGTAATGCACAAATACAAGGTCATTCATCCTTTGCATTGATAGTCTATTATGTTTTTTGGAGTGTATGTGCTTTAACATACTCCAATTGCGCTCATACACTGAAACATTGCATGGCTGGCTTAACACTTAAATAAAAATCCTCTGAAGATCTAATAGCTTAGCAGCAAAATTTTCTCACCATTCTCTGATGATTGAGTTTGTTATGATTACTCTGGTATCTACTACCCATGATTGGAGTAATAGGTTTCATGCCTGGCATAGTAGATTTTGTACATCTATGATTTCTTTATAATATAGTTTATTTTCCTTTTGATAAAAAATAAAAATAAAATAAATAAAGAAATAAATTAAAAAATGTTTTTAAACAAAGAAAATGAAAATTCAAGAAACTTAAAAATGATTTACATTTACAATCACCCTTGCCAACATTTAAAAGTGAGAATCATCAAACACCCATTCTACAACATCAATCTAGACAGTGGTCTTTGAGTATGAAGACTCGCTCCATTTCTTGCTAATAAACTTTTGTTTCAACTAAGCTTTTGGTTGTAGCAAAGATTACGAGGTGATGAAAGAGGTTGCAAAACAGTTTACACTAGGGTGGACCAACTCCTTGTTTTCTGTGAACTCTCTCATTAAATAAACAACCCAATCATGGTTGTAGATGTACATGTAAATATTACGACCATGTTGCACAATTGGCTTGACCCATTCCATTTTTGTAATAACCTCTAGCATCAAATTGATGCAATGTGCTGAGCAAGGAGTCTAAAAGATCGATGGGTGCCTTTTGCATAAGTAGTCTACCTACAAAAACATAATTTACTGCATTATTGGTGACTACTTGCACCACATTTTCTTCACCCACCTCTACAATAACTTATTAAAAAATGCCGCACAAGTAATCATCATTTTGTCTTCTCCCTCACATCAATTGACTTCAAAAAGATAGTCTCACCTGAAGAAAAAAACCAAGTTTAGCAATGTTCTATTTTTTCTATTTGTCCATCCATCGGACATGATAGTGCAACTCTTATTCCTCCAAATAACTTGTTGCTCATCAATGATTGGTTTTATATCAGCCACCTTATTTGAACAAATTGGGCTCTTTAAATCATCAACAAAAGAGGCTTTGAATCCCCGACCAACAATGACGATAGCATCCATTAACACTTGCCAATAAGGCGACTTAAAACACAAAAAATAAAATAAAAAAACTAGAATTTAAATATAAAAATGTATAATTAAAAAAATAGATTTGAGATTTTTGTAAATTTATTTTAAAATTACAATAACATTCTAAATTTATACAATATTTTGATTTTTAATGTAGAACAAAGTAGAAAAACATAATATTACCTTGTTGCATGAAAATGAATGTCACAAAAGTACCAAAAGTCACCCACTACACTTGTCGTGGCTATGTTTGTCCTTGTTCCAACTTGTGCTTTCCAGTGATGGTTGGGAACCATGAGTACTGTGTGGCACAAACCAACTGACCGAACTACGCTATCTAGAGCCAATACTACTAGAACTCAATCCAGGCATAGGAGGAATAGAAGAGACAACAATTTGTTGGTTTTGCTTTGCCATTTCCTCATTTTCATGAAAGGTCTTCAACTGAACTGTGATGTCCCTTACAACCTTATGCTCTATAATGAGACATCCTACAGTCATGCCTTGCTATGCGAGCAAGGTGATATTTTAAGCGATTAATGTCATTTCCAAGAAACTCAGCCCCACAATATTTGCAAGAAAGGTGCCCTTCGTACCCTCACTGCCATGCCTTCAAACAGGGTCTTTCAGAATTTTTGGTCCTTATGTCATGGCAAAACCAAAAACCCTACATTGTACAGAAACAAAAACAATGGTAAGGACCATAGGGTTAACCTTTAACAATGCAAATCTCAAATATAGAACAAGAAAAAATAAAGGAAAAAAAAAAAAACAGTAATCAAAGATTCGTATCACATGAAAAAAAAAAGGGGAAAAAGTAAAAAAAACCTAGGGCTTTAATATTTTTTCTATTTAATCTTTAAAATGAGGAAAAAGAAGAAAATTTATAAGAAATGAGGAAAAAGAAAAGAGAAGTGTTCATGTTATTTTACCTCTTGTAGTTGTAGTCTTGTAGATGCTCGAAGACTTCAAAAATGTTTATAAACAACCAATCCCTTGAATCAACTCCAACAATGTACACACTTGTTGCTAGTCTAGCCTTTGCACATTAACAATCAACACCTTCAAAGCAAAATAAAAAAAATCAGAATGATTCAATCACAATGGTGTGTGCACCTTGAAAGTGAAGGAAGTGAAATATGGAATGCGCTCATGAAAATAAGGTTTGAATGAGCGTGTTAGAGTAGCTTTAAGGTTTAGGTTTATTTGTTTTCTTGATTTTTATTTTTTTTAATTTATTAATTATTATTTTTTATTTGTTTTTTTTTTAAAATTGAAAAACGCCAAAGACTCGTTGAGTCCAAGGATGGGGGTTGCGAGTCTAGCCAGACACACTAGACTCGGCGAGTCTGTAAAACACTCGGCTATTCCTTGCAGGGCCTGACTTAGACTTGGATTGGTGAATCCTCGCCATGATTCTAAACGCTTTGTGGTTCCTCACAGGCCCTAACTCGAAATTGGATTGGGGAGTCCTCGCAAGGACTCGCCGAGTCGTGATTCACTTAATTAGAGTTTTAGATACATTTAATCTTCGGCTAAAGCATATCTAGCATTCATTTGCATATATTTATCTTTATTTGTAGACTGTTTAGAAGATTATAATTTTGTTTGAGATAACTTTTAGTGCTTTCATCTTGCATTTGCTATATTAGTAAAAATAAATTAAAAAGGCTAGGTGTTTGTTTCTTATCCTTGTTGTCAATTTCAAAGTAGAAGTAAATGTTGTTTGTGCAGATTGAACCAACCTAGTGTTGGCTTAATCACTTAGTTTTATCATTTGATTAAGAAAGTAAATGCTTTCATTTCATTTGCTAGTTTGTGTACAGGTTTGCTTGTTTCTTTTCTTGCAATTGGTCTAGATTTATGTTTCAACATTTAGCTTAGTTTTCAAGGAGGCATACACTACTCTTAGCATGAGCTACTCTACTTATTCCTCCTTCCTTCTCTGGAGCCTACCCTTTCTATCATGGTCTATAGTAGAGTTGGCTTGTAGTACCTTCTTCTATCTTGTCCATCATTTGATGAAACTCCCTGCTTGGATCAGCCCCTCTGAGTTGAGAGTATTATTAAAACATAGAATATATATAGAATACACAGATATATCTATTTGTGAAATCAATTAGCAAAGGCACACATATTTGAAACAAATATTTAACATGGAAAAACTCAACTGAGATTAAAAAAACCACGACAATTATTCATTTATCGATAAACTTAAGTACCCAATACATTCCTTCAACTTCTCACTCAAAACAATTCACAAAACCTTCACAGTGCTCGCATATATCTCACACCATTCACAAAATAATATTGTGTTTATTGTTGTCTCAATGTGTAAATTTACAAATAGGTAAAACTCTTTTTATGTTGGGGTGGTGGATTGTTGTAACCAATGGGTCCAAACTCTTGCCTAGGAACTCAACAACGATAATAAATATATATAATTTATTTACATGAGATTATCCCGTGTTAATAAACAAAATATATTTATTTGACCATTTGTAAAATGTTAATGGTACTTATTAGCACCATTTAAGTATTAATGTTCCAACACTTCCTCTTAATGTTAAGTGGGGATATATGCCATAGTCACCTCAAACAAAAGAATTATATTCCATGAAAAGAATTATAATCCATAAACTATTTAGAATAAGCTTAGACTAGCATGACTGTGAGACTAAGTCTCATAGTTTCTCATGAATAATCAATCAAGCATATTGAAAGTCTTTTATAACATCAAAATGTCCATTATAATATATGCTTCTAAGTATCGAGTACAAAAATAAAACTTCCACACGAAGTTTACTAAAATCATATAAAGTTATATATTACAATACTTTACAATAAGAAGTATAGAGAAGGAAACACATGGCCATTAAAAAGTGACATTGTCATGCACACTCCCTCTCAATGGCAACTCCGAGAGGCCCAATATTGTACATAACTTAAAAAAATTGGTAGTGTCAAGTGGTTTTGTGAAGATATATGTCACTTGTTCATCCGTAGGATACAATTGCAAATCGTTATTGAAGAATTTCTCTCAGATAAAATACACATGAATTTCAATATGCTTAGTTCATTGGTGCTGCATTGAATTTTTTGCTAGAGTTATACAACTTTGATTATCACAAAGAAGGGTGATACTGTGAAAAATATCTAAATAAAGTTTTAACAACATCCGCAACCACATGGCTTCTTTAGTAACTTCTATTGCACTTCTATACTCTGTTTTTATAAAAAAGATAAAAACAATAAGTTGTTTTTTGCTGTTCTAAGTGATGACACCTGCACCAAACTTAAACACATCTAGAAGTAGATTTATGATCACACTATGGTTAGCATAACAATAACCAAATACGGAAAGATAAAATATGACATGTTTATCTATGGTAAAACACATTTCAAATATTTAAGTCATGTTTTAGGCAAACCAATTCACTACTTTGATTACTGAGTTAGTGACATACATAAATCATTGTATGCAATTCATTATTGGACGTCTCCAATATTGACAAGATGGGCATCCCCAACTGTCATGTGATACACACAACAATTTAAGTTATCCAAATATTAGATATCTTAAAAAAACTTTGCAAGATTAATATATTTTTTGCTGTTTTCTAATGATTTAGCATTGGATCTAACAAAAGATCAGGTATGTAACCTCTCATATATCAAATATGGACAATTTTAGCATGAGATACAATCATCCAATCAAACTAATATGAGACTGAAACAAACAATTTCAGACATGTATGGACAAAAATGCTTAGTAAAGTAAATGATAAGGAGTCAGTTAATAATACAAACTCCATTTACACTTTGCATTTTATAACATATATCTTATTATCAAATGAAGCATCTAAGCATTTTAGCATGAACTTGCCTCACTTTATCAAAATAAAACATCTTAACAATTGAAATAGAAAAGATCCTCTCTTACTGAGCATAATTTTTTTACCAAATGTAATAATTAAACAAGATCATCTTGTCAAATGAAGCACAGTGTTATGTATATAATGTATTTCAATGCTAGTTCATATGAATTGAAAATAATCATAAAGTTAATCATTTTGAAAACAATATAATGTCTATATATATATATATATATAAAATTTGCTTTCTTATCTAAGACCAATATGTCTAATACAATATAATTGTAATTAGCATTTTGTAAGAATCAAAATAAATAGTTTTATTAACAAATATTATTGTAGTTGAAACACTATCAATTTAGTTAGTATCTTTAAAATAACAACCAAGCTATAATAATGGCAAGTGATATGCCATGAGCATATATGTATTTTGGTGCAAAAAAATATAAAGATTTAGTAGGGACTCTATTTAAAATGCATGTAGAAGTATCTATGGCTTCAACCCATAAGAACTTCAAAATATTTGCAAAATGCAATATTGTTCTAGTCATTTCTATAATGGTGTGGCTTTTCCTTTCAACAATACTATTCTACTGAGGGGGGTAGGGAGTTGTTAATTCCATTTGAATACGACAACTAATGAAAAAAATCAAACTTTTTATTAATATATTCACCACTATTATTAGAGCTTAATCTCTTAATAAAAAAATTAGAAGCATTTAAAAAATGTATAGCTTTAATCTTTCATGTCATAATTGAGATTCATTCTTATTGTATGATGAAAAAAACATGCAGAAGAAGCAATAAAAATGTATAAAATATTCTTTTGAATATCTCTAACAATCAGAGAACTAAATTGATTTGTAATGGACTTGTTATCTTTAAACAAAGTTACAATGAAGTTATCATTCGTAAGTTGGGAACAAGATAACAAATTCGTCTTAAGGTTAGGTCCATAGAAAACATCATTAATAACATTTGAAAATTTTGTTTTTCTTTGCTTAGTTGCTTCTAGAAAAGAATGATTTCATAGGTAAATCTTTTTTGAAATATCTCCAATATCAGATAAAATGTTAAATAAGTAAGTCATATAGTCCAATGCACTGCTATCTAAAATCCATTCATTCTCATTATAAACAAACAAGACAACATATAAAGCAATAACATTAAAATTTTGTTCTTGATTATTGTTTTGATTAGGGTTTTGATTCTTTTGATAGTTTTGATTAGATTTCTTCCCTTTGTTATTTTTAGAAGTTTTATTGTTAACTCTTTGTTTTTATAAGAAGTTTCTCTTCTATGATTAAATTTACTATACAGATTACAATTCTCATTAAACTTAGGTTTATGATTCTTATTGCTAAATTTCTTTTTTCCCTTTCTGCTATTGACAGAATTAAAGTTAGATTTTTGGTTTCTATTGTTCTCAGAAATAGGGTTGAAAGCGAGAAGTGCTTGAGTGGCATTCTCTTTAGAATCAAAATTAGACATCATTTGCTCTTTTTGAATCAGAAGAGTTGACAAGGTAGTGAGGTCAGGGATATCTTGTTCTGTTTGGTACTTCAAATTCAAAATTAAAATAAAATTATGATTTTTTTCATGAATATTAAGTTGAATAATATCATATAAAAATTGATTTTAAATTAGATTACAATTGCGTCCATCTAACTAGCTTTAATATTCTTAATTTTAGCAAAAAAAGTAACAACTTTTTCATCACTTTTCATAGGTGTAGTCAACAATTCAAGAATCAATTTAATAATCTTCGAGAGACGAGTGCCCTCATTTATAGACTCAAAGAGCTTCCAAGCATCACTAGGAGACTCCTTATTGGCGATATGGAGTAGGAATTCATCTTTAACACTCCGCAAGATAATTGACATGGCTTCTTGTAATTTTTGTTGAAATGCATTTTGAAAGCTCAGGGGTCACATGTCATTCTGACAGGGTTTGTTCACTCCCGACAACAATGTTCCACAACTTTCTAATGATAAATTTCAGATTTAATGTGGATTTTTCATATATTATAGTTTGATCCATTAAACATTTGAGATTTATCTAATATAAAGTTAGGGGAAGCTATAACTTCTCTTTAAGTATAACACTAGATGATACTTAAAATTCAACCCTTTTTTAATATGAATTGTAATTTTACTTGATATTAAAACAAATTATAGGTGCAAACAAATAATATTTGTTCAAATATATGTTAATGTTGACCATTTTTGGTCCTGCAGGCCAAAATCTGTCTCCTTTCTTCCCTATTATCTTGAGCAGTCAGTCTTTTATGTATCCACCCTTCTGCAAATTGTGTTTTCTCCCTTTTGTAATAAACCTATCTCTGTAAAGAATCAAATGACTTGAGTCTTGTAGACGTCAAGGAAGAACCTATTTTGCATGAGGCAAGTCAAGAAGAGAGGATCCGATTTGCAACTGCCCAGGTGGTTATCATGAGTGACAATGAGGATGAGATCATCATGGATGCTCCCTTTGAAGACATCATCAACAATGGAGAAGACACAGGTCATACATACATGCGGATGTTCCAGCAATATGAAGAAGTTGACAAACTTTATTTGTCAACAATGGATGATGAAGGATGTAAGCATGGTAAGCTCTCTCCTCCCTTGTTTGCTGAACTTCCTTGTTGCTTTGATGAAGAGAATGACCATGCCATGGAACCCGAGTTGGAGGAGGATCAGGAGCATGTCTGGGACAACTAGAGACTCTGGTCTTTGAGCAAGAAAATGAGAGGTCTGTCCATCTTGTTGAAAGCTTTGAAGAAGAGAGTTTTGAGCAAGAAGGTGATGTCCTGTGGGATGAACAAGCATTTTGTGATCTCATTTCAGACATCACAATAGTCACCCTTTTTCAAGAAAGCCATGATGAAGCAGAAGATAAGTTTGACAGTCTCTTCAATGAGGCAGAAGGGAACGAGTCAATCCATGATGCATGTCAAAGGGGCTATGAGCTAAATGAGGCTTATGATGATAAGCTAGCAGCCATTGATTTCTTGGTGACATACACCAGCATGAAGGGCCAGCATGAGGCAAGCTTCCAAGAGCAAGATGAATACATATATGTTGGAAGCATGTTTGACCTTGATTCATTTGGATACAAGCCAATCAAGGTGGCAGACAAGAAGAGCAAGTCACCAAGTCTCATTTCCATCCAACCATTTGTATGGAACCATAAGTTTTCTTGCCATGAAGGAGACTTAAGAAGTTTTCCCTTTGATCCAGGAGGGAGGCAAATATACTTGGTTAGCTGTACATAGTAGTTTGCTTTCAGTTTTTCTTTCCCTATTTTTCGTAAGTGCTATTTGCACAATTGTAGTGTTTTTTAGCCTTTGTTGTGTGTGTTTTCCTTTGTGTTTGAGGTAAAAGCTTTGTTGGTCCATAAGTCTTTAGAAGGCTGTTGCTAACTTTTCCAAGTTGCATCTTGACCCCATGCCCAATGGACTTTGAGGCTACCAGTCTTTTTAGCATAGCAGGCATGCTTTCTCTGGGAATCGCCAAATTTGTTGACCATTTTTTTGGTCCTGCAGGCCAAAATTGGTCTCCTTCCTTCCCTACTATTTTGAGCAGTCAATCTTTTATGTATCCACCCTTCTGCAAATTGTATTTTCTCCCTTTTGTAATAAACTTGTCTCTGTAAAGAATCAAATGACTTGAGTCTTGTAGACGTCTCCGGTTGATCCATAGGCTTATCCTGTTTCAGGCAGTCAATTTGCACAAGCTGTTTGGCAAGGGAATGGCCCGGTTCAAAGAATGAAAGTCTTTTACAAAGTTCTAAAGACAAAGTGCCCTTGCGTAGGGCAATCAAGAAGCAAACTGGACCATTCCAACAGGTTGCGGAAGACATTTTGGACCCAAGGTGCCCTTGCGGAGGGCAGAGGGCAAATTCGAAAAAGTTACAAGGCAGAAGGCCCGAGGGAAGAATTCCTTCGAAAAAATGACAAGGCAAAAGGGAAAAAATCCAAAGGCACATTCCTTCGGACAAAATGTCGGAAGGAATTCAAGAAGAGAAAGGGCCGAGACTCCAAAGAAAAAGCCTAAGGCATGAAGAAAGATTTCCTTCGGACAAAATGTCCAAAGGAATTAAGAAGACCAAGGCAGTCCGAAGGAATCCGAAGGGCAAGTGCCCTTGCGGGAAACTTTCGACTGCCAAAAAGGGGTTGAAGAAATTGTCAAAGGGGTGATGGGCCCAAAGACATCAAATTCAAGGAACCATATTAGCCATTGGCTTTTAAATGGTGACGGGCCTGTGGGTGTCAAATTTACAATGATGAAATAGCCGTTTGGTTTTTGAATAGCGACGGGCCCGCAAACGTCAATTTTTGACGAGATGCATCGGCCGTTGAGGAGGAGCCAAAGGACTAAGGCCTTCACGATAAGTGGCCAAAGGCTCATGGCGTAGACCCGAGTAAACTCAGCGACCTGCCGAGAAAGGAGCCCAAAGAGCCAGCAAAAGACAAAAAGATAGCTCGAGAGCCGAGTTGCAAGGAAAGAGACAAAAATGGTGAAAGCGTGAGCATGCACACATAAGCCAAGCGCAGAAGAAGACAAAATAGTCCAGGTGGCACAAGAAGCGTCGGCAAAAGAGTTATTATTGGAGGTGAAACAGTGCTTAAGAAATGGTCATCAAAAAGCGCAAGCATTCAATGGCGCGGCCTGTTTTTCTTCGTTTGAGCATTGGTGAGCGGGCAGTCGCGTAAGTTTCATAAAGAGAGGCGGCCTTGTCATTCAAATGATCAAGCAACCCATGCTTTTACAATGATATTTAATATGATTTAAATGCCAAAGTCAAGACTTGGACTGTCGCAGCATGGGCCACTCATTTTGAAAAGCGCCTAAGTCTTCCTTTTGATGCTATATATATTGTAACCTCCAAGTGAGGAAGATATCTCTCATTTTGTAAGGCGAAGCCCTGCGAAAATCTCACTTTAATCAATAAGAATGTGTTTTACCTCTATCTGACTGGTTATTCTTCTGAGTGTGTCTGTGTATCAATTTTGTGTTCAGTCTTTTAGCTTGAAGCTTTCACAAATTGACACCAACATATCTGGTGTAGACAAAGCACCATTTCTGTAGGTTAACAGGAAGTGTTGCATCTGGAGCGCAGAGACAGATAAGGGTTATCAAACAATGTGTTTTCTACAGCGCCTATGGTAAGTTCATTTTCTGTGTGTGTCTTCTTTAAGCCTATTATTAAAGTTCCCTACAATCTAGTCTTTTATTAGATAAAGTGTATGTCTGCCCTCTTTTAGTCTGAAGTGTGAATAACTGAGTAGATCAAAAATCATTTTGGTGCATCACCACTTAGAGTAGTTTTTGTTCTGGTTATTCCTTTTCTCTTCCCCCCTTAGTATTAGTAGTAGTAGCAGAAGACAATAGAGATGCATCAAAGGGAGCTAGCCTTTATCTAGAGATTCTCCCCTCAGTTTTGCCAGACCCACAGCAAGAGGGGAGTCTTCATTGTGCCACGTGGAAGAGAGAAGCCCAGCCTTCTCTCAAGGGTGCAATCCACAACATCAACAGTTTTTGGCACGCTCAGTGGGAATCATTTTAATGCTCAGAAAAGTCCCAGGATTGGTGTTGGTCCTGTTACAGCAAGAATGAACCACTAATCCAGCATCTGACTTTTAATCAGGAAATTGTGGGACAGTTTGTGCAAGGAGTTGAAGGATTTTTGGTGTGTTTTTCAACCAATCAGCGTCTGTAGGCATTTCAACCAACACCAATGGTTACTCCGAGTTGAATTAGTTGGTTAAGCAGTCCTGGTGCCATCAAGAAATCACATTTTTTTGGTATGTATAATTCCATTGCTCAGCAGCATGGACCTTATTTTCCTACATATAACTTTGATCAAGCTTAGGTTGTTCATGGCATCACCTCAAGCAGCTCTCCTAGTTGCCCTTCACCTAGTGTAAAGGAAGTAACTCTGGAATTTGAGAAGCAAGTGATGGAGATAAACAGATTGGAGGAGCAGGATAGATATTAGCAAGAGCTTATGTATAAAGAGGAGTGCTTGTTTAGGCAAGCTCAGGTCTTGCAATCCATGAAGGAGGAAGTAGCAAAATGGAAGAGTCCATTCATTCAAGGCAGTCAGCCTTGTGTGTCTTCTCCCATTCCAAAACAACCCCCTCCTATTCTAAAGAAAGCCCCCTCTTGTGCACCAAATCCTTTCTACGAGATAACACTTGCTCACTCTAGCTCATCTGATGTATTAATCACTCCTGCTCTTGATCCCTTGCACCTAGCTTTTCAACACCAAAGGGCATTAGAGCAGCCTCCCATGGAAATGAACCTTCTCAATTCCTTAGATTGTGAATCCTCCTTTGATGGGAATCACCCTATGTCTTCTGGAAAGCAACGCATCTCTCTTAAAGCAACTCCTCCTATGCATGAGCAGACCCTTCCTAGTCTCCCTCAACCTCCTCAAGTCTCTCAACATGATGTCAAGATTCCAAGTTGGAGGAGGGAATACCATGAACCAGCTCAGGGCCTTGGAAATGGTGAAGCTACTCCTGCTCATGGTGATCCTCATGATCTCCAAGAAAGGCTCTTCCAAAAGAATATAGCCAGGCAAATTGAAGAGTTGGAGTCCAGAATGAGATTCCTCAGCCAAGGTGTGATGGACAGTTTAGACCAAACAACAGATTCCATGTCTGAACACACCCCATCTACACTCCTTCAAGATAGCTATCAGGCCACATCTGATATAAATGAAGTGTTGGCCAAATGGAAGGAAGAGAATCATTCGATTCTAGCTCAAGGATTGCCTCCTCTTCCACATGAGTTTGTCCACCAACCCTCCACTCCATTCTTTCTCAAGGAAGAACCTATTTTGTATGAGGCAAATGAAGAAGAGAGGATCCGATTTACAACTGCCCAGGTGGCTATCATGAGTGACAATGAGGATGAGATCATCATGGATGCTCCCTTTGAAGACATCATCAACAATGGAGAAGACACAGGTCATACATACATGCGGATGTTCCAGCAATATGAAGAAGTTGACAAAATTTATTTGTCAACAATGGATGATGAGGGATGTAAGCATGGTAAGCTCTCTCCTCCCTTGTTTGATGAACTTCTTTGTTTCTTTGATGAAGAGAATGACCATGCCATGGAACCCGAGTTGGAGGAGGATCAGGAGCATGTCTGGAACAACTAGAGACTCTGGTCTTTGAGCAAGAAAAGGAGAGGTCTGTCCATCTTGTTGAAAGCTTTGAAGATGAGAGCTTTGAGCAAGAAGGTGATGTCCTGTGGGATGAGCAGCAGTTTGTGATCTCATTTCAGACATCACAACAGTCACCCTTTTTCAAGAAAGCCATGATGAAGCAGAAGATAAGTTTGACAGTCTCTTCAATGAGGTAGAAGGGAATGAGTCAATCCATGATGCATGTCAAAGGGGCTATGAGCTAAATGAGGCTTATGATGATAAGCTAGCAGCCATTGATTTCTTGGTGACATACACCAGCATGAAGGGCCAGCATGAGGCAAGCTTCCAAGAGCAAGATGAATACATATATGTTGGAAGCATGTTTGACCTTGATTCATTTGGATACAAGCCAATCAAGGTGGCAGACAAGAAGAGCAAGTCACCAAGTCTCATTTCTATCTAACCATTTGTCTGGCACCATAAGTTTTTTTGCCATGAAGGAGACTTAAGAAGTTTTCCTTTTGATCTAGGAGGGAGGCAAATATACCTGGTTAGCTGTACATAGTAGTTTGCTTTTAGTTTTTCTTTCCCTATTTTTCGTAAGTGCTATTTGCACAATTGTAGTGTTTTTCAGCCTTTGTTGTGTGTGTTTTCCTTTGTGTTTGAGGTAAAAGCTTTGTTGGTCCATAGGTCTTTAGAAGGCTGTTGCTAACTTTTCCAAGCTACATCTTGACCCCATGCCCAATGGACTTTGAGGCTACCAGTCTTTCTAGCATAGCAGGGATGCTTCCTCTGGGAATCGCCAAATTTGTTGACCATTTTTTTGGTCCTGCAGGCCAAAATTGGTCTCCTTCCTTCCCTACTATCTTGAGCAGTCAGTGTTTTATGTATCCACCCTTCTGCAAATTGTGTTTTCTCCCTTTTGTAATAAACCTATCTCTGTAAAAAATCAAATGACTTGAGTCTTGTAGACGTCTCGGGTTGATCCATAGGCTTACCTTGTTTCGGGCAGTCAGTTTGCACAAGCCGTTAGGCAAGGGAATGGTCCGGTTCAAAGAATGAAAGTCTTTTACAAAGTTCTAAAGACAAAGTGCCCTTGCGGAGGGCAGTCAAGAAGCAAACTGGACCGTTCCAACAGGTTGTGGAAGACATTTTGGACCCAAGGTGCCCTTGCGGAGGGCAGAGGGCACATTTGGAAAAGTTACAAGGCAGAAAGCCCGAAGGGAAGAGTTCCTTCGAAAAAATGACAAGGCAAAAGGGGAAAAATCCAAAGGCACATTCCTTCGGACAAAATGTCGGAAGGAATTCAAGAAGAGAAAGGGCCGAGACTCCAAATAAAAAGACTAAGGCATGAAGAAAGATTTCTTTCGGACATTTTGTCCGAAAGAATTAAGAAGACCAAGGCAGCATGAAGGAATCCGAAGGGCAAGTGCCCTTGCGGGGGACTCTCGGCTACCAAAAAGGGGCCGAAGAAATTGCCAAAGGGGTGATGGGCCCGAAGATGTCAAATTCAAGGCAGCAAACTAGCCGTTGGCTTTTAAATAGCGACGACTTTGCGGGCGTCAAATTTACAATGATGAAATAGCCGTTTGGTTTTCGAATAGCGACGGGCCCGTAGACATCAATTTTTGACGGGATGCATCGGCCGTTGAGGAGGAGCCAAAGGACTAAGGCCTTCACGATAAGCGGTCAAAGGCTCATGGTGCAGACCCGAGTAAACTCAGTGACCCGTCGAGAAAGGAGCCCGAAGAGCCAGCAAAAGACAAAAAGATAGCCCAAGAGCCGAGTTGCAAGAAAAGAGACAAAAACGATGAAAGCGTGACCACACACACATAAGCCAAGCGCAGAAGAAGACAAAATAGTCCAGGTGGCACAGGTAGCGTCGGCAGAAGAGTTATTACTGCGGGTGAAATAATGCTTAAGAAATGGTCATCACAAAGTGCAAGCATTCAATGGCGCAGCCTGTTTTTCTTCGTTTGAGCATGGGTGAGCAGACAGTCGTGTAAGTTTCATAAAGAGGGGTGGCCTTGTCATTCAAACAATCAAGCAACCCATGCTTTTACAATGATATTTAATATGATTTAAACGCCAAAGTCAGGACTTGGACTGCCGCAGCATGGGCCACTTATTTTGAATAGCGCCTAAGTCTTCTTTTTGATGCTATATATATTGTAACCTCCAAGTGAGGAAGATATCTCTCATTTTGTAAGGCGAAGCCTTGCCAAAATTTAATCTTGATCAATAAGAATGTGTTTTACCTCTATCTGACTGGTTATGATTCTGAGTGTGTCTGTGTATCAATTCTGTGTTCAGTCTTTTAGCATAAAGCTTTCACAAATTGACACCAACATACGTGGTATAGACAAAGCACCATTTCTGCAGGTTAATAGGAAGTGCTGCATGTGGAGCGCAGAGACAGAGAAGGGTTATTAAACAATGTATTTTATATAGTGCCTGTGGTAAATTCATTTTCTGTGTGTGTCTTCATTAAGCCTATTGTTAAAGTTCCCTACAGTCTTGTCTTTTATCAGATAAAGTGTATGTCTTCCCTCTTTTGGTTTGAAGTGTGAATAACCGAGTAGATCAAAAATCATTTTGGCGCATCACCACTTGGAGTAGTTTCTGTTTTGGTTATTCCTTCTCTCCTTCCCCCCCAGTATTAGTAGTAGTAGCAGAAGAGAACAGAGATGCATCAAAGGGAGCTAGCCCTTATCTAGAGATTCTCCCCTCAGTTTTGCCAGACCCACAACAAAAGGGGAGTCTCCATTGTGCCATGTGGAAGAGAGAAGCCCAGCCTTCACTCAAGGGTGCAATTCATAGCATCAACAGTTAAACACTATGAAAAAATTGAAGTAAAATGTATTAATTTATGTGTCGTATATAGAACAACTTTTTAAACACTATGATTAAAGTGTGAAAAACCTATAATAGGAGGCTTGAAAACAAAAAAAAAGACCACGCCATTGCATCCAAAACGTGCCAAAATCTAGGAAACGATTGGTCACACAACTATCGTTGATAAAAATTTCACTAGCTCAAATGTTGCATAAGAAAACGACACTAGAAAAAGGTTTACATGTGAAAAGATTGACACACAAATCGAAAAACGGAATTCAAAATTAATTAAATTTGAAATAGTAATTTGACTAAGTCAAAAAGGATTAAAATAGTTGTTTTTAGGGGGTTTTAAACACACGATCACCCTAGTTACAAGATTTAGCAAAAAGAAAGCCACTAACCCTTCTAGAAGTCTAGTTGAAAATTTATATGCACAAAATCATATATTTACTTTTTTTATTTGATTTTTTTAATAAAAAATATATAAATTTATATATACGGTACATGTAAATTAAATAGTAAATCAATATTACTTTTTTTAATTTTTTAGGTAAAAATGCTTAGCCAAGGAAGGTGGGGGCCACTATGTCTAAGTGAAAAATAGAGATTTAATAAATGAGCTATTTTTTAAATACTTTTTCCAACTATATGAAATAAAACTCATAACCTTTAGCTTGCTTTAGGAAGATGAATGGCGCTCAAGGGGGAGTTTGGAAAATCATAGCAAATTGTATAAGCCTTGAAATTTTGTTAGGCTTCCTGAAATCTTGACATAAGGCAGATTAGTCTCTCAAAATCAGATTTGTCTTAAAAAAATCCATTTTGAAAATTTTAAAGAGCTGCTACAGCTATACAATGACACCATTGGAGTTGAAATAAAATTCAGAACTTTGAATGAAAGCTCTTGGGGCTTTACAGGAGTTCTTAGGCAGTCCAAACCATAGTTCGTATCTCATTCTTGGTGATTTCTCGGGAGGGCAAAATTTGAACTGGATATCAGGTATTTCTGGGCAACTTTATCACTACTTTAAAAACCATATAAATTCATAAAATAAACTTAAATGTAAGAGATTGTTAAATGCAATGAAAAATGAATGCCATAGGCCCATAAGTATATTTTCTATCAATGTGAGAAAAAAAGAGTACAATGGTAACAATACTACAAAATTGCAAACTACAAACTCAAAGTACAAAGTACATGCTGAGCACATGTTTATATTGAGAGGGGAGGTGAATCAGTATAAGTTAATTTTTTACTTAATGAAACTTAATATCCACAATCAAAGCATTCACATAAAAATGACATAGATTGGCACCATATTTACATGAAAACCCTTTCGAGAGAACCATGGAGAAAATGACTGCTTGGATTTACTGTCCAAATCCAGCCACAAATAAAAATTTTCTTACAAACTTTGTAGGCACCAACCTACTGGAGACACCAATCCCCACTGCTAAGTACCAACTTAGCAAGAGAAACCAATCTCTTCTTTCTGAGGCACCTACTCCTACTGAAACAATTTTTCACTTTACTATCGTTGCTTCATCAACGAATGATGACAAATTCAATTTTCTCCTCTTCTCCACAAAAATATGCTTATGCTTGAATGATAAAAATAATTAATTCCATTATTCAAATTTGCATGTGTTTGTATGATATATCTTTTTATTCTCCACACACTTGCTTCCTTCTCTTCTTTATTGATCTTCACATATCTCACACTTCAACTTCCATATCTTTTTCAACCTTCTATCCGTCTTATATAGCTTTCAAAGGCTCTTCACAAAGGAGGTGTCCCCTCCAAGAGGCACCTCTTCACCAAAAGATGTGACTGTTGACATTTCTGTTGACATTTCCGTCGACATTTTGACATTTTTGTTGACAATTCCATTGACAATTATGTTGATATTTCCATTGACAACTCTGTTGATTTTTGTTACAATTCCATTGATTTTTTAATTGACATCAATTACAATTTCTTTGACATCAATGCCAATATTTCAACAATCTCCCCCTTTGTCATTGATGGCAAATCTGTAGAGAAACTCCCCCTTGCTGTAGTTCTCCTCATTTGCTCCCCCTTTCGTTAATTCTCCCCTTTCGACATCAATGGCAAAGGGATGTTCCTTATACTTCCATCCACAAATAAATGATGGAAAACATCCATGTCATTTTCTTCAAATTACCACAACTGAATGATTGACTTTCCGCTCTTCCCTATCCTTTTGCATAAGGACTTCTTTTCTCATTTGCTCTCCTTGAATTTGATCAAATCTGGGCTTTTTGACATCATCTACATCCATTTGAATTAACTTTAGTTGCTCAAGTGGTAATCACTTCCCTTTTTATCTGCATATCATGCTCCGTATGCTCATTAACATTCCCAGCGTGATCACTTGCTATATCTGAGCTACCTTTTGCAATCTGCACTTGACGTTGGCCCATGTTTGTTGTAAGATGTTCTGCACCCTAACTGATTTCATTCTGTTCTGTTCCTACTTCTCTGGCTTGTTTCTAATAACAATACCATCACTAGCATCATCACTCCCACAAAGAATATTCTGTTGGAAATATTGTCATTGATGTCAAAGGTCTAGCATTGGTGATAAAAGCCCCATTGAATTTAATGGTGTTTTTAATATTCATATCTTGGTTAATGTGTGTTAATATTTATTTAATATTAACCTATGCTGCAGAGGTATGCCCTCCCCCCTAGCGCCTCTTGTTCGGAGACGCCTCCGGCACAGGTACATCCCGAGCACTCCCGGAGGCGTCTGTGGCCGTGTCGGAAACTTCCGGCATGGCCACGAATGCCTCTGGAGTGCCCGGGATGTCTCCAAGCGTGCCCGAGGGATTTCGACAGAAAAATGGTGAAAAACTTTAAAAAAAACTCAGAAAATCCTTAAAAAAACAACCCCAAAAACTAAGCAACCCTAAATGCCATTGATGGCTTATAAAATCAACCCTTCCCTCTTAAAAAATTTAAGTATGGTGAAACAATGGAAGTCAACAAAAATTTTAAAAAAATGTAAATCTAGTCCGAACCCAACAATATATAAATAAAATAAACATTTAAGTATAAGTTTACATTTAACTTATACTTTAAGTTATATTTTATTTATATACTTTCAGGATGCTTGAGAGGGGTTTCGGACCGCTAGGAGCTATAATGCAAATTCTAGGTTTTGGAGGATCCTATCATATTTCAGAGTTAGTCAGATTCCAGGGTTTCAAGGTTTCAGACTTAGCCATATTTCAGGGTTTCAAGATTTCAAGGAGACATCATAGGAGGTATGAAAGCTGCATGAAGGGATGTATGCGTGATAGAATAGTATGAGAATATCTCTCGCAAAGTGCCACAAGCCAATCCCACCCCATTCCCTGTGCACCCCTTAAGGCATGCACTCTGTGAGATTCAATGCACCGATGAGCCCTTGTGAGAGAAAGTGTCAGTAAATGATAAAGTTGAAAAATAATGGGAGTGGCATTCATGATTTTGTGGGCAATCGAGATGATTTATTCTAGATTTGAATGTACATCTTGTCTTTGAAGTAATGAATGAATGAATATTATATATTTTTAAGTGTTTTATCATTTATAGACAAATATTTTCATACTATGTAGTTTCAAGTGTTTTACTAAAAAAATAAGTAATAAACAATATATATATATATATATATATATATATACAGACGTACCCACGACGTATCCAAATCAAGGTTTTTGAAAAATGACGTACCCGCATACTTGAGACGTACCTGTACCTGTATCCGTACCCATACCCAAACAACATAGATATTAACGAATATATTTTTGGTTGCATATAAGTCAAAAGAGGGTCTATGGAGAAGTCAAAGAGTCATAGAAAAAAGACAAAAGAGGAATGGGATGCATTTTCTCATGAAGAGTCATTTTGAAGAATTCCAAGAGTCACCATGTGAAGACAAAAGAGGGTATGGTGCATTTTTTCATGAAGGGACATTTTGAGAAATACGAAAAGTCACCAAGATAAAGACAAAAGAGGAAATGACGCATTTGCTTATAAAGAGTCACCATGTGACTTTTCAAATGCAAGGATACGAAAGGTCATGCAAGTTTGGTGCCATTTTCCATGAGGATTGAAGGGTCATAAAAGGTGAATGCCAAAGGTCATTTGGAAAGCTATAAATAAAGGTTTAAGAAAAGTATTTGCAATATGCAAGAGAGTGCATGGTTTGTATTTGTTTTAGAGGAGAGAAAAGCAGGAGATATTGTAGAGTTCTATCATTTGTTGAGTAAGCAACATTGATAGATAGTTGTGTTTTATACACAAGAGGGGTTGGTGCTCCTATGGGTTGGTGCTCACAAATAGTTGCTATGTTGGTGCTCGACAAAGGGGTTGGTGCTCTTGCAAGTTGGTGCTTGCGAACTTTGTAATTTGAGTTAGTGTTCATTCATATACTTGAAATTGTTCTCCGTGGTTTTTCTCACTTTGAGTTTCCACATAAAAATTCGATGTCTCTCTCTCTTGTGTAGTGCATGTTATTGTTTCAATTTTATGGCATATCTTGAATGTGTGATTAAGTGATTAAAAAAAAATCAGATTAAGTAAAAAGATATAATATATTGATTCACCCCTCCTGTCAGTATATTTCGTGCTTACTAATTGGTATCAGAGCAGGTTCCTTTTTGAAAAAGTTCTACATCTTGAAGGTAGATCAGGGAAAGCACGATGGTTGGATCACATGAAGGTTTTTCGACAAATAAGACACTTTTATTTGATGGGACAAATTATTTTTTTGGAGCATAAGGATGAGGGCTTATTTGATGGCTCTTGGATTCGACATTTGGCAAGCAGTGGTGGAGGAATATGAAGAGCCACAAACACTTGTAACTACTCTGCTGGAAAAGAAGGCAAGTGAAAATAATGCTAAAGCTTTAAATGCTATTTTATGTGATTTGTGACTCAGAATTTATTAAAATTATGCGATATAAATCTGCTCATGAAACTTGGGTAAAGCTTGAGAATATTTACAAAGGTGATGGAAAGGTTCAACAAGCTAAGCTTCAAATTTTTAGAAGATAGTTTGAGAGTTTGAACATGGAAGATGAAGAAAATATATCAAGTTACCTTTTGCGAGTTGATCAAATATTTAATCAGATTCAAGGTCTTGGAGAAAAGTTAGAAGAATCAATCGTGGTATAAAAAGTTTTGAGATCTCTATCATTGAAATATGATGCACAAGTTTTGACAATTGAAGAGATGAAGAATTTAGCCAAGCTAAAGATGGATGAGCTACATGGTATTTTTACAGTATATGAGATGTGGACCGAACAAGAGAAACCTTCAAAGAGAGAAGCTGCTTTCAAGACATCAAAGAAAGAGAAGGCTAAGATTCAAGTGACAGTTTTAACAATGATGAAGATGACAACAGAGCTCTATTCATTCGCAAGTCAAAAAAGGGCACAGGTAAATATCAAGAAAAATTACCTTTTAAATGTTTTAATTGTAGAAAGATTGGACTTTTTGCAGCTAAGTGCCCAGATAAGGGTAATAGTGACAATGAAAAATGAAAGTCTACATACAAGATGAATTTCAAAGGAAAATTCAAGGAGGGATTCGAAAAGAAGAGTTTGTATTCTAAAGATCCTATCTCAACCGACGATAATGGAGTCAGTGATTCAGAAGAAGAAGAGATTCTATTCATGGTCATACATAAAGATGCCTTCGCAAGTAAAAATACAGATGATCAAGAAGAAGAATAGGATGAAGCCGAAGTGAATTTGGAAGGAGAACTCGTTTGTGCCTTAGAAGAGTTAAAAGCTCTTGAGAAGAAAAATCGGAGATTAAAGCTCCAGATTGAGAAAAATGAAAATGAGTCAAAAGAAACAATTGAAGATCTACAAGCACACTTTGAAGAAGCCAAGAAAAATTAAAAAGATCTAACGACAGTTACAAAAAGTAAGTGCAGAATGTGAAAGCTATGTTATTGAAATTGCTTCTTTAAAAACAGATCTTGAGAAAATAAATAAAGCAATCAATGATAAAGCAGTCAATGATTCAAAATTTGAGAATAGCACTAATATGTTGAATAAGATATTAAAAAGTCAAAGATCAATGTCAGATAAGACAGGTATCAGATTTAAAAAAGAGAAACGGGATGCCACAAACAAGGTTAACACAGAAAAATGAAAGAGCTATGCTGAAGCTCTTACAAAAGAGGAAATAAAAAGGGAAGAAGTTAAGAATACAGACGACATCTCAAACAAAGAAAGTTGGAAGGAACAGAGCTATAAAATGCAATCAGGTCGGAGATACACAAATAGATCTTATTTTTATGGTTACTGTTTTTATTGGAATGGATATGGTCATAAAAAAATATAATGTTGAAAAAGGGCTAACAATTTCAGAAATAAGAAGGAAACTCATGCAGAGTCAAGCAGAAGCCACAACTCTTTTGCGCTTCTATCAGGCTCTAATGAAGAGGCTATAATATGTTACAAGTGCAATAACTTCGGACATACAACGCGGTATTGTAGAAGCGTGTTCGAGTCAGTCAAAAAAGACCAGATTTTCGGGGCTCCATTTATCAAGAAGAAAGTTCAGACAAGTTCATGACAGAAAAAACAACCTAAAAAGTCTATGTTGGTATAGACAGCTTTGCATGCAATAAATGAAGAAAGGTCATGGTTCATTGATAGTGGATGTTCGAGGCACATGATAGGAGACAATAGCAAGTTCATAACCTTGAAGAAAATCAATGGTGGCACAATAAAATTCAGAGATAATACTACTACCAGAATTGCCGAAAAATGTACACTAAGTTTGGATAATGGTAGAACTAAAACTGAAAATGTTTTGTATGTAGGTCTTAAGCATAATCTTTTGAGTGTAAGTCAAATGTGTGATCAGGGGCACACACTAAAATTTTATGCAGATTGTTGTGAAATTATGAGAAAATATTCAGATGTGCTAATTGCAAATGCTTAGAGAATAGGCAATAATTTGTATATGTTATCAAACATCAAAGGTCAAAGATGTTTGAGTTAGATTGAAAAAAGTTGGCTATGGCACAGGAGAATGGGACACATAAATTTTGACAATCTTGTCAATATCAACAAAAAACAAGCAATCAGAAATCTTTCAAAGCTTACAAAGCCATCCAACACGCTTTGTGAACCTTGTCACCATAGAAAGCAGGCCAAAAAGTGGTTCAAAACAAAAGAGTATTCGACCACTTAGATGCTAGAGCTTGTTCACACTGATCTGTGTGGACCTATGAGAACTCAAAGTACTCAAGGTGAGAAATATTTCATGTTGCTTATTGATGATTTTTCACATATGACTTGGGTAATGTTTAAAAAAAAAAATTAGAAGCTTTCAGAGATTTCAAAGCATTCAAAGCATTAGTTGAGAATGAAACTGGTTTGAAGATTAATTGTCTAATATCAGATCGAGGAGAAGAATTCATGTCAGATCAGTTTATTGAGTTTTGTAAAGACCATGGAATAAAGAGACATTATTCAGCAGCCAGAACTCCACAACAAAATGGAGTAGTTGAACGGAGAAACATAATAGTTCAGGAGATGGCGAGGACAATACTAAATGAATCCAAGATATTAGATAAATATTGGAGAGAGGCAGTTGGTACATCAGTGCATGTTCAGAACAAAGCATTATTGATTGTCAACAGTGACAAGACTTTTTATGAACTATGAAAAGACACACTAGCAACAGTTGATTATTTTAGAGGTTTCGGCAGCAGATACTTCATAAAGAGAATCGATGAAAAACTTGGTAAGTTTGAATTTAGAGTAGATGAAAGTATATTTTTTGGTTATTCTTGCAAAAGTAAAGCTTATAAATGTTATAACAAAAGAATCAAGAAAATAGTTGAAAGTGCAATTGTCAGGATAAAAGAAGATAGAACACAAAGAATCAGTGATCCAGTAGGCATTCCTGAAATCATTGAAGAGGAAGATTTTGAAGAATCAAATGAAGATGAGAAGAATGAGAAAAATGACACCAAAACCCCATCCAAATATGTTCAGAGAAATCATAATAAAAGTGACATCATCAGTGACAAATGAAGGAATTTGTATCAAAAGAATAATTGTAAGTGAATCTGAGCAAGTTAATTTTTCTTTGTTATTCAAAATTCAACCTAGAACTTTTTCAGAAGCTAGACATGATAAGCATTGGGTTAAGGCAATAGATGAATAATTAAATAAGATAGAAAAGAATGATACTTGAAAATTAGTGCCTAGATCAAAAGATCACAATGTGTAAGAACAAAATGGGTTTACAGAAATAAGTTGAATGAAAATAGAGAAGTGATCATGTATAAAGCAAGATTAGTATGTAAATGATATGCTCAGATTGAGGGAATAGATTTTGAAGAAACTTTTGCACCAGTCGCAAGGCTGGAGGCTATTAAAATGTTTTTTGCATACGCAGTGTTTAAAAATTTCAAAGTGTTTCAGATGGATGTCAAATCTGTTTTTCTAAACGAGAATCTAGAAAAAAAGGTCTACATTGAGTAACTTGAGGGATTTATTCTTTCAAATATTAGTAGCCATGTATGCAGATTGAAGAAAATACTGTATGGATTGAAACAAGCTCTCAGAGCTTGGTATGCAAGACTTGATAAGTACCTGCAAGATCAAGGTTTCAAGAGAGGATTTGCTGACAGTAATGTCTACATCAAAACAGAAAGTGAGCATCAATTGATTGTTGTGGTATATGTTGATATCATTTTTGGAGGAAACATTGAAAAGATGACAATAATTTTTTGATAATATGCAAAAAGAATTTGAGATGTCTATACTTGGAGAATTGTGATTTTTCTTAGGATTGCAAATATTTCAGTCAGATAAAGGAATTTTCATATTTCAAAGTAAATATACCAAGAAAATGTTAAAGAAATTTGGTTTTAATGATTGTGCACCAGTTGGCACACCAATGAGTACATGAAATAAGGTGAGCAAGGATGAAGATTCACCTGTTGCAAATCAATCTTTGTATAGATCTATGATTGATAGTCTTTTATATTTGACAGCATCGAGGCCAAATATCATGCATGCAGTAGGTATGGTAGCAAGATATCAGTCAATTTCAAAAGATAGTCATGTTTAGTTGGTGAAGAGAATATTCAGATATATCAATGGGACATTGGATTATGGATTGTGGTATCTGACAAACAGAGATTTCACTTTAGTTACTTATATAGATTCAGATTGGGTAGGTTGTTTGAATGACAAAAAGAGTACAAGTGAAGAAGCTTTCTTCTTTGGTGATAGCTTAGTATCATGGCTAAACAAAAAAACAGAATTCAGTATCACTTTCTACAACTAAAGCAGAATATATTGCAGTGGTATTGTGTTGTACTCAAATACTTTGGATGAAGCAAACTTTGGAAGATATCAAGGTAAAATATGATGAACCTATTTCTATTTTTTGTGACAACACAAGTGCTTATAATATTTCGAAGAATCTAGTGATGCATTCAAAAACAAAACATATTCCTATCAGATATCACTTTTTGAGAGAGCAAGTTGCAGATCAATAGGTTAAGATGGAATATATCAGTACTACAGAGCAGATTGCAGATATTTTCACAAAGGCACTACCAAAAGACACATTTGAGTATCTGCGAGAGAAGTTGGGAATAATTTATTTTACTTCCTACCATTGAGAATCAACATCAGTTGAGGAGCTAAGTGTTAGATCCAAGTAGGCCATTTGTCGTTGATGTCAAAGGAGGAGAAGAACATAAATAGGTACAAGTACAGGTACAGGTACAAGTACATGTGCAAAAACAGGTATAGAGAACATGGTTAATTTGTTATAGTAAGGGGGAGTTACTGTTGTTTTTCAGATGGCAGTTTGTGAAGGTTGACATGTGCAGTACAGGTTTCAGGATGTGGTAGTTTCAGTTTGAGGTTGCCATCAATGACAAAGAGGGAGATTGTTGGAAATATTGTCATTGATGTCAAAGGTCTAGCATTGGTGATAAAGGCCCCATTGCATTTAATAGTGTTTTTAATATTCATATATTGGCTAATGTGTGTTAATATTTATTTAATATTAACGAATATATTTTTGGTTGCATATAAGTCAAAAGAGGGCCCATGAAGTCAAAGTCACGGGAAAAAGATAAAAGAGGAATGGGATGCATTTTCTCATGAAGAGTCATTTTGAGGAATTCCAAGAGTCACTATGTGAAGACAAAAGATGGTATGGCGCATTTTTCTATGAAAGGACACTTTGAGGAATACGAAAAGTCACCAAGATAAAGACAAAAGAGGAAAGGACGCATTTGCTTATGAAGGGTCACCATATGACTTTTCAAATGCAAGGATACGAAAGGTCATGCAAGTTTGGTGCCATTTTTCATGAGGATTGAAGGGTCACAAATGGTGAATGCCAAAGGTCATTTGAAAAGCTATAAATAAAGGCTTGATAAGCTATTTGCAATATGCAAGAGAGTGCATGGTTTGTATTTGTTTTAGAAGAGAGAAAAACAAGAGATATTGTAGAGTTCTATCATTTGTTGAGTAAACAACATTGAGAGATAGTTGTGTTTTATACACGAGGGGTTGGTGCTCCTGCAAGTTGGTGTTTGCGAACTTTGTAATTTGAGTTGGTGCTCATTCATATACTCGAGATTGTTCTCGGTGGTTTTTTCCACTTTGGGTTTTCACGTAAAAATCTGGTGTCTCTCTCTCTCTTGTGTGGTGCATGTTATTGTTTCAGTTTTATGGCATAGCTTGAATGTGTGATTAAGTGATTAAAAAATAAAATCAGATTAAGTAAAAGATATATAATATACTGATTCACCCCCCCTCTTAGTATATTTCGTGCTTAACATATTCATTAGTTGTTTCTCTTTGTCTTCTAAATGCATATCCCCAAAGAATTTATGGAGTTGAAAGATAATGTAATAATTAGCTCCCCCTGAATTAGTGTTTCTTATGAGTTTAGTGATACCTCTTGTGCATGGTTTACACAAGCATAGGTCTCTCTTTTTCTTGCTCCTGCTTGTTTTTTCATATTTTTGAAGTTTCTTCTTTTTGTTTACTCATGGCTTCCATTTTCTTATTTTGCCTAGGAGGTTTTATAAAACCACTTCTACAGAAGCTGGCTGTATGTCCAAAGTTGTTGCACTTATAACATCTCACATCATAATTTACTAAAGGAGTAAATGGATTGTAGTTTCTATTTGAAGATACATAAGAACTTCTGTTATTGTTCCATACAAAATCATTTCTTGCTCCTGCCCTACAATCTCTTGCTTTATGGCCAAAATAATTACAGAAATATCAATAACCATAAAAGGAACTCTGTAACCTGGTCATATGTGTCTGCCTTGGAGGAAAGGACTTTCTGAATTTGTCCTTGTTATCTTTTGGAGGAGTGCTTGTTTTCTGTGGGACTTGATTCTCTTTCTTCTTGCTGATAGGACTTTTGAGAACATTTGCATAACTTTTTATCTTTTCCTCATTTGCCTTCTTTTGTGGCTCTTTGTGATCTTTGTTGGTCATCTAATTTTCTTTATATCCAAGACCAACCTTTATAAATGGTGACCTCTGCCCATTTATGATATCATCTAAGATCTCGGTACTCTTCTCAAATTTGAGGCTTCTATTCAGCTTAGTGGTTGTTTTCTCTAGTTCTTTCCTCAAGAAAACAAATTCGGACTCTTGCCTCTCACAATTTCTTTCTTTTGTCTTCAATTGGATTCTCACCTCTTCTTCTATCCTTTTCGCCTCCTCTTGTTGAATATTTAGGCTAATGATAATCTTTTTTGATTCGTCAAGGCTTTGTGACAATTTGGCTCTTGAATCACAATTCTCCTTTTCATATTTCTCAAGTTGCAACTTTTGTTCCAAATTCTTTTTCTCAAGCACTTTTATCTCATCTAAAGCACATATGAGTTCTTCAAGATCTACCTCTCCTTCATCTTCAACATCTTCTTCCTCTTCCAAGGTGTCTTCATATCATTTTTTATTTCTATAGCCAAGAATATAGTTTCTTCTCTGTCACTATTTGATATGCTTTCATCGCTCTGCTTAGCTGAGCTACTATCCTTTTTGGAATAGAGGCTTTTCTTGTGCTTACCAAACTTTTTCTTATTTTCATTTTGTTTGAAGCTTTTCTTGTATTTAAGTTTGTTTTCATTTTTATTTCTTTGCTTATTATGATTGTCCTTATCATTGTTATCATCCTTATGTGGACATTTAGAAACAAAGTGCCCTATTTTACCAAAATTGAAACACTTGAAAGGTAACTTACTTTTGTATTTGCCGGATCTCTTTTTAAGTTTTCTGACAAATAGGGCCTCCTCATCTTCTTCATCATTAATGCTATTGCTTGATTCAGGATCTTTATATTTACCTTTCTTAGAAGCTTTGAAGGCTACTTCCTTCTTAGATAATTTCTCCTTTTCAGTCCTCATTTCATATGCCATGAGGATCCCATGCAATTCATCCATTGTTAACAGATATAAATCTCTCGTTTCTTCGACGATGGAGACTTTGGCATCAAATCTTAAGGGCAGAGACCTTAATACTTTCTGCACAATCATTGTATCTTCAATCTTTTCTCCAATACCTCTAATAGTGTTGATGATTTCATCCACTCAAAGCAGATTGGCTGCAATGTTTTCTTCATCCTTCATTTTCAAACTTTCGAACTGACTTCTATGTATTTGAAGCTTGGTCTTCTTCACCTTATTATCACCTTCGTAGATGTTTTGTAGTTTGTCCCATATTTCCTTGGTCAATTTACAATGCATCACCTTGATAAACTCTGATTTTGATAGACCACACAAGATTGGCATTCATAGCTTTTGCATTGTTTTCACTGGTCTTCTTTCCAACTTGTTTTGTTGGTGGACATGGAGTAGTCTAACCATTTACTACTTCTTGCCAGATATCAAACCCTAAAGCCATTAAATAGGTTCTCATTCTTATACTCCAAAAAATATAATTTGTTCTGTCAAACAACAGAGCCTTGTTTGTGGAGAAACCTTCTTGTCCGGTCATGTGTGCTCTCGAGATATACCTTCTAGTGGTTAGGTTGTTTTTGAAGGAACCACTCTGATACTAATTGTTGAGCACATGCTTATATTGAGAGGGGGGTGAATCAATATAAGGTAATCTTTTACTTAATGAAACTTAATATCCACAATCAAAGCATTCACATAAAAATGATATAGATTGATACCAGATTTACGTGGAAACCCTTTCGGGAGAAAACCACAGAGAAAATGACTGCTTGGATCTACTGTCCAAATCCAACCACAAATAAAATTCTTCTTACAAAATTTGTAGGCACCAACCTATTGGAGACACCAATCCCCACTGCTAAGCACCAACTTAGTAAGAGACACCAAACTCTTCTTTCTGAGGCACCGACCTTTACTGAAACAATCTTCCACCTTACTATTGTTGCTTCCTCAATGAATGATGGCAATTCAATTTCTTCTTCTTATTTTCTAAAAAATGTGCTTATGCTTGAATGATAGAAAGAATTAATTTCATTCTTCAAATCTGCATGTGTTTGTATGATATATCTTTTTATTCTCCGCACACTTGCTTCCTTTTCTTCTTTATTAATCTTCACATATCTCACACTTCAACTTCCATATCTTTCTCAACCTTCTATCCGCCTTATATAGCCTTCAAACGCTTTTCACAAAGGAGGTGTCCCATCCAAGAAGCACCATTTCACCAAAAGATGTGATCGACATTTATGTCGACATTTTGACAATTTCGTTGATATTTCCATTGACTTCCGTTACAATTCCATTGATATTTCCGTTGACATCAATTACAATTCCGTTGACATCAATTACAATTCCTTTGACATCAATGACAATATTCCAACACTACAAACTACAAAGTTACAAACTGCAATGCTCATAGAGTTATGAAATATCAAATATACATATTATTTTTCATCTCTAACACCTAGGATAAGTTTGATGTGGTTGCTTAACGGAAGTAGAAGGTAAAAATTCTTCCTCTCCAATGCCAACATCGTTAGCAAAGCTGAATGTATCATCTGGATCCTCACCAACACTTGATATCTTTGCTATCCTAGTGCTATTGCTTCTTCTATCTCTCTTTACAAATCTAAAATTTCCTCTGCTGTGGACATGGGCTATGATTGCATTATCAACGATTCAATCACCATATGGATCGATCTCATCCAAATCAATAGCATCATAGTTATTTTTGCCCTCCACTTGTCTCACGCGAAGATGAAGATTGTATCGCACAAAGACAAGGTCATTGAGGCGTGTCGTCAACCTATTGCGCTTCTTTGTGTGAATAACTTCAAACATGATCCAATTACGTTCACATCTAGATGAGCTACATGGTTGACACAAAATGCGGATGGCTAGTTTTTTGAAATATTCCGAGCCAAATTTTTCAACTTTTTTAGATTTTGGATTACAACACAAGCAAGTTCCGTCAAGATTAAAAGTTAATCTCAAATAAACTGAAATAACTTTGCCACTAGAATGCAAGAAATGGAACTCAACGTCCAGTATGTGCTACCCAGTCCAAGGCGGAGTAGGGGCGACCATAAGACGGAGTAATTACAAATAAAGAACTCTACGTCAAGTATGTGCTACCCATAAGGGGCTACCATATGACGGAGTGAACTTAATAACAATGCTTTAATGGAAATACTGAAAAGGAAACTACTCCACACCCAGCGTGTGCTTGCTTACCCAGAAGGGAAAGTAGCTACCATAGGGCGGATGCTCTACACCTAGAATGTGCTTGCTAACCCAATAGGGCAAGTAGCTACCATAAGGCGGAGCTGTAAACTAATTACAATATTTAAAGGAAAATTGAACAAATAGAGAAGGGCTGCCAGTACTACTGTCAGCTTACAAAATTAAGAGAAATTTGCCCTTAGAAAGAAGAAAAACCAGCCACTTATTAATTTCTTCAGATGTTCATAACTCATGTAAAACTTAATCAATCTTCCTGATTTTTGTTGCAAAGACTCTTCTTGGATGTGGCGCCCAAGTTAGCATCATTAAACTGGTGAAATCTGCATCCAAATGTGTTACACAAAAACCAATGCAAACCCCAGAGGGGCGTCTAGCTGAAAAGGGGCAACTTGCTCTAGAAATTCAATGCTTTCTCTAAAAATTCTATAAATTTGAACAAAGGGGCGCCTAGGCCTAACCAAGACAATTAGATGATGCCCAGAACTATTTTTTTTGTATTTTTTTATTTATGAAAGAAAACCTAGGTCTATCTTATACAGAAATACAATATCTGAAGCTCTAATAATACCAAAAGAACTGACAATGAAATAACTGAAAGCAATACGTAAGCAAATACAAATATCAATAACTAATTCACCCCTAGATGCTGTCTTGCAAGCATGAAGAGATGCCCTTGCTAGGAGGTCTTCATTCCCCAAAGCAGTTCCAGAGCCAAAGCTGCAGCATAACAATGCATTAAAACCAAGATGATCAAATGATAGCCCAATGCCTTCTTTTATAGGCTTCAATTGGCTTTTCCTTGAAGCTTATCCTCAAAAGTGGCGCCCCCTTTCCAAGCAATGTGGCGCCCCCCCTTTAAGTCCCTCTTTTAAAATAACATTAAGTTATCTAGTCTAGGCCAAGGTCAACGTTAAAATATAACGTTATTATTATTTTTTAAGTGACATTCACTTATTCCGCCAAGACCGAATTCTGAAGCCCAAAACTGAATGAGACAACTAAAAAGGGAAAATAAACTCCTTGCGACAATCCTGCTAGCTGCCAAAAATAGAATTTACTAAAAATAGTAAATTCTTGGAAATGCTCAGAAAACTGAAACGAACATACCTCCGCGAAGCTCTCGAAAAACCCAGAAGGAATCTGCCGTCAAAACTTCGAACAAAGACATCCTAAAAAATAGGAAACCTTCAATTGCACCTTCCGAATAGCCTACGGATTTCCAGGAATAGGCCAACGGCCATTATGAGATTAGATTCGAGAAGGGGTCATTACATTTTTGAAGATTTGGAACACCTACATCATAATCTTCCCATCACACATTTGCAAAAAAGAAATAGTCAACTAGGCTTGAATAAATGAAATAAGTCTACTAGAAAGAATAAACAAATGACTCAATTTGTTTTTACAGTTTATCTAACTGAGAGGTGTTTCTTATTTTAATGCATAGAGCCGAAGAAAAAAGTCTCCCCGTTGCATTCTTGTAAATCTATAGCTCATCAATAATTACATCTCTAGTCTCATCATCAAGGATCATCCTCTATATGCATGTTTTGAGGCCATCCATAACCTCCTCATCTGCGTTAAATGAATCAAGATAGAAAAACTTAGGATTCAAATAGTAGGTTGCTGCATGAATATGTCGACGGAGTGTCTTGTTCCATCTACGATTAATTATGTGCCATATGTGTTCATATTTCATTTGATTATGCCCATAATATTTCACTATGGCTTCTTTGGCCACATCCATGGCCTCATACAAATAACTCGTTGGGTTTCTCTCCCCATCCACCAACCAGAGAACTTGAACCAAAGGCTTTGACACCTATAACAAAATAATATACAAAATTAAAAAAAAATTGTAACAAATAAATGATAAATAAAAATAATAATTCAGTTTAAGCTTTTAAGGTTACCTTAATGATTTCCTCCATGTGCTTCAAAAAGGCCTCATAAAAAATGGACTTCATAAGCTTTATCCCTTCGTCCTTCTTAGCAATGTGAGAAAATTTATGGCGAATTGTGTGACTCTCGATCACATGAGCTCCTTTCCATTGGTGTGTTCTTTCATCAATTGTAGCACTCAAGTGTGATTGTAGATGAACTTGGTGATACTTTTGCCCTCATCAACCACACTCTTCACCCATGAGATCTTTCCTATGTCATCGAGCAAAAGATCAATGCAATGGGCTGCACAAGGGGTCCAAAAAAGTGTAGGGTGCATCTCCTCAAGAAGTTTGTCTTCTACTACATATGCGGTCATGTTGTTTGTGAGAGCTTGAACAACATTCTCCACACCTACTTGCATCACCACCTCATCCAAAATGCCACATAGAGTGTTTGTTGTTTTTACTTGATGAGAGGCATCAATTGACTGCAAGAAGACTTGTTGCCCACTTGAAGCCACTAAAATGTTAATCAGTGTACGGTTTTTCCCATCCATCCACCCATCAGATAAAATGGTGCACTCGTTTTTATGCTATATTTTTTTTGGTCTTGTAATGTCCAACCCCAATTTTTAAACCAATTTTTTTTGCAACCCACAAATATTTCTGACTTGTAGTGAGCAGACATTTCGTCAAACACTTTGTATAGTGATTGTTTTCAATGTGTTTTGGAATGGGATCATTCAAAATGTAATTTGAGATAATATTTGTTAAAACAGATTATCCACGGGCCACAATGCATAGAAATATCATGAACATTACAAAAACTTGGCATGCATAAAGAAACACTTAATAACAAAAATCTAACCTCAAGCTCCAACATTATATATTGATCTTCAATTGCTATGCTTGCTGTTACAAACTCAGGATTACATCAGTGGTGATATAATATCAAATGGTGTAGACTCACAATGTTATTATACTGCTGTCACATAAATACATGTTTTAGCTTGAAACAATGGTGCTATAGATGAAAATTTGGAAGAGCTGCCCAAAATGAAGCAACCAAACCAAGAAACCCCAATGCAGCTATCAATGAAATGACAATCACTCAAACTCTCCTCAATATCCGCAACTTAACTTCAAAATTTTTTTATTCGAAGAATCTTCAAAAGATTTTGCATTCAAACCCTCTTGTATCAATTTGGAAATTCAATCAATGAAGCACAATCATAGACTCTGAATGAATCTATCAACAATCATCCAGGGAAGATCTTTCACCACCATGAATGATATTCTTCATGAAGGTTTTTCATCTTCAAGTTCTTGGAGAAACCCGAACAACATTATGACAACATTAATTCTCAAGCATAAGGAAAATGAGCTCCAAATTTCATTTCTTGCGAAAAGCCCTTTTTAAAATATTAACTTCCCTCCAAAACCCAATGCCCTTTTTTTAAGAAATGAATTAACTTTTATTTATTTATTTCTTTCCTTGTCTCCTTTTTTTAAACGCCACCTTAGGATAAATAAATATTACTTTTGAAATGCTCCTTATTTCCCTTGGGCGCCTATACATTAAGAAGCCACATTTTTAATGTTTAAATAAATACTTAAGAGCCACTTTATAATAAAATATTATAACTTAAGCATTTATTTAAAACCATCCACCTGATTTGCAAAAAGCACTGCTAGAGCATTGGATACTAAAATTGAATGTGCCAAGGTGAAATTGATGGTGAGGAATTATGAGTGAAGTTGAAAGGGTGACTTACTAAAAATAACAATGGGCTTCAAGAATTGTGGAGCATGGACTTACTAAAATTTAAATATAACTATCTACATTTAAAATTTAAATATAGTTGGAATCTAAAAATAAAATTTCAATGATCATGATTCTTGATAGAAAATTCAAATTTTAAACTTTATATTAAAAATTAGAAAGACGATAATTTTTTTTTTTCTAAAAATACTTGGAATCTAAGTCTCTGATGTACGTTGTGTGTGTTGCAGGCTGCCAGGGTCTCACTCGTTCTTAATCTCAACTTTCAAGCTTCAACTATATATTGTAGCTTGCCAAATAGTAATAGTATTATAGTAATATTGTAGAATGCCAGCAGCCCTATCACTATGCAGTGTGAATAGTCTAGCAGAGTTGCAAACTACAACATAATAGGCCAAATTCTAATTGATTCTCACTGTTGATTCTAATAAGTGTCAACAATCAATTGATTCTTTGGTCTCATTGTGAAGTGTCATTCTGCAAAATAATATTACAAACTACAAAGTTCAACTTCAAACTTGCACTTGAATATTACAAATCGTGGAGGTTGTGGTTATGCACAGTGTAGGGTTTGGTGGTGAACTTGCAATTTGAATATGCATGAGAAATGATGAGATGACTGTAAAATACTAATAGGATGAGATGACTGTAAAGAAGAATGACGAATCGCAATAAAACATCTCACGAATTTGCAGTTGTTTACCTTTAATTTTTAATGCATCGGTTTTTTGTTTTGGTAGCCGAGAAATATGATTTTCTTGGCAATTTTCGTCGAGAAAATCAAGGCTTCTCGTCTCACGAGATAGAGCTTGGTTTCTTGATTAGCAAGTTTACCGTGAGATCTGCCGATAAATGGTGACAAATTGCCAAGATTTGATTCTATGGTCCAAACATTCAATATTCAGCCTTTAAACAAGAGAAACAACCTGTAGAATGAGTAAGCTGAATTTTTCTGATTTTTCACTCTTCAGAGCCATACATGGATGTACAAGAATGCCATTGAAGGGATTTGGCCGAAAATTTATTTCTAGATTGTCTTTTGGTTGCTTGTTTGAGTGATTGAATGCTCAAACTTTAGAGATCTACCCTCATAGGCTCCACAGAACTACACAAGCTGCAAATGAATTTATTTTTCTAATTTTTTTCAGCTTCAAAGTGCCACATGGGGCCATACCATCATGCCCAAGTGAAAAACATTAATGCTGGTTTCTTTTGGTTGATCTCTGGTTGTTTGAAACGGGATTAGTTTTGTTTATATTTGTTTTAGAGTGCTCCATAGGAACCAAAATGCCAGATAAAAAATCGATTGAGAAAAGAAGCTTCAGGAACCTCCCATGGCCGTACAACGCTGCGTATAGAGTTGAAACACAGCTAGAGAGATCTCACGAATAAGTGCAATCAACCTTGCCAAGTAATCATAGCACATCTCCTTGCTCTAGTACCATATTAAAACATAGAATATATATAGAATACACAGGGAGATCTAGATGTGAAATCAATTAGCAAAGGCACATATTTGACACTAGTATTTAACGTGGAAAACCTTAACTAAGGTAAAAAACCATGTTGATTATTCATTTATCAAAAAACTCAAGTACCCAATACATTCCTTCAACCTCTCACTACTCAAAACAATTCACAAAACCTTCACAGTGCTCACATATATCTCGCACTATTCACAAAATAATATTGTGTTCATTGTTGTCTTAGTGTGTAAATTTACATATGGGTAAAACCCTTTTTATATTGGAGTGGTGGACCATTGTAACCAATGGGTCCAAACTCTCCTTGAGGAACCCAACAATGGTAATAAATATGTATAATTTATTTACACGAGATTACCTTGTGTAAATAAATAAAATATGTTTATTTTATTTATTTAACCATTGTAAAATGTTAATGGTACTTATTAGCACCACTTAAGCATTAATGTTCCCACAAGTATCCCGTATGTTAATCAACCAGATATGCAGTTTTTAAACAAAACAATGTTGACCAACAACTCTCTCAACTTGTTATGTAGACTACACCTTGCCCCAACCTCCCAATCCCTCAGTTCCAAGCCCTCATTGTTCACTATGAGGCCAGTTAGGACTTTTGGGAACATCAGGGGTGTGAGCAAAGACAAAGATTACAACAAGAAGCTTAGTAGGGTAATGAATCTAGTCAACCAAATCCTTGACCCCTCTGCCCCTTTTTTTTCAATCTAGTAAAATGCCATGATGCACCAGAATCAAAAAACCAATCATTGATAGTCCTCTCATTGGAACATGATGCCATGAGAGCATATTCTTCCTCAAATTCAACTTCAACTGCTGCCACATTTGCATGCCCTTTTGCCTTCTTGTTATGTGTTAGATCATGTCTTTTTCTGCATTCTTTCTTAATATGACTAAATTTTTGACAATAATAACATTTTACCTTGAATTTTGGGGAATATGAAGACGTATCTAAATGTCTTTTCCATTTCCCTTTAGATTGGGCAGGAAATGCACTTTTCGATTGGCCAGAACTGGGCTCACTAAAGTGTGTCTGTTTGCGTTCTTTTGCAGCAAATATGAACTCACCTTATTAAAAGTGAGAGTGTTACTCTCTGTCATCAAGTGCAAAGCTTCTACGAACGATTCATAAGGTGTCAAGCTATTCAGAACAAGAGCCACCATATCATCATCATCCACTTTTTTGTTGATGGCTGACAATTGGTCATGAAGATCTTTCATCCGTAATAAATGCTTTGACAGAGACCTGCCTTCTGTCATTTTTGTGGAAAACAATAGATTTTTTAAATAAAGTACTCGACTATTTTCGGAAGATTGGTACTTGATCTTGAGACTGGTCCATAGTGCACTTGCTTGTGCAACATTCCAAACCTTCGGAATCATATCATTCGACACAAAAAGTTTCAATAACAGAAGGGCTTCTTTATGATGTTTGTCATAATCGGCAAAATTCGTTGCCAGTCGTTGTTCTGTGTCAAGTATAATCTTGTCACAATCACGGAATTCTGCAATTATCAAGATTTTATGACTCCACACGTTATAATTCTACTCAGTTAATTTTTGTGTCTCAAGAAGGACGAGATTTTGGATATTGGCCATTTTTCACTCCGAAAAATAATGTTTAACCAATAAAATAAAATTCCGAAAAATTGAAATATATATATATATATATATTTATTTTCCTAATTTCGTTCAATTTTCAACCACTCGAAAAAAATATGTTACAAAAAAATCCAAAAATGTGTCAAATGGTACATGTGAACTCACTGGAATTTTATTGGAGACCTTGCCCTTTCATGATTGAATTTTATTGGCGATTTGTTCCTGACCATGACTGCAACCTTTCTTGACCACGACTTGCTTGCCTGTAATTCGCGTCGCGATTCTGTGTGTTGCTTCGTGCCCTTCCTGCGTCCTTCGCCATGACCTTGCATGCCCTTTGTGACTGATTGCAGCTTCATTGTTTTTCCTTCACTACAGTTGTGTCTTTCCTCAAGAACCCTTCTATCGATCTATGTCTTTCCTCGATTTTGCATGACCCTTCTGCCTTCCACAATTCTGCACAACCCTTCTACAAGTCTTCACGTGCCCTTTGCACGATTTATCTCCATGCTTCCGTTGCATTCAAGTTTCCTGCATCGTTCCCGGACGCTTCCTTGCGTGCCCTTACTCGACTGCCTGAACTCGTCCATGATCCTCGAACTCTTCCACGATTCTCCACGGGACTGTGTGGTCTTTCCTCCTTCCCCGACTGTCTCTTCCTCTTCCTCCCGTTCGTACCCTAGAGCCAGGGTTTCCTCGAACGAAAAAAACACACGTACCATGTATTTTTCGAGTGGTGGCTCTGATACCACTGTTAGCAAATGATTGAAGATATATTTGTGAAAAGAACACGATGTATTAATCTATGCATCAATCTTATTTATCATACCAAAAATTGGTTACAACAATTATAGAGGTTATCGGTTTAGACATTAACTAATTTTAGTTATGTCTTTATTACATTATTTAACAAATTCCAACCCTATGTTATGAGTGATGGACCACTTTTCCTCAACATTTTCAGAATGTGCCAAGGGTTGTCTTATACCATCTTTCCTAGAATTTTCAATGCATGTAATACACTGATTTTGTACATTTTTCCAGAATTTTCTTCTTCATTACTTTTGGAATTTGTTACCATGCAAAATTCAGAATTTTGAGGGCAAGAAACAAACCCATTTGGTATGTACAACTCAGAATTTTCTGTGTTAAGGGCCTCTTCCTTGTGAAAAATTCAGATTTTCTCCTATCGTCCATAATTTGACATTTTTCTCAATCCATGACATGACTTAATTCATTATTTTCAGAATTTTCCATGCTTCTTAAGCAAGGAATTGGATGATTTTCAATATACCTTAGTGGCTATCCCCTCTCAAAATTTGTCTTCTTAACCCCATTCAAGGAACAACAATTTCCAGAATTCAATCTACTTACCAAATATGAATTAGGGTGAATCCCTCTTGGTGGTGGTCGCTGCCCAAACTCAGAAATTGCAGAGCCTTTTACCACGGTCTGAAAGTTTCCCCTGGATCCCAAATAAAATCTACACTTTGATCCATCTGAAAGAGTGGATTGTTAAAATATTGGAAGTTATTCCTATTTCTTTGCTCAAATTCTACATTTGTAACTTTTGAATTTTCTGAGAAATATCCCAAAACAAGGTCTTCTTGGAGTCTAACGCACTCATCAATTACTTGCTCAATTTCCCTTGCCCTTGCATCATTCTTTTGCTCCCTAAACTTCCTTGCAACATCAAACTAGTTTTCTGCCTCAAGAAGTGCTCTTTGACTATTTTTTAAGGAGTCTTTGGTTGATTCAAGCTCAATGGCAAGCTTATCAACCATAAGCTTCATCGTCTTATGAGTATTTAAGGCTTGATTTACACATTTGATGGCCACCTCCTTGTCTTTGACTACATGAAGATATTTTGATTTTGTTGTTTCCATTGCATCCTTCATTTTGAATTAATTATTGCAATAATTTTTTGAGTTTTGGGTATTGGAGTGGGAAAGGACTTTAATTCATCTAATGTGGCGCTAGGGTTTGGAGGGTTGAAATATCCATTTTAGGCTCTTTCTTCATTGCAGCAAGAGCCATTAGTGGCCAAATTCACAAGGTATTTATTTCAAGGTGAATTGGAGTTAATTTTCAGTTTGGAGGTGTAATTGTAGCAGCTAGGGTATGCTGATTTTTAATTTCAAAATTTGTAGATTTTGGGGAAAACCCCTTTTTGGTTAAATCATCTCATTTGGGGACATTACAACCCCAAAGTGTTGTCATTTTGTTGTTCAAAGGGTTTTAAGGTACCAAATTTTTGTTGCTCACTAATCCCTTCCACCTCTGAATTGGTGCCTCTTTCGGTGATGGATTCCTAGAGCAATTCGCTAGAGGCTCTTTCTTTTTTTCCCTTCTACTTTTATTCCTTGTGTACACCTTTAAAAATTCTTCCAAGGTGTTATAGGCTACCTTCATATCATCTTTCCTCTCATATTCATCAAAGGCCATAAGTTTGTCCTCTGATTTATTTTGTTCCTCCAACCGTGCCCTTTGAATAGGATCATTCTTTCGTCTTTTTTTGAATGATGCTAGGGTTACATCGCTGATAGCAAATTGTGGCACAAGCTGATCCTTAATGTCTTGTCTCTTCATTCTATTCCTATCACTTTTCTGTACATGCATCAACTTCTAGAGAGGATCCATTTTAGACAATTCCAAACCCTATAGCTAGATAAGATTTTGGATCTGATACCACTAAAATGTCTCTTTCGGGGCGACCAACTGAAAATAAGGATTTCTCCCCAAACCCTAGCAATTATTTTATTTTATGATTTCTATGGAAACCCTAGCTGCGGTAACAAAATTCAGAATACTATAAAGAGGCCAAAATCACCACAAAATATTTTTATTTAATTCTGAAAATTATGGAAAAAATACACAATAAATGCAGCCACAATAAGATCCACAAAACTGAAATTTTCAATGTAATATTGCTAACAAATAATTACAAAAATATCAGAATATTGTGTGGCTATTCCACACACACCAAAAGACCTCAATGGGCTCTAAAAGCCCTGCGCTCAACCCTAAGAAGGGTTCGCTGCTCCCAAGAGTGAATCGGTGCCCTTTTTAGCATTTCATTGCCCTCAAACCAGCTCCCAATCAGCTCTTTTAGCCCACCAACTGGATCACCCCACTTGCAAATAGAGAAATGATGTTGAAAACACCCTTTTGTTGCCAATATTGCCCAATACAACCTCTTGTGAAGTTGCCCTAGGTCTAAAATCAAGGGTTTTCGTCCTTGTTCCAAACAACCTTGAAAGGATTCTGTCCTCAAGGCAAATCCAGCTTTTCGTGCTTAAGATTTGAAGAATTCAATTATCAAAAATAGCATGAACCTCTGCCCCCTTTACCTTTTGTAGTCTTTCCCCAAAGGGGTGCGTCCAAAAAGGAGGGAAAGCAATTCAAATATTAAAAAGACATTTTCTTATAAGCTTTCACCTAATCACTTGAGTGCCCATGACTCTCAAATATCCCCTTAAGTGAAAATTATTCAAATATTAAAACGACCATTTTTTATAAGCTTTCACTTAATCACTTGAGTCCTCATGTGTAATGTCCCCTTCCAATTAGACATTTATATATCAGCATGGTTAGCCTATCAGTGGCCTTCGTAGGCTAATAGGGCATGGATAGAGGGTCCTCTTAGCAGTTACCTAGATGTTGGTTGGCTCATTGGATGATTGGATAATTATTTCTTTGGATATCTTGGATGTTGGATAACACATTGTGTTATATTTTTATATTTGCATTTTATGAATTATATTTTAATATTATAATAAAGTGTAAATATATTATAATATTATATTGTTTATTTGGAAGCTTCTCGAAGGGGCCAACCCCTTGGGGAAAAAGAATAAATAGATGTCGTTGGTTTGCTTCTCATCCATCCAGTTGTTGACATATCTATTTGATGAGCATCTTGTGGAGCCAAGGGTTTCTGCGAAGTATTCGCATTTGTTTTTGGGAACGGAAACTCCCATTGATAGCATAACTAAGGAAGTGAAATACCCTCTGAAGGGTTGCAATTGTTGGAAGTGGCAATTTAGTCATTTCACTTGGGCAAAATTAGTGGCCAAGGACCAATTTTGCATGGTACGATTTGGAGGAGTATTAGAGATAACACATGCTTGAATCTACATCATTGGAGGATCGATTCACATCATCGTCAGTTGATAATAAGTTCTGATATATGCATTTTCGGTCGCTGCTACCAGCTTGTGAGAGGTTCAATTTTTCTTGTGGGAGCTTGCCATTGCAGTGATTTCACTTCTTGACCTAGGCACACTTCTTGAGGGAGTCTATTGATGATATTTTTTGCTTAAGAGGAGTGAAAGAAGCTGCATATTATTTATATTTTATATTAGACCAGAACAGGGGCGATTTGGAGATAAATTCGATTTGGGCTTAGGGAGCTTCCAATTCATTGGGTTTTGCTTGCTGCTTCATCTACATGGTTGGGTGCCACTTCTACGAGGTTCTCTTTGCATTATTTGGTGTCTAGCATTAGCATTTTTTTATTGTAACATCGCTGCCATTGGTAGCCATTTTCATATCAGACTTAAGCTATTTATATGTTGCACATTGTAAGCCAAGAGTCTTGGCATATTTGATATCATCTTTGTAGTAGAGTAGTTAATAAAGAAGCATTCAATTGGAGTCATCTACATGATATATTGTATTCATTTGCATTATCAAATAACTAGCTCTCTAGGTTGCATGCCAAGTGTTTGACAAATTGTCAATTGGCTGCATATGCATTCTCTTATGTAGTTTTTCATCTATATGCATTTGAAAATACAAAAAAGGTGTTGCATTGCATTTGGTTCCTTGTTTAGACATCGTAGAGGTTATTACAAGCTATCAACTCACTTCAACATTCATCTCAAGCATCATCCATAAACTGAAAAAACTCATATCAGCAAACAAGCACATTGCACATCAACTGTTTGACGAAATTACAAGGGTAGTAAATTGAAGAAGTTCAGGTCAGATTGGGTTAGGCTCATTACAGTGGTATTAGAGCTTTGATCTTTCCATCCTGGAGGGTTAAAGATCACATGAGAGGTCAACACAGATACTGCACTAGGAGAAGAGCAGAGCATAGGAAGAAAATTAGCAAGAAGATAATCTATTTGAGGACACACCATTAGAAGAAATGGGTGACATGGTAGAAGATGGGAGAAATAATGAAGAGGTTCATAATGAATCACATAATGGTAAGGGGAAGGTGCGAGCTAGAGGAGAGATCCCTGAAATAGAATTTAGAAGAACTGATAATTTAATGGATATGATCTCTGAATTGTTGGGTACTATGAGATAGGATATTCCACAATAGAGGATAACTCAGATAGGAAAGACTAATGGCACTTCAAGGATAGAGCATCCATCAATCCAATAACATTTTTCATCCAGCATCTTAGAGCGTAGCCCTAGATAACTTATTTTTATTCCTAGGTAAACCCCTTTAGTCCAGCTAGATAGAACAACAACCAAAGATTTAGGCACCCCTGTGGCATGTTAGTAGTAGATGTGACTAGATACTATGTCAAGTATATGACACTTGATCTCTGATATTCAATAGGTCTTATCCTGTTCATGAGTTCTCAGATGTGAAGAAACCAAGAGGGGGAGGTAGGATTGAGCACATAGCACCCCAACCATAGCCACCACAATCAAATAGAGATCTCCATGCAGGCTGTAAGCAAGATCATATTGGCCCATTTTTATGGCATCGATAAATGCACATCTAGATCATGGGTTCAAAAGCTAGACAATTATTTATCTTTGAGACCTATGTAGGAGGATGAGGGCATCAAATTTACTACCTTACATCTGGATGGTGTGGCACATGATTGGTGGTATCATGGTATGTACACCTTGTAACATTATTTGGTTACTACCTATCAGGAGTTTACTGACAGGTTCATTAAGTGCTTTGATAAGGACCCTGAACTTTGCTTCCAAGAGATTGCACAGCTGAGGCAAGGAGGTAGTCTAGAGACATACATAAGTCAATTTCAGAGGCTTTTCTTCATGGTGATAGGGATTTTTGAGAGGATGTTGGTTATATTATTAATTGATGGATTATATGAGCCTATGAGAGGATGATCAAAGATTTTGATCCCCCCACCTTGTAGGAGGTAATGCGGAAGGCTCGTAGCATTGAGACAGTAGCACCTCATAATAAGTTATCCTATGGGTCATCTTCTTTAAAAGACAACAAATCATTTCCTAAAAAGAAGGACAAACCAAATGAAAAGGAGAAGAGTGCAGAATCATTGGATCAAGATACCCTTAATGATTTAAGGAAGAAGAAGATTTGATTCTATTATAAGCGGCCCTATGATGCAAAACATGATTGTCCTTTGAGACACAAGGGCAAACCAAATAGGGTTATGTGGGCATTTTATGAGGATTTTGAGTCTGAGAAATCAAACTAAAAACCTAATTCAAAGGATTCAGAAGCTGACCATGAAGAAAAAAGGTCCAAAAGTGGTGAAGAATAGGTAGGAGCAACTGGGTGATAGGATGCATGCATCACCAACATCCAGTAGGAGGGATCATTTAGGATGCATGGGGTTTAATCAGGACAAAAAATCATCACTCTTCTCGACATATGAGCTACACACAATTTTATTGATGCTAGATTGGTTGAGAGGCATGGAATTAGGATAGAAGAATTTGAGGGGATAAGAGTTAAGGTTGAAAATGGGTACACCCTCAAATGTAATAGAATGATCCCTGAGTTACCTATGCACTTGAATAGCTATGAGTTCAAGATAGATTTTTATATGGTAAATATGGGAGATACAGATATGGTTCTTGGCATGATATGGTTGCATGATATTGGGAAATTCATCCTTGACATCAGGGAGATGGAGATGAGATTTCAGGTGGATGAGAAGACTCATATCCTTAAGGCCATCTAAGACTCCAGTTGTAGAATAATCTCATTTAGGAGGGTGGTGAGGCTCATGAGACATGACATGGCTGAGTGGGTAGTAGAATGTGTTTTGATGCCTATATAGGAAGAATAACATAAGCTAGATTACCATCCAAACATTTAGGAATTAAGGATTAAGCATACAAAGGTATTCAACAATATTCCACCTGGTATACCTATAGATAGAGGGATTAAGCATATCATTGAGTTGGAGGAGGGCACCAAGCCCATGATAGTCACTCCTTATAGGCACCCCAAGTGGATTAAGGATGAGATAGAGAAGACAATAAGAGAGTTGTTTATTATGGGACACATCAGACCTAGTAAGTTCCCTTCTGATTCTTCCATGGTTTTAGTCAAAAAGAAGGATGGGACTTTGCGGATGTGTATAGACTACATGTTATTAAATAAAAGGATTATAGAGAATAGATATCCCATACCAAAGATTGATGAGTTGATAGATGAGTTACATGGTGCCATGTATTTTTCAAAGATAGATTTGAGATCAGGGTTCATTAAATTTAAGTTAGGGAGCAGGACATTGAGAAGATAGCCTTTAGATGTCATTATGGGAATTTTGAGTTTGTGGTTATGCCATTTGGGCTAACCAATGCACTTATAACTTTACAATCCATAATGAATAGGGTCTTCTATTCACAATTGAGGTGGTTTATGCTAGTATTTTTTTATGATATCTTGGTGTACAACAAAACATGGGAGGATCACATTGCTCATATTGACATAGTTTTGGGTATTCTTGGTGAGGAGCCCTTCTATGCCAATGAATCCAAGTGTGACTTGGGTATGATGAAGTTGTTATAATTAGGCCACATCATCAGTGCAAATTGGGTAGACATGGATCTTGATAAGGTCAGGGTGATCATTGAGTGGCCTACACCGGAGAATCTCACTCAGCTTAGAGGATTTTTGGGGTTATGTGGCTTCTACCATAGATTTGTTAATGGGTATTCATGGCATGTGACATTGCTCATAGAATTGACCAAGAAGGGGGCCTTCATTTAGAATCTAGAGGCACAAGATTGCTTTGATATGTTTAAGCTAATTATGACTACTTACCCACTACTGTGCATTGCCAAAATTTTCTAAACCCTTTGAGCTATAGTGTGATGCTTCAAGTGATGGAATAGGTGTATTACTCATGCAGGACAAACATCTAATTGATTTTGAGAGTCAAAAGTTGTGTGGTCCAGAGATGAGCTAAAACATATATAATAAGGAGATGTTGGCCATTATGCATGCATTGGCCAAGTTTAGGCAGTATTTAATGGGCAGCAAATTTGTAGTAAATACAGATCATAACAACTTGAGACACTTCCTTAGGCAATGGGGCCTTAATGATCATCAACAAAAGTGGGTGAGCAAGCTAAAATCATATGACTTTGACATTGTCTTTGTCAAAGGGGCACAAAATTTAGTTATTGATGCCTTATCTCATAGGCCACATTTGAGCTACATGGTTGGGATTGCAGAGGATTGGAGACACCTAATAGTGGCAAGGTATGCCAAAGACAGTTGGGCTTCAAGAATAGTTGAGGGGTTGGTACTGAATGATAGATACATGGTTGTAAATGATCTTATCATTTATAAGGGGAGGATCTATTTGACCCCAGGATCAAAGATGAAGAACACAATATTAAGGACCTTTCATGATACACCTATGGTAGGACATCCCAGATATTTTAAGACATACAAATAGATATAAGAGAGATTTACCTGGAAGGGCCTTAAGTTAGATGTTCATCGATATGTCAGACAATGTCCTATTTGTTAGCAGAATAAATAAGAACACACATACCTTGTGGGCTTACCTCAACCACTTCTAATTCTTGATAAGAAGTGGGAGAGTTTGTCAATGGATTTCATTACTGGTTTGCTGAGAGCACAGGGTCGAGATTGTATTTATGTGGTCGTAGATCATTTGATTAAGTATGCTCACTTCTTTTTTATCACAACTACATATTCAACTACACAGGTAGCTAAGCTATTTTTCCATGAGGTATTCAAGATCTATGGGCTGCCTAAGAGCATCATCAGTGATAGAAATAGTAGGTTTATGAGTCATTTTTTATAGGATCTATTTAGGCTATGTGGGACTGGTCTCACCCTAAGTATTAGTTGCCACCTGCAGATAGATGGTCAGACAGAGATAGTAAATAAGTGGGTGGAGGGATGCCTCAAAAATTATATTGTGGGGTAATAGAAGGGTTAGGTTAAGTGGTTATATCTTTATGAGTATTGCTACAATACCACTTACCATCTCTCGATTCAAATGACACCATTCATGGATTTGTATGGGTATGATGCATTGAGATTTCTAGACTTATTGTTATGTGACAACAAAGTGCCCAATGCTGGGCATTTGTTGTAGGAAAACTAGGACATCATGAGAGCCCTATGTGAGAACAAACAAAAGGCACAAAACCAAAAAAAATAGTATGCATATTAGAAGAGGTTTGAGCACTCATTTGATGTAGGAGTTATGTATACTTGATGTTGTAGCCTTACAGATGGTCCTCTCTTAAGAGGAGTGGTGCAGAGAAACTCAAGCCACATTACTATGGACTGTTCAAGATCATCAGAAGAGTAGGAGAGGTGGCTTATCAATTGTATTTGCTAACAGATAGTAGAGTACATAATGCATTTCATGTATCACACCTCAAGAAGGTGTTAGGACATCATGTGGTTCCTTCCATGACTTTACCACCCTTGGATGATGAGGGGAAGTTGATTTTGGTGCCTGAGGCTATTTTTGACATGAGGAAGACACATTTACACCATCAAGTTATCAGGGAGTATTTAATCAAATGAAGGGACTTACCGGTTGAGGATGCTACTTGGGAGAGTGAGGATATTTTACAGCATTCGAAGTTGAGATTGCTTGGGGATAAGCAATTTTAGGAAGGGTGGACTGTAATGTCCCCTTCCAATTAGACATTTATATATTAGCATGGTTAGCCTATTAGTGGACCTCATTGGCTAATAATGCATGGATAGAGGATCCTCTCAGTAGTTACCTAGGTGTTGGTTGGCTCATTAGATGATTGGATAATTATTTCTTTGGATATCTTGGATGTTGGATAACACATTGTGTTATATTTTTATATTTTCACTTTATGAATTATATTTTTATATTATAATAAAGTGTAAATATATTATAATATTATAATTTTTATTTAGAAGCTTCTAGAAGGGGCCAGCCCTTTGGGAAAAAAGAATAAATAGATGTTGTTGGCTTGCTTCTCATCCATCCAGTTGTTGACATATCTATTTAATGAGCATCTTGTGGAACCAAGGATTTTTTCAGAGTATTCTCATTTGTATTTGGATTGGAAACTCCCATTGATAGCATCACTAAGGAAGTGAAATACCTTTTGAAAGGTTGCAATTGTTGGAAGTGGTAATTTAGTCATTTCACTTGGGTAAAATCAGTAGCCCAGGACCAATCTTGCATGGTGTGATTTTGAGGAGTATTGGAGATAACTCATGCTTGAATATACATCATTGGAGGATCAATTCACATCATCATTAGTTGATAATAAGTTTGGATATATGAATTTTTAGTCACTGCTACCAGCTTGTGAGAGGTTTGATTTTGCTTGTGGGAGCTTGCCATTGCAATGATTTCACTTCTTGACCTAGGTGCACTTCTTGAGGGAGTCTATTGATGATATTTCTTTCTTAATAGGAGTGAAATAAGCTATATATTATTAATTTTTTATATCAGATTAGAATAGGGGAAATTTGGAGATAAATTCAATTGGGATTAGGGAGCTTCCAATTTATTGGGTTTTGCTTGATGCTTCATAAACATGGTTGGGTGCCACTTCTACTATGTTCTCCTTACATTATTTGGTGTCTAGCATTAGAATGTTATTATTATAACATTGCTGCCATTGGTAGCCATTTTCATATCAGACTTAAGCTATTTATATGTTGCACATTATAAGCTAAGAGTCTTGGCAAATTTCATAACATCTTTGTAGTAGAGTAGTTAATAAAGAAGCATTCAATTGGAGTCATATACATGATATATTTTATTCATTTGCATTATCAAATAACAATCTCTCTAAGTTGCATGCCAAGTGTTTGACAAATCATCAATTGGCTATAGATGCATTCCCTTATGTAGTTTCTCATCTATATGCATTTGAAAATACAAAAAAGGTGTTGCATAGTTGTTGACCATTTTGGTCTTGCAGGCCAAAAATTGGTCTCCTTCCCCTGCTGTCCTGAGCCGTCAGTCTTGGATGTATTCACGTTACTGCAAATGCTCCATTTCCCCTTGCAATAGCCTTGTTCTTATAAAGAGTTGAGAGATCTAAGACTTGCAGGTTTTCAATTTGATATAAGGCTTATTTCGCTTTGGGCAGTTAGTTTGCACAAGCCTTTTGGCAAAGGAATGAGCCAGTTCAAAGAATGCAAGTCTTTTACAAAGCTCCGAAGACAAAGTGCCCTTGCGGAGGGCAGTGAGCGCATTCAAAAAAGTGAGCAAGGCAGAGGACCCGAACGGGGATTCTCCTTCGGAAAAGAGAACAAGGCAAAAGGCAAAGAATTCCTTCGGATTTTCTGTCCGAAGGAAATCCAAAGAAAAAGACAAGGGATTCCTTCGGACTTTTGTCTGAAGGAAATCCAAGGAAGAACCAAAGGGTGAATTCCTTCGGACAAAGTGCCCGAAGGAATTCCTTCGGACATTTTGTCCGAAGAAATTCACAAAGAAAGAAACTAAGGCAAATTCCTTCAGACCTTTTGTCCGAAGAAATTCACAAAGAAAGAAACTAAGGCAAATTCTTTTAGACCTTTTGTCCGAAGGAATTTATCAAAAGAAAAGACCGAAAGAAAGGGCCGAGGCATGAAGGCAAGTTTTCCTTCGGGAAAAATGTCCGAAGGAATTCCTTCGGACATTTTGTCCGAAGGAATTGAGAAGACAAAGGGGCCCGAAGGGCAAGTGCCCTTGCGGGGAACTCTCAGCGACCAAAAAGGGACCTTTTCCAATTTTTCGAAGGGACACCTTCCCTTCGGGAAGGTTCATTCCATAAAAGCCGAAGGAATTACCAAAGATAATGACGGGCCCGAGAATGTCAACTTCAGCATGACGAACTAGGCATTGGAGGTTCAAACGTTCGGTGATGTCCCTGCGGACGTCAAATTCAGGACAATGAAATAGCCGTTGGCTTTCAAATAGCGACGGGCATGTGGACGTCAACTTTACGGTGATAAGATAGCCGTTGATTTTCTAATGCTTAAGGATGGGCCCGCGCATGGAAATGGGTTAACAGTTGAAGAAGAGCCCGAAAGAGCTCCTAAGAACAGGCCCGAAGGTATTCAAAGGGGGTTCGGAGACCCGAGGATAAACTCAGCAACCCACCGAGAAGGGAGCCCGAAGAGCCAAGAAATGACGAAAGATAGCCCTAAGGGCTGAAGAGCCAGGATAAGACAAAAGCCAAGCGCAGGAGCAGATAGAATAGTCCAGGTGGCACAGAAAGCATCGGCATAGGAAGTTATTGCAGCGTATGAAATAGTCTCCACCAAGTCGCTGCCAAGGGGAGCGCGGGCATTCAATAGAGTGGCCCTTTTTTCCTCATTTTACATTAATGAGCAGGCAGTCATGTGAACTTCATTGAGAAGCGGCCTTGTCATTCAAACAGACAAAGCGACCCATGCTTTCCTAGTAACATTTAAAACGGTTTGAGCATCAAAGTCAAGACTTGCGACATCTACAACATAGTTATTTCAGGGCGTTTCTAGAAAGATGACACCAACATGAGCAAATTCCTCTTTCCTAGGTGTTCAACGCAGCATGGGCCGCTTGGGTTGGAAGGCGCCAAAGTCTTTCCTTTATGCTATATATTGTAACCTCTTAGTTGAGAAGGATATCTCTCATTTTGTAAGAAGAAGCCCTGCCAAATTTCACCTTTGAATCAATAAGAATGTGTTTTACCTCTATTTGACTGGTTATACTTTTGAGTATGTCTGTGCATCAACTCTGTGTTCAGTCATTTTAGCTTGATGCTTTCATAGATTGACACCAACATACCTAGTGTAGCCAAATCCATTTCTACAGGTTAAAGAGGAAGTGCTTTATCTGGAGCGCAGAGACAAGAGAGTAGTTATCTGACAGTGTGTTTTTTGCAGCGCTGTGATAAGTTCCTTTTCCTTGTGTCTTCATTAAGACCCTCTGTTAAAGTGCCCTATAGTCTGGTCTTTTTGTCAGATAAAGTGTCTGTTTGCCCCCTTTTGGTCTGAAGTGTTGATATAGCTGAGTAGATCAAAAATCATTTGGTGCATCACTGCTTAGATTAGTTTCTGTTTTGGTTATATCCTTCTCCCTTTTCACCCCCCTCATTATTAACAGTAGTAGTGAAAGACCTCAGAGATGCATCAAAGGGAGCTAGCCCTTATCTAGAGATTCTTCCCTCAATTTTGCCAAACCCACAGCAAGAGGGGAGTCTCCATTGTGCCATGTGGAAGAGAGACGCTGAGCCTTCTTTCAAGGGTGCAATCCACTGCGTCAACAATTGCATTTGGTTCTTTGTTTAGACATCGTAGAGGTTATTACAAGCTATCAACTCACTTCGGCATTCATCTCAAGCATCATCCATAAACTGAAAAAACTCATCAGCAAACAAGCACATTGCACATCAACTATTTGACGAAATTACAAGGGCAATGAATTGAAGAAATTCAAGTCAGATTGGGTTAGGCTCATTACACCATGACCCTCAACTATCCCCTTAAGTGAAAATTAGAATAATAAAGTACTTTTATAATTGGTCTTTAAAAACCCCAAATGTTTTCCTTCTTCCTTTTTCCCTTAGCCCTTGGGAAACAAAACAAGGCTAAGGGTCTTCAATGGCTCCACGATCAAAAGGGGGACATGACATAACTGCATATAACACAATTTTCCTCTACTTCCAATTCACAATGCTTCCAAGAAGGGTCAAGGGACACAAGATTATGACAGACAATTGAATTGAATGCCGATGTCATTCTTAAATAAGTTTCAACCCTATAAAATAAAACAAAAAAGTTTTAAAATCTAACCCTAGATACTAATCAAAGGACGAAGTAGAAGATGAAGTAGATATCATACTAGAAGGTATAGTCTTATTAAGGAGCACTTCAAAATTTGAAGGTAATAAGATTGCATACTTTTTTACTATAGAATCTAGATCATGGAATGAGGCTTGATTGATGAAAATGTGATGTACATTATAAAACTAAACCACATTTTATTTTCACGTTGGATTTCTATCATATTCATATATTTTTAAAACAAAATAATGAAAATGAATACTTGTAGGTTGTATGAATTCCTTGAGGTTGAAAACCCTAGTTAATCACTGTATGTATTCCTTGAGGCTTGAAAACCCTAGGTTTGTACCAATGTCAATCATGACTCTTGAGTTACATTCTAAAACCCTATATTCATTGTCATAATGATTGTATTCATAGAGGAAAATCATAGAAAATGCAGTGCTGTTTTTTTGGAATGAAATAGATTTTTTTTGTTTGGTCGAGTCGTAGTGATTAATTGGCGATTTTTGCCAAGTAATCACAAAGATTACTCGGCAAAAATTGCTGACTAATTTCCATAAAACTTCTCACAATTTGTTATTGATTTCTTGTTTTCTATTTGACTCGCAATTAGTTGTGATTTATTGTCAATTTTTAGCAATTTTTTAATTTGTGATACAACCCACCTACATCCAACCTGTTCACCTCTACAACTACTTCTACACACCCACATTACACCATAGTGAGGATGTCTCATCAAAAGACCCCTACCTGTTCCCAAGACAACAATGATGTGGATGCTCTCATCGCCACTTTGGTGGGACAAATTCACGATCTCGAGGCTAGACAAGTTATACCCCCTTGAGCCAGTCACACATGGCCTTACCACACCATGTCTTCTACCAACCAACCACATCACTCTAAATCATCATTTTGTTGCTCATATTCAACATTTTCTTCTTCCAAACCAACATAACCCTTCAACCAATTCCTTTGCTTTATCCTCTAAGCCAAGCTACCAAACTCATCTAATCAAAATGCCCTAGGGTATGACACTCTATATAGATAATCCAACAACCAACCCACATGTATTCCAAATTCCTACAATATAATAATTACATTCCTAGCTATCCACCTAATCCACCACTCTCCCATTGGTTTCCTCTTTCACAAGGCTATCCATCTTATCTCCCCTTATGGGTTACTCAAACACCCCCTTGGTTAATGATCCCATGACGTAAACCTATCTAAATTACCTTGAAGAGCTTTCAACCATATCATTTGTCGCATCACCTTACCATGACTATTTCAAAAAAATACCTAGTACAGAGGGGAAGGTGACCCCAATGCCCCATATAAAGGCCTATGCCATGGCTGTAAGGGAGCTCTTCCCTTGGGATGATGTTGATACTAAAACATTTTATAAGATGATAGAGGGAATTTCTCTTGATTGGTATTATCACAAAGAATATAACAAGTTCATGCAATCACTCCCTGAGGATCAAAGGAAAATTTTCATTGCGATGTTCATTCGATTGATGCTTGCAAATCCTCCTCAAACTAGGAGGACCCATCACCCCTAAATGTCAATCTAGGAATATATAGGAATCTATTCTTTGACCACAAGGACGAGGGGAATTTTTCCCCAAGCAAGCGACCCCTCGAGACTCCACAACTAATTCATCCCAGCCATCTCCTATCAATGCTTTGACATCCAACACCTCTAATGTAGCCCCATTCATTTGTCAAAAAGGAAAACCAAACTCATACACCTTGTGGAGCTAGATATTGATAAGCAGGTTGATGTATGCTTCGGCCTTGATCATCATTTCTTGTCCACTTCATACATCACAACATCCCCCTTCACCTTGTCCCAATGGACTCCTTAACCTTTTGGGGGCCTATGATCTAATTGAGGACTTAACCATGACTTTTTTTCGCATTTTATTCAGGGACTTGTTGAAAAAGTATTTTATCCATCATTCTGTTATACCTGAAGCTCTAGGTCTTGGTCATCTAACCGTTATTACCCCTCCTATAGAGGCCTCAATTAATGACAGACCTTAACGTTCATCCTCCTAGACAAGGATATAGAGACACCAATGACTTCTTTGACTTTAGACAATTATTTTTTGATGTTGAGATGCCCATACTTACAGGTCAGGGTCTACAATAATTTTGTCAAAAGAGACGCGGTTGATGATGGGGATGTAACCAATGTAGTTCCCTTTTTTTTCCTCCAAGAAATGGGTTATGGTGAGACCAATTTCTGTGCAGCTAGAAACACCCTTATAGGGACCATTGTCCTACCTATTACCCTTTGTGTAGTTTTACATTCTTGATAAGAAAATCAATTACAATATACTCCTAGGTAGGGCTTAAGTCCATAGGATGAAGGCAATTCCTTCTACCCTTTTCCAAGAAATTTGATTTTTCCACTTTGGAAGGGTCTACGTTGTCAAAGGTGATCCTAACCCATTCAATGTTCACAAAGTCAACTTTAGGAAGAGGCCAAGAGCATACAAATTATAATTTACCAATTAAAATTTAAACACTCATCATATGGAACCCGTTACCACCATCAAGTGGTTGCCACAAGGCAAAAAATCTAAACAAGACTCTAGGATTGCCATTGTTGTTTCTACAAAGACCATCTCTAAGATTGTCAAACTTTTGGAGGAAGATCAACCTTTTATCCTACCCTTCAACTCGCATAATGCCGAAACCTATAATCGGAAAAGAGTTGCCTTTGTCCTTGTTGAGAATATCACCAACATATGTATGGTTGAGATTTCTGAGATTGAGAAATCATCCTCTCTCGAGGATTTTTGGATGTTCCATCTAGATGGAGTCAAACGCCGTTTGGGTGTAAAATCAGGTGTGATGCTTAGTTCCCTTGAGGTGAAAATCATGCATTTTGCTTTCAAACTAAACTTCCTTTACACAAGAAATGTTTCAAAGTACAAGGCCTCCCTCCTTGGTCTCATGGTAGCCAAGAGACTAGGGGTCCAAAATCTTAGGTTCCTTGGGGATATGCACTTATTTATCAATCAAGTTTCAAAAGTGTATCTGGCCTGGTTTGGGCATCTTTAGCCTTATAAAGTTCTTGTCCTTGCCATTATGAAAGACTTTGACTACTTCTCTCTTGAATCCTTTCCATGAAAACAAAATCAGTTCTCTGATTTAATAGCCTCATCTTCATCTATGTTTTCACCTCGTAGGAAAATTTAGGATTCTAGGTTTGTTGTTGCTATGAGGATTAGGTCACTAGTTCCCTCAAAGGATAAAAACATTCCTGCTGTCCTATCCTTTGTGAAAAAAGAAAATGAACCTCTCACCTTAGATTATATTGAGAATGATCAATCCAACCTTAGATTCCTTCATTCTTATGATGGGATTCAATGGGGGGCATCACAAGAGGTTTATTTCCCCTTTATCCCCCATTCATGTGACTATTTTGGAGAAGAGTACGAAGTCTTCAACATAGACGGAGATGCTCTAAACCTTCCTCTTGTGCCTTCTTTGTTTGAAGAGGGACACACTTCTCTTACGAAGGATATTGTTGACATCAATATTGGTACATCAGAGAAGCCTTGAATCTTGAAACTCATATCTACCATAGACCCTAAGGAAGTTCAAATTTACAATAATCTCCTTATAGAGTTTAATTATTTTTTCGCTTAGGTGTATTCCAGCATACCTGGTGGTGACCATTCAATTGTTGTCCATAGTCTAGTCACCAGGACGGATGCCAAATGTGTTAAGGAGAAGTTGAGACCCATGAAACCAAAGGTTTTGCTTATTGTTAAGGGACTAATTAAACTCCTTAAAGTCCTATTTATTAAGCTTGTAGGCGCTATTCCATGTGGATTTTGAATGTCTTCCTTGTTCTTAAAATGAACCGGAGAATTAAGATTTGCATTGACTTTAAAGATATCAATAAGGCATGTCCTAAAGATGATTTCCCTTTACTTTTTATTGATATAATTATCGAAGCCATTGAAGGCTACAAGACCTTGTCCTTGATGGACGGTATCTTAGGTTATAATCAAAACCCTATTTTTGAGGAATATTGAAGCAAGACCTCCCTTACCACTCCTTGGGGAACCTTTTGCGATGTCATTATGCCCTTTGGTCAAAAAAGTGTTGGAGCTGCCTATTAGTGTGTGATGAGTCATATTTTTCACGACCTTTTCAAACATTATTGTCAAGTATTAGGTTGAAAAATCTAAGAAGAGGGCTGACCAGCCTACAGATGTTCATACTATCTTTAGTTGTCTTAGAGAGTACCAAGTCAATTTTAACTTTGTGAAATGCATTTTTGGTGTTAGATCTGGAAAGCTTCTTGGCTTTATTGTTTCCAGGCATAGGATTGAAAATGATCCTGCCAAAATCGATGCTATCATCAACATGCTGCCTCTTGAGGATGAGCATGGCATTTGATCTTTTCTTGGTAAATTTGACACCATATGTAGGTTCATCCCCAATCTCACATATGTTCCTGATCTTATCAACAAATTATTTAAAAGCAAAACAATCTTGTATGGACCTAACATTGCCAACACACCTTCAATGTTGTAAAGATATTTTTCCTTTCTTCCTCCACTCTCATGCCTCCTAAGCTTGACCATCCCCTTAACCTTTATCTTATGACTCCATTGCTTGTATGGTGGCCCAAGAGGATGATGACGGGGCAGAAAAGGCGTCCAACTTTATCAGCCAGACACTTCTTGACTGTGATAAGAATTATTCTCAAGATGAAAAGGAGTGCCTAGCCATAGTGTTTTCCACCAAATGGCTTAGTCATTACATGTTGAACCAAGAGACTAGTCATCTTTAATATTTAGGCCTTAATTGCACATTCTTGACCCAACCAACCCTCTCTAATAGTTTTGGCTGCTTCATTACCCTCATTAGTGAGTTTGGGTTGAGATATGCCAACCAAAAATCTATCAAGGGTAGAGTCATTGTTTATTGCTTGGTCAATTTGCTTGTTGACGATTCAAAGCTTGTAGATGACAATTTTCTTGAGGAGCACATCCTTCTTATTGACACTTCTATTGCTCAATCCCCTTTGTATTTTGACATTTTGAAATATTTTGTTAAGTATTCCTACCCTTTGGGAACCACTTCTCTACAAAAGCAGTGCGTTTGTGTTTTCACAACCAATTATATTATACTTGGTGACACCCTTTATCGGCAAGTCTTCGATGACCTATTGCTTAGGTGTATAGATGAGACAAAATCCCAAAAGGTCCTTCATGAGTGTCATAATGGGATATGTGGAGGTCATTTTGGTGGTCATGCAACTACAAGGAAGATTCCTTTCTTGGGCTATTTCTGACCCACAATTGAGCATGATAAAATAGAGTTTGTGAGAAACTGTGGAAATGCTAAATGGTTTCTCATGTCATTCATATGTTGTCTTAGACTTGAATTCTATCATCACTCCTTGAACCTTTTTCATTTGGGGCCTGGATCTCATCTGAAAACCTACCCCTACCTCCTCAGAGTGTTATTATTAATACCACTGAGTATTTTACATAGTGGGTGGAGGCCATGCCTTTGACTGTAGTTTTGGGGTCTATCATTTCCAAGTTCATTATGAATCAATTTTTTTGTAAATTTGGCATCTCCTAAGTTATTATCACAAATAATGGCTCATCTTTAAATTACCTTGAAATGCAAGAATTTTGTGCTAAGATCAATTTCTTGCTCCACTCAACATTTCTATACTAACCTCAATCAAATGGACACACAGGGGCCATGAACATAACCATTAAGTTCATTTTTCTCAAAACAATTAGAGATAAAAGTTGTCATTGGCACCTCCAACTTTATCTTGCCTTATGGTCTTACAAAGCCAATATTTGCATGCCCATGTAAGCAATTCTTGGTTTTGAAGTTGTTCTACCTTTGGAGCTTGAACTTCCTAGCCTTACTATTTCTCTTCAAGGCCTCTTGGATCGTGATAAGTAAGGGCAGTGCACATTGTCAAACTAGAGATCTTATATGAAAAAAGACTGAGTCGTTCAGGTCTTTCTTTCTTGTGTCAGTTGCCAATATAATAAGAAAACCCATGCCTCACCCCATAAAAGTTGATCTTGTCTTACGACTCAATAGCTGCATTGAGAAAAAGGTCGGTGAAGGCCAAAAATTCTACCCCATGTGGCTTGATCCTTAGTCACAAAGAACTTTGGTAATGGGACCTTTCATTTATACACATTGGAGGGTGAAAATTTTGATGAATTAGTCAACTATTTACATATTAAGCACTACTTCATGTAGCCTTATCCTTCATCCCCTTGCCCCTTCATACTTAACATGACCTTTCACATTTTACACATGTACTTACCTTGGCCTTGCCTTGTCTTGTTTTAATGACTATCTGATGTCGTGTTTACTTGGAAAACCACCACTAGCATCTCTTTTCTTGCAACTTCCTATCATGCATATCGTATTTTTACTCATCCTAATAGATTTTTTCGTCAAAATCTCATCATGAGCAAAAGATTGACTTTAGTCCTAATGCACATTGTTGCCTGTTGTGCCTAAAGATCCTTGAAACTCGACGACTATATTTTATCTCTCAATCTGAAAGCCAACATAATAAAAACTTCCCCTCATATTGGCTATAAGCGAATTGTTTTTAAAAGGGGTCCCTTCGTTATCTACCAAGATCAATCAGTATATTGCTCACCTTTTTTGGTCCTCGATGATGAACCGATGTATCTTAATGGTTGCATGGGGTCAAGAGTTGGGAGAAAATGCTCAAATTCTAGTGTCCTACTTGAGCATCCTGGTTCTTAGTGATGAGCCCTCGCATTTTTCTAGTTGCATGGAGTCAAAATTTCGGGGTAGGCATCTAAATACAGCAATCACACTTAATCAACCTACTCTGGTATTCATTGATGGGACCTTGTAAACTACTGGCTATGTGAAGCCATGGTATGGGGGTAGGAAGTACCCTTACTCATCCTATATAGTTCTCAGTGATGATACCTTGCATGCTACTAGTTGAATGGGGCTAGGGTTGGGGAATCTCTTACAAACAAATCAACTTGATGCTTTCTAAACAACCCCCTATCCTTTACCCAAGTTTGGTCTAGTTAGTCATCTTATGACCTATATATGGACTATGTCCTATGGTTTATGTACTATATAGCTTTGTTCACGAGACCTCTTCCTAATCCGATATATCTTTCAAGCAATCCATATAGACTAGTGTTGATATTTACCACATGTGGACTTTGACTCTTGGACTCTATCCTCTGCATCTTGCTCCTTATAAGCTCCCTACTCATTCTTGTTGTGAGAGAAGGTCTATGCCTGTGACTTTTCGTTGTTAGCCTACCAACTACTTGTTACCTACAAGACAAATTTTAGTTTACATATTCTTTCTTTATGCATATCCATATTAGCCACATGTCTTACACATTCTATATACATGTACATTCACACATACACATCCATATAAACATCTCAAACTATCTAATCATCCATGTGCATAAATAGAAGGAAAAAATACACAAAGCTCAACATGTTTTAGTCTATAGCCAAAATGCTCATATATATATCACCTTTGAGTACAAGTTCGGGTCTATACAAGGTCATCACACTTGCAGGAAAGTGTGGATAATATATAAAATATCCATACAGTCCAAAACTAGAGACCAGGATGCCTATCTATGTTCATTAGTACCGGCCTTAGATCCTTGATGATATTTTGATGTCTAGGCTAGTGTGGCTAACCACTAGGGGCTCCTTTAGTTTCATTGGCTCCCCTCTCTAGGATTCCCTTTGAAGTTCTCTAGTTGTCACCCTTGGGCCATCAACTATTTCTCCATCTGTGTGATCCTTGTTCTGTGCATTTTTACTATGTATCGCATCCCATGCATGAGCAAAGATGTTTGTTTACCTCCCTTCACAGGCAAGCAATCTTGGGTCCACCAATAGAGCTTGACATGTCTTGCCTATAGAGGTCAAGAACAAGTCCACATGGGTTGGGGACAAAGGTCCTCCATCTAGCATCAACTACACACACATTATATGTTAATGATTATGACATTGTGTATATCAAATTTCTAGTCTAAGCACCCAATGAGATATAGAAAGTTAGAGTTTAGGTGGGCTTACGATGATCTCCCTCCTGCCATTTTGGATCCACCTATGCCTTCGGCATCTCCTTGGCTTCCTCATCACCGCTCTCCTCCGCACCCTCCCCCATTGATGGTTGTGCATCTAACTCTAACTCAACCTCCTCTCTGCCAACCATTGTCTGTGTTTTGTGGTTGCACTACCCCTTGTCTTGTCGATATGATACTGATAGGTACCCTAGGCACTAGTGTCCTCCATCCCATTCGTCCTATTGTTGTTTCCCTCCTCCCCCTATCCCCTTTGTAGATTGGCCCTATTGTAGGGTGGTCATCTCTGTATACTTACCCAAACTACTAAGGAATTATTTCCATTGATTGTGTTTTAGTATGCCCCAACTTCCCTACTGGTATCTCTATGAACCTACATAATTCTAGTGTAGTGTCCTCTTCTTACTGATCAACCGTTTCATTGTAGAGCTTGGCTACTATATTGGTTGAATTCATGCTTTCGAGCATCCTCAGAGCCTTCCTCACTATATCTAGTTGCTCCCATCGAGTAACCCTGATCACATTCACATCTATCACTCTTAACCCCTCTAATAGGTGGTGAATTTTTGCTCCCATCGAGTAACCCTGATCACATTCACATCTATCACTCTTAACCCCTCTAATAGGTGGTGAATCTATCATATATGTCCTAGATGTTATAGGGATAAGGGGATGGGGGAAGAAATGCCCCCTATCCCGCATGCCCATATGGAAGAAAAAATTGAGGACATCCCATTAATTTCAGGGACATTTCAAAGGCCTCCCTTTCTAAGGGACGTTTCATGGACATGGTGGCTTCCTTCAATTTTTTTTTTTTTTTTTTAAATTTTTAAATCTATTTTTATTTTAATGATTTAAATGTTAATTTTTATTTTAAAGATTTAAATGTTAATTTTTATTTTATAGATTTAAATGTTAATTTTTATTTTATACATATATTATTTAATTTTTTATTTTTGTTCCCTAGCTGTCCCCAAAAATTAGGATTTTTTTTTGCCATCCCAGAAACTCTGTCCTCCCTCCTCCCATCCTTGAGACCTATGTAACTATACATATATTCAACTCATCACTAGTGTGGGGTGGCTAATCAGTGTAGCACAATTCCATGGCACCCTTTCGTGCCACCTTATAGAGGTCACGATAGGTTTGAGCTAGGATGTCCACTTCCCAATTGTAGTTCCGTCTATGCTCTTCTATCTCCCTCACTAGAACATCCCAACATTATAGTAGCATGTTAGCCCCTTTGTCTCCCACCTGTCATGAGGCCAAGACATAGATGATGACCTTATGAAGGGTAGGGATAGGGGACATCTACACTCTAGATAGTTTGACGCAATTTTAGGCACCAATTTTTGCCATCCTACAACACCTAATATGTGACCCACTTGTGGGCCTGTGAGTCATCCCTTGCCTTGCCCATATTGAGCTTGTGCATAGTGACCAACACCCCCAATATCCTAGATAAAAAGCAAAATGCGTTCTAGCCCACATACCAATAGGTTTTTAATGTCATAGAGAATGTGAATCACAGGTGCTACTAGCATTACATGTGCAATCCTTCATATGCCAATCCTTTGTAACCCATGAGTCTTTTTTGAAGTCATTAGAGCCATCACTCTAGGGAGCTAATCTTGATCTCTATCTCTCTCCTACCTCACACAATCCCTTTGCAATCATAGATGCCATTAAGATGTCAATTTTTTCCTTTGTTATTGTTTTTCTTACCTTCGTTGTGAAGCCATTGGTTTATGTAATGACAATTATGTTTGTGTCATGGTGATTACACAACTTCCACCATCTTAAGTGGTAGTTACAAAACCACCATGGGAGTTATGTAATTGTTAAGCGGTGGTTCCGCCTGCTCAGTGGCAAGTGTCAACAATGTTAAACAAAAATAAAAAATGAGAAAATAATGAAATTGAACCACTGAAAAATGCATGAAAAGGCTACCCAACTATTCTTAATTTCCTACTAATAATTTCTTGTCTTCTCCTCATTTTTTTGTTTTTGTTGATGGATTTATGGAATTTTTAATGCTTGCATAGGGTTTCTAACCTAATTACACGAAAAGGGTTATACCTTACTTGGTTTTGGGCCCCATGTGTTGTTGGTGCTTCTGCTGCCATCCTCTCTATATATGTTTTCTCCCGTCTCTCTCAATTCATGATTTGGTTGCTTGTGCACTTAGAGTTCAATATTCCTCATGGTAGAAAAGTGCAAATGAGTTGTGATTTTGAGTTGACATGCCTTTTATATGCCACTTTTTACCCCCTTTTCAGAACACTTCATATGAAGTATCGTTCCTAGGCTACACCTAGCTATTTTGTTCCTTCTAAACTCATCTAATCACATTTCAATGCCTAGAACTCTATGAGGCAGTTTAGAATTAATCCCCATCAATACACATGGTTCTCTTTTTGCCACATGTATGGTAACTGTAAGTATCTCTTCTTTGTTTTTTACACACATTTTTCCGATTACAATGATATCTCTATAGTTGCTCTGTGTGCTTTTCTATTGAAGGTGGTCTTTCACCTCAACTGACCTTATCATCTCTTTGTGCATCATAGGGAAGATGAGGTACATGTGATGACCCCTCCCATGGGTACGTCCACACCTTTTCAGGAAATGTTGCCTCACCATTCCGTTACAAGATGCCTATCCCAAGGGGTTAATATGTAAGCGCCAAAATTATCATGATGCAATATTTGCATTGATTGATTCATACAAATCTTGAATTATTAAAGTGCATTTTTCCTCCTTATTCAACCCGTTCAACTACTACACATGCTTCTATTTAGCATTCAGTGCCTCTTTAAACTTGCTTTAACCTCTGATCGATGTAATGACCCCCCCCTAGCTTCATGTTGGTGCTTTTACCCCTCTTTTACCTTCACCAGGAAATTGCCTCTTTAGAAAGTTGGTGGTTCTGTAATTACCACTGCATAAAGTGGTGCTTCCGACCTACTTTAAGTGGCAGTTTCCTCACAGTTGCCATTGGATGTAAGCCAAGGGTTAGAATACTAACATGAGAGGTTTTCTTTGCCCTTGGCACTTCGTTTTCTGTTCCAGGTCTGTTCATTTTCGCCCAGCAAGCCCAAGTGCCTCTCCTTGACCTATTTATACACACAAGTTTTATGTTTTGAGGGGTCATAAAATCATAGAAACAGCCTGTTCTTTATGCTCGTGACATACAACGTCAATTCTGTTGTTCCCCTACTTTAGACTAGGTTTTACTGGTTTAGATAATTATACTTGGTTCTTAGATTCCTTGGCTTAGAGAGTTTCTCAAGATGGATATGCGACATAGCCCCATTGAAGAGCACACTTTGAAGATACCTTTTTTCATCCACGACACTCTTCCTTGGTTTGTCATCTCAAGTTTCCCAGGTCAGAGTGTTATTTTTTTTATTTTCAGGTCTCAGGTTCATATTATATTAGTTTAAAGTAGTTTGATTGCTTAGTTTAATTTCCTTTCATTTCTGGCTCTCTATTCTAGTTGTCTACTAGTTGTATTCGGATTTTGCAAGTTTCGTGTTAAGCTGTGTCATAGCTTCAACTTCAAACTTTTCTACAATCCCTGCATCATTGTTTATACTATGTACTCTTTTTGTTACAGCTTATTTCAGGTTGTTTTCTTTGCTGTTTTGAGTGTGCTTGGTGGGTCTACTTTGGCTATTGGAGCTTTGGGTGTCATTTCTCCATAATAACTACCTTAGACTCTATACATACCTGATATCACAGCTTTTCCGATTTCTTTCAAGTCTCTTGCTTGTTTTTTGGGTGAGTTTTGGTCTTAGATAGCTTGTTTGCCAGCTGTTTGACAAAAGTCCTCCACGACATTCTTTCTCGATTGATTCATTCTACACATAAACTTTGTTGTTTTAAGCTCTACACATTTTTTTTCAAGTTCATAGCTAGATTACATTCATTCCCATATTTGTCTTGCTTATTTCAGTCATTTCACATACTTGTATCTTGTTTTTTGCCGTATTTCAATTTTTATCACCTCACTCTTGCTTGCCTGTTCTTATCCATCTTGTTTTCTGTTCATTCTCTATCATTCTAGTAGTCATTTTATATCAATTTATATCTTGTTTCATCCTTCCATCATTACTTTTACTTTACTGTTCATTCCTATTATACATTTGAGCATTTATAGCAGTTTTAGATCATTGCTTCAAGTTTGCTTCAGCTGTCTTCGGCTCTCTGAAATTCAGTATCACCTTGTTTTAGTATCTTTTATTCATTTCGAGTTTATTTGAGGTGTTTCCATGTATTTAGTTGTTTTTTTTGGAAGTCTCTTGAGTGGATTTGCATGTCTTCATTACTTTTGGCTTGTTTCTAGCTTGCTTCCAACTTGTGGTGGTGTGTTTGATCTGTTTGCTTGCTGTGAATGTATATCATAGGTTTTATTATCATTTTTTGTATCTTTCTTTCCAGCATTGCGTGTCACTGGTAGCTTAGACTTTTATATTTGAGATATGGTTAGTTTAGACACTTTATCATCAGCTAAAACATCCCTAGCATTCATTTTCATATCTTGAGTTATTGTAATGTCCCCATTTTGAAATTAAAATAACATTATAACTAAAATAAAAAGTATTTCTAAATACTTAAAATAAAGTATTAATAACCTAATTTGTGTTTCACTTAAGTTGGGACCTTTTGAGGGTCACGGGCACTTAAGGCCTAAAGTGGATTTTATAAGGAAGTTTAATATATTACCCTTTTAAAAGAAAAAGGTAAACTCTTCCTCCTTATTTTGGGTGCCACACTTGCAGGTGAGATATAAAAGGAAAGGAAAGATTCATTTGAAAAGGTTGTGTATTTTTGATATTGAATTTGTTGTGCAAGTATGTCCGGCTTGTTCACCACAACATGAGGACTAAAACCTTCAAGTGTGACAAGGGTTTGGGGATGAAAACTTTCATTCCTACATTCAAGGCAGCTCTATTCAAGGGCTGTGATTGTGCTTCAGATTTGCATGGTTGCATGCAATTGGACTTACAAGTGTGTTTTTGGACATCTCCTTCATCAAGGATTGTTTCAAACCCTATAGAGAGCTGGAAATTCATAATTCGCAGGTCAAAGAAGTGGGCGAACTTGATTTGAGGAGTTTGGTTGATCTTGGAGGTCATTCCTAGGGTGGCAACTTGCTTTGGGAGAGTGGTGATCCCTAACAAGAGGGCTAATTGGCTTCAGAACCCTCTTTTAGAGTTAGATGTATTTTTAACAATTTATTCCAACTCGGCGAATTGTTTGAGGGTTGATTTGCACATGATTAAAGCTGATTTTGTGCCCTAGATAGTCTTCTAAATTTATAATATTATTTCAGTAGTGAACTAGGGTTTTGAGAATTTTGGGACAACTTTTGGTGGGCTTCCCATGATGGAAAATTTTTGATTCTAATTTTGTTTGATAGCTACTATTTTTGTGATCATTTCGAGCTATCACTTGCATGGAAATTCCAAGTGTTGTGGAAGTTGTGAATTTATGAAATTTTGCTATAATTTTGTAATAATTAATTCCAAAATTCTGAGTTTTGAATTTTGAGTGACTATTTTGACTTCTAAAATTAGTGCCTACAATATAAAGCTCAGTTCATATTTTTTGGAGCGTTAGAAGTATCAAAACTAAGTTTTTCCCTAATCGCCTAAGGGTTTGGTGGAGGAAATCGCTGAATATTGCTTCATTTTTTCGAAGTGTGTTATTGGCTGAATTTATATGTTCAGATTCTTTGAAGGGGTTTTGGATTAGGTAGGGTTTGTTGGAAAACCCCAACTTTGCCTAATTGTCCCATTTGGGGACATTACAATTATCTAGTTATTATATAGCTGTTTTGAGTTAACTTGCAGCATTTTCATCTTGTATTTGCTATGTAAATAAAAAGGCTAGGTGCACGTTTCTTTCTCCCTTTGTCAATTTCAAATAAAAAGTAGGCGTTGCTTGTGTGGATTGAACCAACCTAGTGTTAACTTAATCACAAAATTTGCTTGTTTGTATTTCATCATTTGATTAAGTAGAAGCTTTCATTTTATTAGTTATCTTGTTTGTGTGTGAGTTTGCTTGTTTCCTTTCCCACAATTAGTCTATATTTACTTTTCAGCATTTAGATTAGTTTCAAGGAGGCATATACTACTCAGGGCATAAGCTATTTTGTATATTCCACATTGCTTCTTTCTAGCCCATCCATTTCTAGCCTTTTCTCTTGTAGAGTTGGCTTGCAATGCGTCTTCTTCTATCATTCCCATCATTTGATGATGCTACTTGGTTAGGATCAACCCCTCAAAGCTGAGAGGATCTCCTGGATCTTGCAGCTTCTAACTGGAATAGTGTTGACCAACGACAACATAAACTTGTGTTGCAGTCTACATTTTACCCCTGCCTTGTAGTCCCTTAGTTCCAGTCCCTCAACATTCACTACAAGGCAGCTGAGGAATTTTGGTGACATCCGACATGTGGGCAAAGAAAAAGATTATACTGAACTCAACAAGCTAATCAACCCCATGAACCAAATCCTTGAAGCATGCCTCTTTATTGGTTTTGGTCACCTTAGCCTGACTTTGGGAAGCCAAGTATTCGAAGTAAGATGTACATCTTTCCTTGCATACATACTCAACAATTACCTGGTACCTCGAAAAGGGGACACAAGTAATTGCACAACATGACACTTGGCAGGTGTGCAATAGAAAACACATCAGTTTGAGAAGAAAGACGACAAATTGTTGACATTCAATCAATTTCCAACACCCAGCCTTATTCAATTTCTACATATAGACAGTTTTGAAAATATCTGACATTATTTTTCACGCTCCACTACCCCTAGTAGACTATGGCTCATGGCCCCAGTAACTGGATTTGGGCTGGTTTGTAATCAACAGATTGAGGTTTTGATGGAAGCCGTCTGTCCCAGACACAGCTTTTTCAGATTAGCATGACAAACAAGTCTGCCCTAGCACCTCAAATATTATATTCTGGATTTCCTATGACTGGTTCATACTAAGAGGCAATTCATCCAACAAGATGAAAAATGGCAAAATCTATGGCAGCTTCATAGCTGGCCCAAATTCAAAAAATTCTTATGGCTGGTAATGCACAAAATATTTTTAGCATTGGTGATTTATAGAAAAAAGAGTGGGCATGTTTGTATAGGTGCCCCAATTATACCCAAGGTTCCAAAACTATTGAATTTTTTTCTCCAATTTCCTTATGCACAAGAAATATGGGTTGCTCTCACAACCTCCATCCAACTGCCATTACCACAACCCGTGAATCTTTATAGACTAATCTACAATTGACCTAAGCAAACCCCCATACTGGAAGTGTTGAAGAAATTGTCCTCTTATTACAAGATTCATCATGTGGGGCATATGGAACAAAAGGAACCATTAAACGTTTGAGGGTGTATAAACATCCACAACAAAGTTGGCAATGCAATTACGTGCACAAGTCCATTCTACTGCTATTATATATTGGTCATCTTTTGCCACCCGATTCCAATAATGATGATTTGGACCTAGATAGATGTGAGTAATGGTATCTTACCTTCCACTAAAACTCTCTTTGTTCTAGGTTGTGGGCACTAGAAACTGGCTTCCCTTGACCGAGGCTTCCATAAACTCAACTTTGATGAAGTAGTTAGGGATAATCATGGTCTTGTAGGGCATGAAGGGATAATCCGAATCCAATAGGGAAATAGAATTACTTTCTACCTTCAGGAAATAGGCACTGAAACCAACATTTATGCAAAGGTCTCTATTTTGTGCCAAGGAATTTAGATGGCATTAAATAGAAGAATCTCTCACAGGTAGAACAAGATTCCTAGGCAATCATAAATCTCATGTGCAAACCACAATGGGCAAATGCAAAGAAGTCCCTGAGCCGTGACTCCCAACTCCCATCAGTAGAAAATGGAACATCCTTTGAGACACATTATTAGTCTGCTGCCTTTCTTCCAGGGAATTTTTTTCACACGTCATTCAACACAAGAATTGAGTCAGGGAACCTATCAAACTTGGCAATCTCACAACACGGACAAAGGTTTGACTACTTTCATTGGCATCATCTAGTTACCAAGCTTTGTGCCTAAACTAGTTGGCCCAAAGAAAAATCCAAATCCCAATAACCAAAATGATGAGTAAGCCCACCATACCTATTCCGGAAGCAAGCCAAATTCCATTGGGCAGTTACAAACCTTGCTTCACTGTATGAAACTCCTCACCTTGTGTATTTAACTACTTGTTTTAACAACCTCTATGTCCAAAACATCCTTGACCCCTCTCCACTATTAACATTAATCTTGTGAATTATAAGGTGAGGAGTTTTTATCGTGGCTAAAGAGTAGCCCCATTCATTTTTATCTTTGCATTTTCATCCCCTCAACACTTTTTTCTTTTACTTTAATGCACATGTTTCCATCCCCGCTCCCCCATGATATATTTCCGAGCGTCAAAAAACTTTAATATCAAAAAATAAAAAAACACGTGTCAGCCCTCCGGACATTGCCATATGACAAAATTTTATTCCAATTGTGCTTGCCTCTTCCCAGATGGTTATGAGAAATCCTTTGCACAGATTGAAGGCTCTCATTGCAGGACATGTCACTTTATAGGTGAAGACAATACGCTGAAGATGATTTGAGGTCCTTGGAGCTTGTAAGCCCGCATTTCCCCTCACAATCAATCTTATGCACTTTTGCTGACTGCACAGATTTTCACCACTTTTCTCTGGTAAGTTTGTAACAATACTCCCAAGTTTGAAAATTTGGCTGTTGGAAAATGGGGAACGACAACAGTTTCGTTTGGAGGAAGGTATTTGTCTTATTGATGGGCTTTGAGGCAGCACAGATACTACAGAGGATGATGAGCCTTGGCATCCTGCAAACCCTCACACCAAAGCAATAGCAGATGAAAATAATACCACACCAATCTATATGGTGCTGTTGCAAACTGAATCACTCCCGACCATTGCTTCATGTGATATTGATTCCCAAGAATAGTATAAAAGAGTTTTCAGATCTTTCAATATTAGTTGGCAACACCTTACACAAGTGTGGAAAGTTTGGTAGATTTACTCCCCTTGTGTACAATCGAGTGCCATCAAATTCATATCAAGCATTCATGGATCCAGGGAGAATCCCATGGCTATGGAATTTGCTATAAAATCCATCACCACATTCTGCTATGCTTAAATGTTGTTGTACCAGTTGTTTTCCATGTTTAGTTGTCATATCTTTGAACATGCAAAACACATTTTGAGAATGTCGAGCTCAGAACCAGATCCCACACCCTTGGAACCTTTCTCATCCATCTAGGTAATGGTTGTATACCATGCTGTCGTCATCTTGTAATATTGGTGGGCATCCATTGTGAAGATTTCCAATAGATTGTGGAACATTGACTAGTGATTTAGCAAGATCTTAGATGTGCAGAAGACAGGTCTTATATTATAGGATTCAGTTCAGAGTGACTAAATAAAGAAAAAACTTTCTTTACCCTTATTTATATATGATGTTCTAACAGGACCGGAAGCTTGAAAGAAAAATATTGTATGATAGTATTTGTTGACTACAGTAATCTTTATAACCACCAATAGATAAATAGTATTTGATAAGGAACACTTTTTTCTGTAGAGATATTGGTTGGAATCTTTAGCTTATTACATTTTGTGATTTTTTGGGTTCTTGCAAATATGCACACAAAACTAGTTGTCAATGCAATAGAAAGGGCAAGCACTGTAGTCGATATAGGATAAGAGGCAGAAGAAATAACCAACTAGCAAAGTTATACGGATTCAATTTGCAAACAAACGATGAACCAAATGTTCCTCTAGCCTAAGCAAATCAATATTTTTGACTAGAAGAGCGGACAATATATTGGAAAGCTTCACATAAAACAACCCGCCTTTCAAGAGTTGTATTATTTGGAAGGTATAAGAAATTATGGTATTAGAGACCCATTTTAGGGAGAGAATGGGAAATCTCATTTAATCTTCTATGTATGAAGAACCTATAAATATTCTCCATCTTATTATATCCTCATATTAACCTTCCTGTCAGTTGATATATGTCAGAGAACATTGAATTCTTATAAGTTTTTCGCTTTTACTGAGGGGAATGTAAATCTTTCAAGTTTCAACAATCAGTTGCGTGTATAAAGAGAAATATGCCTTTTGTTCCCTATAGTCTGGTATGATACCTACAGAAATTTAGATATCTACTTCTACCATGTTATCAATTTATGTTTTCCTGTTACTACATTCATCAAGCATCATTCTTATGCCTTGATTGTCAACTGCAGATTTCGCTAGACAAATTTGATGGAGAGAGGTAAGTCCTTTTGCAACAAATTGTGTGCATAAAGAATTATAGTTTCCACTGGAATACGATTTCTCATTTTGCATGCCAAAATGATTCTTACCCTGCTAGGAAGAGCCCCTTTTTGTCTATGTTGGCTTTTTTTATTCTTTTGTAAATTAAGTACTAGTCCATATTCATTATTAAAGAGTGCTTTTAACTAATACATGTTCTACCTCCAATGATGTACCCACTGACTGGTAACTGATCATTCGGTTCTTTGGATGGCATTCACTTTCATGTCAAATATTGTGGTTTTATCATATCATCAAGAAAATATTGAATACTTGTAACTAGATTCACAGGTGTATCTTTTGCCAATGTAGGAAATTTAGTCCCCATGAGATAAGTACAGCTCGTCACTTTGGCCTCTTATACCTGGATTGGCAGTGAACTCTTGTAATTGGAAGCATCACAAGGGTTGAAACTTGAGCTTGTCTGTTATTCAAAAGTGTTGTTAATCCTGTGTTTAGCGATATTTTATTTATAAATATGTTTTATATTCAGCAATTCATACTTGTGGAAAGATTCAAATCTTTTACAATTGCTTAGGTAGAAAATACTAGATGAAATATGACTGCTAATACTCTGATATCAGTAAGAATGACTAGAATGTATGCGTGTTATGCATGCATATATTTTAATAACCAATTTGATTAATAGGTGAATCTTTTCCCTTTGTTGTTTTAAAATAATAGGATGCAAATGTTTGAGTGCCTTCCATCTTTTTAGGACAATGGCCACTTGTATAATTTCCTTGAAAAACGTGTTCTTGGAATGGGGCAGGGCTTTGTTTTTGGTGTTGTCCATGCAAAGGAATAACCCCTTCAAGCATAAACCTAAGTTACCAATTCGGATCTGGTTCCGGTTCCGGTTCAGATTTGAAGAACCAGGTTTGACAGTACAATGTGCTTTTTTGCCTTGGGTATATATATATATATATATATGTATATATGTGTATATATATATATATATATATATATATATATATATATATATGTATATGTATATATATATATATGTATATATATATACACACACACACACACACACACATATATATATATATATAGAGAGAGAGAGCAGGGCTTTGTTTTTGGTGTTGTCCATGCAAAGTAATGACCCCTTCAAGCATAAACCTAAGTTACCGATTCAGGTTTGGTTCCGGTTTGGGTTTGAACGGTACAAGTTACAACGGTATTATATATATTCTAGCCTAATAAATAGGAAATTAATGACATTAACCACATAGTATGCATATAAAAAAATAACTACAAAATACTAACCGCATGACGAATGTCATGATAATTATAAATATCAATAATAATTAATTACATAAAAATTAATATTCGTAGTCATCTCGCTTGTGATCTAGAGCATCAATATCAACATCATGATGTGGTTCATTAGAACCAAAAGAACTAGCATTCTTGCCACTCTTGCTAGCAAAACTCTCCCCAAAGAAGTGTTAGTGTCAACTATTGAGTGGTGGGAAATGGAAACATTCAAGGCCCCTCCTTGTACTGTGGGTTCTTGTGTGATAGAAGATGCAAGTTGGAGTGTAGGCCCTAAATCAACAATGGAATGTAAGTATGCAATGAGAAAACAAGAGGTGATTGCTTTTGTTTTTATATTTTGTGTTCTTTTATAGGATGTATTTATGTTTTACTTAACCTTTAGGGTTTGCAGTATGTTGTTTATTATTTTTTATTGTTGTTTTATAGCTAGATTTGAGAAAAAAATAAAAAAAATAAAAAAGCATTTAAGACCTCGGGTTCCACCTAGATTCATCCTTGGTGACCCAAGTTCTTTTGCGGAAGAACCCATACGAACCCAAGGTGTCTAGGATGAACTAGGCCTTGGTAGTGTTAGATTTGTATCCATACTAGGGATAGACTAGGGAAGGGTTCTTCTGTAGAACAAGAATAATTAGTATCTTAGGCATAAAGAATTGTCTCCAACAAATGAGAACATCTTCTAGTAAATGTTGGTGTGGAAAGAAATTTACTTTTGGATTGTTGGCAAAAGATTTGATTATTGTACATTTATATCAAAGGTAGCCCTAATATCAATGTATGAATTTGAACAACATTTCTTGCAAAGGAGTTAAATTTCACAACTTGTGATATAAGGATTTCATTTACTTATATGACATGCAAAAGCCTATGGAGCAAGTGTTTGAAAATTACCAAAGAAAGAAGTGCATAAAAAATAAAAAGCAAAGTAAGTGTTTGAATAAAAAGGGGATCACACCAACGATTAATAGGCTTCAAAAACACATAAAGTAGGGGTTCTGTTGAGACAAACTGTGGACACAATGGACTCTCCCACTGATGAGCTTTGTTGCATACTTAGCCAAGAAGATATATCCTTTGGTAGGGAAGCCAACTTGTGATATAAGGATTGCATTTACTTATATAATGATGTAAAAGCCTATGGAGCAAGTGTTCGAAAATTACCAAAGAAATAAGTGCATAAAAAATGAAAAGCAAATTAAGTGTTTGGATAAAAAGGGGATCACACCAATGATAAATGAGGCTTCAAAAACACATAAGGTAGGGGTTTTGTTGAGACAAACTATGGACACAATGTACTCTCCCACTTATGAGCTTTGTTGCATACTTAGCCAAGAAGATTAATCCTTTGGTAGGGAAGCCATATCTTTCATTTGTGATTTGCTCCACTTCGTCGAGTTCAGAAAACAAAAGATTGGAAGAGGGCGACATTTTTTTTTTGCCAAATAAAAGAAAGAATCTATTAGGGTCCCTCCCCAAACAACCACTGATAAAACAAATACAAGGAGAGAGTGAATTTAGCGGATTAAAGAAAACTAAAAATTTTGAAAGGAAAGAAAGACCCAAACAACATCACCTAAAAATGAAAAAGGCATTATCACCCATCTTGAAACCTGAAAAAAGTGGTGACTATTAACCACCAAGTGTCGAAAGCTTCCTTATGCTCTTATTGGCAAGAAGGGCCTCCATAGTCCATTGAGAGTCCTCTTCAACATAATTTGAGGCTTCGAAGTGCAACCTCTCAACTTCCATTCCCCTTGATGTTTAGCATCAAATCCACAATTTTCTTTGTTCTTTGTATATATGGTTTGAGAAATGGTGAGAATATTTGAAGAAGCCAAGTAGTCTTCCTCTACCTACATTGTTGCATATTGTGAAACTTTTATTATTTGAATATCAACACTCCCTAAACTTTTGGAAAGGCCATCACCATTTGTTGTTGGAGGCAAAATTATAGGTTGGGTTGAACACTCGAGATTGGCAGGACTTCTACCTTGATGATATCCTTCCACCTCATTTCCAATCAGGGGAAAAGCAAGACAATTGACATAAAATAGACCAAGGTTTCCCCTAACATAATCTGCGTCCTTTCGACCCACTTTTGGAATCCATTTTTGAAGTTAGAACTTGCAAGGGATTGTCATAATTTTTTAAGAACATTATGCCAATTTGTCCCCCACAAGATTGCATCTACAATATCTGAAAGGCAAGCCCTCAAAATTGAGGAATTGGGTCTAGTTACCATGCGAAGACAATTTTTATGGATTGGCCTTGATCTATCCACCTTCATGCAAACCATCACAAATCCTTGGTGAAGATTATTTGAAGCCTCATCTATTCCGATAAATTCACCCATCACCCATTGAATCAAAGTAGGGCTTCTCATGACTAGAGGGAGATTCTATAATCTGATCCACAAAGGGGCTTTACTAATTGATGTGGTTGCAGGGTCAAAAAAAGGTTTCCGTGGACACATGAAGAAGCCACCCTTCTAAAAAACCACGACCCATTGTTCCTAAAAAAATCGCAATCCCCCATAGATTAAAAGTCAATCATAAAACAACCTTTATCTAGAAGGAAATGGAGGGTTCAATGATAGATTTCTAGACATCTTCCATCCACTAGAATAAATCTTTGGAGAATGGTCTCTTCCCCAAACATATGAATATCAATGTTCTTATGCCACGCTATGCTTCCATTGAGAGTATAATGTTGTCATCCAACACTAGATTTGGAACTTCCTCCACCCAGCTTAAGGAACATTTTCCATAGAAAAAATTTGTTTAATCTAGGGTTTTTGAAGCTATTATAAGTGATTTACACAAAAAAGTGTTGTCAACTATTTTCCCCCTAACATTCTTTCCTTTGAGTTTTCTTCCCTGAGTCTTCAAAGTTGCTTCCCTTCCAATTGATCTCTTTGCAAGCCTCACTCCTCTTTGCTAATGTTTGTTAGATTCTTCTCCTTCACTACCTTTGCACTTTTACTTTCCATCACATCCTATGAAACAAGCTAAGCTCTTACTCTTCATAAAATAATAAAATAACATCACTTGTCCAATTGAAAAATTCTTCCATTTGATTAAAATGTTCTTGCATTTTTCAAGGGTGACATTCTTGTTAGCTTTATGTGGTTTCAATTTCCCCAATGGTGGCCAACCTTTTTATGGAATATTTTAAGGGGAGGACCCTCAATTATTTTCTATTAAAGCCAAAGTGGTGGAATAAGCATGTTGATGACACTAATTAATGTTGGAAACGTGGTTTAGATGAATTAGAGGAGTCCCGTGTTCACATTAACAACATTGTTGATAACATTAAATTCACCGAGGGGTTGGAAATCAATGGGATTTTATCTCTTAGATGCCCTTAGAAGAGAAGATGATGGTTTCCTTGCTTAGCCAATTTATAGTGAAAGTACACAGACATATCCCTATTTACATGCTTGCTCTTATCACCACCTTGCCAAAAAAAACATGCATTCTCAAGATCCTTGCCACGAGAGTTTTCAGGATTTGTGATGAAGAGCACTTGGAATAAAACATTGAATATTTGACTAAGGTTTTAAAGAGAAATGGATATAGAGGGAGATAAATAACTATGTATTTTAGCTAGATTAGGAAAAATCACAAGTAGTGAGAAAATTAGAGGATTCAACAAAGGTTCTAGTGGCATTCCCCTCATATCAAAGGTATCAACAATAAGGTAGAAAAAATTCTCGAGTGTTGGTGTCAAGGTTGCATTTCTTCCACTTAACAAGTTAAAGAAAGCTTTAATGTCCTCTAAAGTTTGGATCAAACCCAAGCAAAAGAGGGGGGTTTATTGTGTTGAATGCTCTTATGGTGTACCTTACATTTGGTGAAACATGCAGGTCCATTTAGTAATGGTAAAGGAGCATGGTGCTAACATCCATTGTGAGAAGATATGCAAGTCAATGGTAGCACAGAACTCCTTAAAAAAAATTGCCACATTTGCTTGGAAGACCATTATTTTAAGTGTTATAATTGTAATGGAAAACCATTATTTCAAGCATCACCTAAGTGAAGTTGTGGAGATTTGTATCATACAAATAATTTAAATCAGGATGATGGCTTAGGTTTAAGCCACTTTTCTAGAGACCCATTCTTAACAAATTAAAATGAGACCCCTTTCTTTAGGAGTTGTGTTATTTACTATTTTCAATTTTACACATATTTAATGTTTGTAAAGGTTGGTTTATTTGTTATTTTCTCATATGGTGGGATCATTTAGCATCATGAACTTGACTAGAGTTATCTATATACAGAGCTCTAGTCTAAAATTTTATCATATATTTGCATTTGTATGATGGATCACATAGTGTGATCCAAAACATTGATTTTAAAGTACGACAATGTTTCCACAAAAAACATTTATTATTATTGAATCAAGAGTTTTTGGAACGATTCTCGAAACACAATTTTTTGTTACTTAATTGAATCAAATGTTATAAAACATTTTACAATTAGATAGGTGATACCATTTAATTATCTACAAGATTTTTATTTGCTCAATATTGCATTTCTTAATGAATGTTCTTTTTTGGACTTTGCACCAACTCCAATTTTTGCTTGCTATTTTGCAGGTTGCCTAAGTTATTTTCTGGGTGTAATAAATGAATGTTTCCTAGTTGTAAATATTTATAACTAGTAACTCATTTATAAATTAATACATCTAATGATATATGTATTAATTAATAACACAACACATGATACATCTAATGTTTTGATCATGGTTGTAAGTAAATGAGGCCTGGACAACATGTCAGTGATCTTATTAGTCACCCAACTTTTATATTTGATAATCAAATTGTATGAATTAAATTTAGATGTGCAAAGAAAGTAAACTGATTATAATCTAAGGTAAAATTCAAACATGGTAGAGCAAAAAATAAAGACAACAACAATCACAAACTTTATGCTTTGAATGCTCCAGATTTCTTCATTGTGATATACATTCGATTCGCTCTTTAAAATATGTGTTGCTCACTCATCGAATGAAAAATATAATGGAAAACATTTGTGGTGCAAAAAAAAGTCTTTGATTTGCTTTTATTCACTTTGATTTGCTTGTGTGTAGAGTTCTTATTACCTGATTGTTTGATGTGATGATTTTGTGTACTCTTACAAATGGAGATTTGCAAGTGTATTTATAGATGTTTGGAGAAGAATCCAATGATGGAGGATCATTTGGAATTTTTAAATTATCCATAGCCTTTATAAGTAGGATTTTCTCATTTGCAAATAGTGTTAAGAGGTTGTCGTAAGAGGAGAGTGTATGTAACGAGGATTTTGAGTGTTATTTGAAATATAGCATTGGAGGTGTTGGAATATCAAATCTTCTTCTTTCATGTGAGTACCTTTCTTCCTTTTGTTGCTTCATTATGTTAACAAAAATATTTACGAACTTTTTACACGAACATATAATGTACTGGAGAGATGTGGTGTTGTCATTAGTGATGTAGATATTAGTGAACATGATGAACATCCCTCTATGTAGATAGGGTCTTGACTTGGATGTATGCCTAGAAGGGGGTTGGCTAGATAAATTGCCCTTAGTTCTTATGGCTATTGTTAGTGGAATTTTGCTACATGACAAGACTAATCGATTCTTCCAAATGGGTTTGATAAATGTGATCTTAGACATGATTGAGGATGATATCATACTCGTCTAGGGGCCTTGTGTACTTGCATAGTTGTATAGGAATTTGCACTTAGTGTTATATAGATATGGAAGGAGCATTGGGGCTTCCACACTAGTACAAGTGTGGGAGCATTGGGGCTTCCACACTAGTACAACTATAATCCTTTTATATCCTTGAAGTTGCAAGGGATAAAAGGATTACATGTTATAAATATAATTATACTGGTTGTAATAGAATGACACTGCCAACCAAGTAATGTTGCAATAACTTAATCTATAACCTTTGAGGAGACTTTCCAAAAATACCACAATGATTAAATAAAGATTCCAATTTGAATTTCAAGTTTGATTTAATTTGTCAAGCAATACATCCTACATATTTCCTCATTGATGGTAACATCAATTGTAATTATTCAAACATATATGCTTTCTATCTCCAAATTTTCCATCCTAATAAAACATTTTTTCGGTCAATCTAAATAAGATATTTAAAGTCACATTGCGCTGGGAATATTGATTAAGCTTCTCTCCATAGCCAAGACTATGTTGTGTATTATATAGACACCTAGAAGTGACTTGACCTAAAACTCATATTGATTGGGTTGTAATTCTCAAGAGTGCGTACTCCCTCAATGGGGAGAGGATGCTAATCCAAAATATTCTAGACAATGTTTTCCCCTCATATTTGGTTTAAGGTTTATCCTTATAATTTTGGACAAAAACATTGAGTAACAATTTTCATACCAAACATTCAATAAAATGGATCTCAAATATAGATAAATATGACAAAAGGTGTAAACAACAATGAACCCATCTTTGTAAAGCATATATAGAGGATTGCAACCAAAGAAAATTTTCTTACAATACTCAACAAAATATATTTGCGTAAAATTGATAGTATAATTTTCAATTCCCTTAACTATAACGAAGCCACAAAATAATTCATGGCCACCATCATGGAGTATTCCAAAAAGAAAAAAATAAAAGCAAATCCCAGACATTTAATATTAGGTGGATTGAATAATCCATTTTCTTTGTTTTACTAGGAACACTTAAAACATACTAAATTTTTGTGAAAAAGAGTCTCCTAAGATTGTCTTTTAATTATGTCAAAAAGGGCCAAGGTATATAAAAGATTTCCAAATCCTTTTATGTTTTTTGTGTAAGTTGGACTTGTTATTTTTTGGATTAGTTAGCTGAAATTTTAGAGTAATTGTGTATGTACTTTTCTAATGTATGTCATTATTAAGATTGGGAGTTATTTCATATTAGTCTGTGGTGTGTGTGTACACACACACACACTAATAGTAAGTAAATCCCAATCTTAATAATGACATACTTAAGATTGGGAGTTATTTCATGTGTGTATGCATGTGTGCATGTGTGCATGTGTGTGTGTAAAATAAAAGATTTCCAATTCTTTTTATGTTTCTTATGTAGGTTGGACTTGTTATTCTTTGGATTAGTTTGTTCAAAATTTACAGTAATTGTGTGTATATTTTTCTATTGTATGTCATTATTAGGATTGGGAGTTATTTCCTATTAGTAAAGCTTGAACAATCTTGTGTTGGAATTTTACATTAGGAGAAGCTCTATGCTAGAACACACTTGATGGATTACTCCAAATAAATTGCATGGGGCTACAACACTATGCATTTCCAATAAACTTTAAGGGCATATTTAATTGTGTTTAGTTATCGTTATAGTTTTTAGGTGTCAATTGTCCTTGTTGATACAATATGTTATTCCAAGTTTGAGCACATTCCATCAAACAACAAAACTTGAAATATATCGACAAGGTTGTCATCTAATTTAAAATGTATTTATAGTTGACCCATGTCAAACATAAAAGTTAAAATATGTGCATATGCTTTGCAACAATTTTATTAAAATGTTATTTCTTAAGAGAGATACCAACAATTGATATTATACACAAACATTATATTATAAGAACAAGCATGGGCACACCTATTACAATAACAATCAAATATCATATATTTAATTAAATTTATATTTTTGAATTATTGTCTTCTAGTCAATTATTTGAGTTCACTCTCTTTTTGTATCATGTTAGGCGTTGCTATTTTTTTGTTTTTGCCATTTTGAGTAATTAAAATACTTCTTAATCCTCCTATGCCCACCTCATTTTATCATCCCATTCCCATCCTCACTCCCCTCATAACCAGAGTCTCCATTATTGCCAACCTCCCACTTAGATCCTTAACTCTCTCTTGTGTTTAATGGTTATTTTGATTTAACAATTTCCGAATATACAAATCCTGAATATAAAATATAGTAAATTCCAGAATTTGAAATGAACTATAAATAGTAACTTTTAATGAAACATGCAAGCCTAAATCAAATCTGATTGGTGTTGACTATGTAGGGAGATTACTGATGTGAAACGAATTGACAAGATATCTGAATTGTGTTGTGCCTGAAAATAAAACTTTGATATGAACAGGGACAGGGCCACACCAGAGTGGGTAGGGGTGCATTATGACCTTGTCTTTTTTATACTATCAGGGGTACATTATTGTTTGAGTTCTTGTGTCTGTTAGAAGTGCATTGTTGACTGTCTGTCGATGTTGAATTGTCATGTAGAAGTAGTTGCTATGTTAAAACCCTAGTTTTCGTACATAAACTAAATAGATATCAAATGCAAAAGAGGGGAATCGGCTAAGGGGAATAGCCAAGCTATCCTAAAAAAAGTATCTCATAATTTGAGTACTACTTACATAGCCCAAAAGAGTCTTACGCTAATATATTTCTCCCTTCTAGAATGAGTGTGTAAATCTTGATACTTGCACTATATAAATGCTATTAGTAAGTTGAATGCTGGACAATGAATATTTTGACCTGTAGTAAAATAGTTTCAAATTTGATCTATAAGTACCAAAATAAATCTTAATTTGAATGTGAAAGATTAGTGTTCTTTTGCTTAATGTGTAGTGATTTGTATAAATAGTGTTTTGCAATTGCTAATTAGTGCCTTGAGTGGCCTTGATTTGCTTATATAGTGGTATATTTTCGTTAACTAATTTTATTAAAAGTGTGAGAGGGACGACATGAAGCATCTCAAATTTGAAAAATAACTATTAGAGAGCGAGAGACAAAATCACATTAGGCGACAAGGTCAGGTTGCGACCTTGTCCGACCCAGTGCGATCTTGTTCTAGAAGGCCACATATTGTTGGTACAAGTTAACAAAATGACAAATAAACCAAGTTAATGATGTTAAGATTAAACATTGTTAAGTACATGATTAAATTTGAATGTCTACATTTTTCTCCTTTTTTTATTTTAGTGATGTAATTGAATGAAATTACTAGAGTAAAGGAGATGCAAACCTAAGCATGTATACCCATTTTATCTTTTAATGTGAATCTTTATTGTGTAAGGTGTCTCAATGTAAACCTTATCGTAATGATACTGAAAATAGTTACTGTTCATATTTAAAATTGAAAAGAGAGCAAGGAAAATATACATTTGAAAGAGTATGCAATCTAATACCCTTATAACTTGAATGTGGAGAATTGTGTGCCCCCTTGTTGGAGCATTTGGAGAAATATTAAACCTATGGTGAATGACGAGTGATTAAGTGTCTATTTAAAACTCAGTGAAATCCCTTGAGTTGGAAAGTTTGTATGCTCCAACCCTCATTTAAATATATAGTGTATGTACTATGTAGAATAATTGTAGTAGAAAGGTCAAAACTATCAAACGTGGCTTGCTAAAGTGCAACCATAGATGTTGAGTGTCATTCTAATATAACATGGCCCACTTGTAAAATGAAACGAATCACACCATTGCAGACGAATGTAGATTTTATTTGAAAGTTTTGTACCTTTGAAACTTTTAAACCTTAAGAAAACGAAATTTAAAATTTGCAATGTAAAAACATGAAGATGAATGAATATCATGTCCCATGTATCTGTATTTATTTGATACAGAATACTAGTTGGACTTGTAACTATTTTTCACATGTCCATACAAATGCATCAAGTATATGTGAATATGTACTAAAGTACTCATATGAATGAGCGCCATTGCATGTCATATGCCCTCAGAATTTGAAAATTTGAAATCATATTGTAATTATGAAAACAATATACTATCTTAAATCTAAAATTTGTTGTTCATGAAGATTTGAATTCTCAAGATAAGTTCATTGTGATGCCCCCCTTTTGAGATAAGGGACGTAGCTTGCAAGTCACTAAGCTTAAAAGAAAGCTTGTGAGATATATAATCATGCATTAGTATATGAATATCTGAAATACATTACATCATAGCATTGAATACAACATTTAATTGCATATGAAACGTGTGTTAGATAGATATAACATTGATACATAAATGACATGTGCATGATATGTAATGAAGTAAAAGTAATAAGTAGAAGCAATGTGTGATATGATTCACGGTACCATAGTAACAATCAATGAGCATACAATTAATGCCACAAAATGTCATGCAATTTGCATAGAATGTCACACATAAGGCTCAAAGGTTATATATAAGGGACATATAAATGTCGCACAAACAAACAAGGCCAAGGGCCACATTCAAATGACATGATAATGTCATACAAGCAAGGACATGCATATGTTGCACACATAAGGCCAAGGGCCACACACAATAAGCAAGTCCTAACTCATCATGTAGTGAAGTAAGAATTTAAAAAGAAGTGCAAAAAAAATGAGACTAGTCTACATCAATCATATATATCAATGTCATTATTAGCAAATAGTATATCTATGTCACACATTATAAAGTTTGAGTGGATAACAAAACATTTGTATGATATATAGGTCATCATGGTAGAAGGTTGTGGATAGATACAACTCGTTGAAGTGTTCACGAAGATGAATAAAAGCGCTCTACTTAGCAAGGTTGTTGGGTAAAAATGGAAGCTCAATATCAAAGAACAATGTAATAGTATGTTATGTATCACACTCATATACATCATAAAAAGCAACGTATTTATGAAAGTTGAAATATAATATCTACTTAACATGAAATAAATAACATATGGAACAAAGTGAAATAACAATGTAAAAAAAATGCTTGGAGGTTCTATATTTTTTTAGGAAATATTTTGATTTTGTTGGATTTTTGAAATATGTTTTTTTTTTAATTTTTGAAATATTTGAACTTTTGTAAGAGTAAAATTTAAAAAGATTTGAAAAGTTCCAAGAAGCAAGGCTTAAAAAATAGAAGAAATGGGAAGGATTTGAACGATTCACAACAAGGTGCTAAATCATAGTGTGGCAAGAAGAAATGTAAACAATATGCTCCCCAATGTATGTGTAAAAGAGTCATAGCAATATAACACTAATGTCTGATATAGATAAGATTTGATCATGTAAGTGTCATGGAACCCATAGCATGATGTATATGCCCTAATACGTAATTGGACTGCCATAAAGAATGTGCAAGGAAAGTGTTGTAAGATAGTTTTCTTGGATTGTTCAAATTGGTTTGAAAATCAAGAGGACAAGTTTCCAAAGAGAAAAATAAAGCCAAGGGCTAGAACAATGCTCGAAATTTAGGATAGAATAAGTAGAAATGAGGTAAAAACAAAGAAGCTACGTACAAAAGAAAATATGTAGAGTAGCTTTACCAATAACTTGATTAGAGAAAAGTTCCCATGAAGTTCCTACATAAAGGGTATATCCACATGCTTAATTTTGTGATATGCCACCAATTAGAATATGATGCCATTGTGTAGAGCTATTTGATCCATTATATTGTATCATAGTTGTTGGACGATGCATATCAGTGATAACTATATTAGTTGTCCTTGTTGGAGTATGCTCAACTTTGTGTTCTTGTATTGTAATTATGTTTTTTTTGAAATGGTGATCATTGCACTATCTTGCTAAAATTTTAGAGAATCAAAATTAGTACTGAGTATAGCTTCCATTAGTCTTTGCCATGATTTTTCAAGGATTGCATTGTATTGCTCTAAAGTAGGATCAATGTGAAATAATGTTGAACATGATTTAGGACCTAAAGCAATTGGTAATGTGCTAGATCTTATGCAATGTTTGGGTTCCGTAAATTTATTGAGATGTTGTGTATCATACCCAAGATATCTAAGAAGAGCTAGGTTGCATATATTAGCTTTGTGTAAGCAAGTAACCACAAGATTAGTGCATTGTTTACCATCCATAAGGTTTAATAGCAAGACACTCTAAATAGGAAGAATGTTCCTTTGTTGCCTCATTTTCAACCATATTTTGAGAAGTGACCTTAGAGATAGAATCTTTCTTTCAAATAATTATGAAGATTTTTTTTTTTTTGAAAATAAATTTCTATTGCTTTGGTAACTTTATCTCTGATGCTGCTCTATTTGAGACTTTAATTGCTCTTTTTGCACCTTTTCATTGGTAAATGTGATCACTATATTAAGAGAAGTGTTTGAGTCAACTGATTGTGATATAGTATTGCAATTGTTTGAAGTATTTTGTAGACCTTGTTGATTGGAAATGAGGGCTTTGCCCTGATTTTGTATATAGTAAATATATTTATATTTGCCCACTCCAACAAATGTAAATAAAGAATGAGATAAGTATTCATTTTTATCAATAGGATTGAAATTTAACTTGCACAGTTGTTCATGTGTTAGTTATTGTTTGTCTTAAACATCACTGCTATAGTAGTCTTCGATCTAACAAAATGAATCTTTTGAATTGACCAATAATGGCAGTTATGTAGAAGACTGCTACTATTGTAGGCATTGACACTTGTTGCTTCTCTTCTTTGATAGAGTCTTCTATTTGTGTTTTTTTTGCGTAGCTAGTAGGATTTTCTAGTTTCTTATGAGTTTGTACTTTTTGTGTAGCTTCTTCGGAAGGCTCTCTTATTTTTTTAAGAAATTTAGTGACCTATGAAAATGTATAGTGATTGACATCATTTGAAAAGTCGATTCTAATATATTGTGAGGTATGAGGAAATTAAAATTTGTGTATAGTGATGTCTAGAGCTTGAGTATTGGGAGAGTATCCATCACTTCATAGTGCCAGTAAAATAGGTCACCACTTAGCAACCACCCTCTATGTAGTTTTACAACTATCGGGACACAGTTTCTAAAAACAAGCCACAAACAATAGAAAATAAAGAGAAAAGAAAAATAAAAAAAAATTGCTTATAGAGATCAACAAATTTTCAGCGGAGGTCAAAAAATAATACTTCGGTGATATATGTTATTTGAGGTGAAAAGACAATTTCTTCACTATCGTAGTAAGATCTAAGGTTAAATAAGATTGACTTGTGGTGTTGGATTTATATCCAAAGTTGAAGGTTATTTTTTTTAGGGTTAAGAATTCACAAAAAAAAGTATAAAATCTTAGGAAAAAAGTCAAGTAAACAACAATGTTCTAATAAAAAAATATGGTTTTTCTAGATTGTTTAATGACTATTTTGATTTAACAATTTATTATAATAAACACTAAACGATGAAAATAATGATTTATATTATAAAATATACATAACATGAATGTAAAATATAATAAATTATAGAAAATGAAATGAATTATTAATAGTAGCTTTTAATGAAACATGCATAGTTCAAATTTGATTAGTGCTAACTGTGTAGGTAGATTGTTGATGTGAAATAGACTGAAAAGATCTTTGAATTGTGTCATACATGAAAACAAAATTATGAAATGAATAGTAATAGGGACACACTAGGGTGGACGGGTGCATTGTGGCCTTGTTTTGTTGACTGTGATCACGTCTACGTTGACTATGCAAAAATTTCTTGTTTGAGTACCTGAGTTTGTCAGAAATGTAGTGTTAACTATTTGTGGGTGTTGAATTGTCATGCACAAGTTTCTACAATGTTAAAACCCTAGTTCATACACAAATAAAATAGACATCATATGCAAAAGGAGGGAATCAGGGAAGGAGAATAGCTAAGTTATCTTAAAAAGCCCCATATAATTTGAGTGTTGCCTATATAACTTAAAAAAGCCTCAGGTTGATGTAGTTCTTCCTCCTAGAGTGAGTGTGTGAATCTTGATAATTGAACTATATGGATGCAATTGGTAAATTGACTTGAATGTTTGACAATGAATACCTTTAACCTAAAATAAAATAGCTTCAGGCTTAGCCTATGACAACTAGAATAAATCAGAACTCGAATTGAAAAGGTAAGTGATCTTTTACTCAAATGTGTAGTAACTTGTATAGAGAGTGTTTTTCATTTGTTAGGTAGTGTCTTGAGTGGCCTTGATGTGTTTATATATTGGTATATTTAGAATATTTTCGTTAATCGACTCTGATAAAAGTGTAAGAGGGTCAACATGAAGTGTCTCAATTTTCAAAAGTAACCATTAGAGCGCGAGAGATGAGGCTGCATTAGTGAACCAAGTTGGGTTGCAGTCTTGCTCGACCTAGTGTGATCGTGTCCCAAAAGGCCAAAGATTGTTGGTACTTGGCTGACAGGAATCTATAAACACAATAGGAATGTCTGCATGATGTTTCCAATAATTGCAAGACAGTGAGTATAATAGTGAAGGCTCTCATAGAGATTGCAAATTAATAGAATGATGAATAGACCAAGGTAGGAATGCCAAGATTAAATATTGTTAAACACTTAAAGATTAAATTTGAGTGTCTACACCCTGGTCCCTACACTCATTGTTGCCCACATTTAAATAGTGATGACAATGATATTTTTTATTATTAATATACTACTAACTTGTCAACTCTTGGCTATAATATGTCATTTACACTACCTAAAATTATCTATTAATATATCCCAATTTGTATTTTAAAGTTTGATAATGTTAATGTTCATGAAAGACCAAAATTGGCCCATTGGATTAGAAAAGTACAATGCAAAGTAAGGAATAAGGAGTGCAAATGCAACTTTGACAAACCCAAAAAATAAAAAAGAACATGCTTTCAAGAAAATATATGAAAATAAATCATGTCCTTTGATGCCTCACAAACCTCACCATATCTACAACCTTGTCATGAGGTTGCTTCCTACTAAATCTTGAAGAAGAACCAAGGTGATTAAAAGAGGCAATCCCCTAGGTACAAAACATTGTGGAATTAAAGCCTTTGACCAAACATTAGCAAAGATCATATATCTCTCAAAAGAAAATAGACTAGCTACTCCACTTCTTATTTTAATTTTAATTTTTCTTTTAAATTTTGTTAAGAAAATGTTTTGCAATTTTTTGTGTCTCCCCTAATGAATAAATTGACATGGGATGCATGTGCACATCATTCAATCCTTTATATAAAAATTATGTTGAATACATTTGGTATGCCAATGTGAGAACATTGCTTAGTCCTTTCTAAGTTATTAAGTTAACATGAGCACGCCATTTAGTCTTTTCTAATTTACTGATATACTATGGTTGGATATTTCTATTATCAATATTTGGTCTTGTGGAGATTGCATCTTATAAGGATTTTCTACCTTCGTTACATTGCCATTCTTCTTATAAGATGAATACTATATTATAGCAAGTTGTTTAGAGAACAATTTTTACAATAGTTATTATGAGTTTAATCGATAACGTTGGTAGTATAACTAAGTAGTGGATGAAGGCATAATCCTCTCCTATGTTTTATTTACCTTACACAATGGTATTTGCTTCTTTTAAATACCTTGTATTTCTTGTTTTTCCTTTTTTTTTAGAGAGAAAGACCCATTGAATGAAATTGAGGTGATATGGGATATGGTTTGACACCCAGAGTTTATTTTAATATTTCTTATTAATTCAAACCAAAAAGATCTTAAAATTGCATATCAGGAGCCTCATTATTGTTAAAGTTCTAAAAAAAAAGTTCATGTCAAGAAGGTGGTATTAGAATTTCAGCATTTAGAAAAGCTCCTCAATCACTCGTGGAGTGCTCTGTGCACTATGAACATGGTCCTTCCAAAATTTCCACCACATGGGTATTTGTCACTGGCACCAAGATGTTGGCAGAGCTACTCATGTAGTTGTTTCTCCTCCTCTCCTCAGTGGAGGATATTGATCCCTCGACTGCATGGAAAAACTTCTTTTAGGTCATCTTGTTGGACTTCTCTTGCATGTGGTGGAGAACAAACTAGGATGTTTGTGCCTCCTCTGCCTAGGTGGGACATGCTCATGCCTTTGGCTTTGCCGGATAATTCTTAGGATGGTTGGGAATCTCCAAATCCACTATCAAGAGATCCTTCTTCTAGGGATATTCTACCTCCCAATGATGATCCATTGCACCTCTTTCTAATCCTTCTGCATATGCTTGATGTTTCACATTTGCTAATTGCTTTGATATTATGTTGTTTTGAGACTCTTGATATCATTTAACTAGCTTTATTTTTAGTATTTTTTTATATTGCCATTCTTTTTTGTCCTCTAATTCTTACTGGCCACCTTTTTATTGTAACCATATATACGTTTTATCTTTATATATTTTGATTAATTGATATATCAACACACTCCAATAAAAAAATATTATGTAATAATTTTTTTATTATATTAACTATCATGTCTCTATAAAATCATTGCATGTTTGTGACATCAACACATTTCCAATAAAATCAACACATACCTGAAAAAACATCATGTGCCTGTAAAATCATCGCATGTCTACAAAATAATTGCATGCTTGCAAAAGCATCACATTACTGAAAGTGCCTTGTAGGTCAAGAAAAGAATCACGTGCATGAAAAATCATCACATATTAGATAAAGCATTGGAGACTTAAAAGACATCCTAACCTTAGAAAAATATCACAATGATGGAAAATATTATGGCTTTGAAAAGCATATCTATTTAATAAAAGTTCACAAATTTATAAAATTTCAAAAAGAATCACAAACATGTTTTGAATTAGATCAATATATTTACTAGTAGTCTGTATACTATAATATTGGTAGAGTTTTGAATTAGGTCACTAGATTAATCCTTTTATACTCACTGAGTTTCAAACAATGTCAAAGTCAAAACTTGCAAGGATGAAAAATAGTGTTTAATTTTGAGTACATTTCGGTTGGGTAAAACTAGTGAATTTAATCAACTTCCAAAATTTATCGCTAAAGTTTTGGAGAGTGTGATTGAAGGGCTCATAGAATGCTCAACAATCCAAACATTTGTAATACCTTGTACCATCAATTTTTTGCCGATCAAAAAACCCATTGGGATAATAAATCATTTGGTTATTTGAGTGGGAAAGAGTATTGTATATGTTTTTTTCATGAAGTGTTGTGCACATTGACCCCATTTTTTTCAAGTATAAAAGTATTCACTCCTATATGTAGAGTTTTTCTAAGTATGTGTAGGTTTTGGGAAATGATGTGTGAGTTGGAGAATGTGAAATTTTAGACGATAACACAATGTATAGATCCTTGCATAGAAAAGGAAGACATATAAGCTAAGAATTAAGACATGTTTAAAATAAGGGTGAAAACCACATGTGCAGATGATTTGAGGAAGAATCTATTGAGAATATAATGTAAGTTACATGTAGTATTTTGGATCCTTCTAGAAGATATTCATCTAGGTCGAGTTTTCATCAGTAGATTGGTGGATAAAATTATAATTAGGACCCCCTACATCTCATTAGAGTATTCAAAAACTTTAATAAGTTTGCATTTAATTTTGAATTAAGCTTTGCATTCATTTTGTATTCAAATCTTAGTGCATGTTTTGAGAGAATAAATGTACTACTGTGATGCCTGTAGCTTGTGTAAAGTATGTATAATATTATATATGGAATTGTAAATGATTGTATAGTGATGAAGGATTATAATGAAATCTATTAAACATATTTTTTACCTTGTGGTTGATTAAGCTTTTCGTTAAGTGTACTCTAGTGTTTATATGCTTTATGGTATACATATGCATATGCACTTTGTTATGCATAGTTCTAAGTTTTGCAACCTTTCAATGAGGGGGTTCTCGGTATTTATCTTGTGTGTTTGAGGTGAACTTTTGGATCTAGGTTCAAGTGATATGCCAATGCACTAGAGTTGTAAGTGTTGATGTTAGGATTGATAGGTTAGTCAAGGTAAGGTATCATAATTTAGGACACAAATTTGGTTCTATTGTTGGATGTGTATTGGGACCTTATTTGTTTACGTTATGGAGATCAAAGGAGTGTATGGTAGAATGCATCACATAGGAGTATGTAGAGGTGTGATTTGAGACAAAAGATTTGGAGTTTACTTGAGATGCACCTAGTCACAATGACTTGAAATAAGAAGAATATTGGATAAAAAAGTAATTATTTGGTCATTTATAAGATATGTTATTTATAGAGTATCCAGAACACTTCTATGTAGGGTTGCTTGCATATGCCATAGGATGGATTAGAAATCTTAGATGAAAGTTGGATTGGTTAGAATATTAGTTTAAGAAATAGAAATAAAAATGATGTGTGGGCATGCATATGGACGTGGTGGAAAGGAGATTTAAACAACATCTTAGAGTTTTTAGTGTCTACTTAAACTTGCCCAAAATAGGAAGAATTTAAGTTATTGATAATTGAGAAGATCTTATATTGTATGAATTATATCTTGGATGAAAATTATACTAGTTGATTAGGTAATTGATTGTATGAGCATGGAAAACTAAATTAATTTATGTATACATCTATATTGTTCACTTATGACGATTCCTTTTGAAAGACTTGTTGACGCATCAATATCCATGAATGAACATCTTAAGATGTGTGCCAAGGTTGGGGTGGACCGACTCATGGTGATTTGTGAGAGATTTCCCTTTTCAAGTTTTCATCCATTATCATTTTCTCAATCTGGCTGGCCTCCATTTATTCCATTATCCTTCTTCCTTCCTCTTCTTATTTGCATGCTCATTTCATACTACTTTGACTTGACCAAAGTGTTTTGGTAGTGCCCCCCTTATGTTTGACTACATTGATGAGGTTTGGGAAATATTATATCTAGCAACACTTTTCCTATTGCTTGAGCTTGACTGAAGAAGGATTTCATATTTTCTCTTACTTCAACGCAACCAATGCAGTCGTGTGTTTACTAATATTCATATTATTGCTTCGGTTAGGCTAATGTTGTTGGCCAAGTTTGATAAAAACTTATTGCAAATATGTATTATGTATAATCCCACTGCACTTTGTGTCTTGGCATCTTGTATTTATGTTTGATCTAATATGGTCTTCTCCATTTTCTTATACAGGAGGATATTTATATCGTAGATCATATTAACCCTATATGCATTCCGGTGAACTTGATATGAATCTTAATTCACTACTATGTAGGGTCATTTTCACATTTTTTCTAGCTTCTTATCATTGTCAATTTGTAAAACATTTTTTAATTTCGAAATCCCCTCTTTCCTAGCTTCTTAGCTCTTCCAATTTCTCAAAAAATACATTCTTAAATTTCTTTTCCTTTAGCATTCCTAAAGATTATCATTCAATTCCTATAACGAAATTACTTAATAACAACCAAGACAAAGCTGACCAAGACTTTAACATTTTTCAAGGACTCAATATGAACAATCCTAATGTTATGTTCATGACCAAAACTACCAAAAATTATAAAAATCCTTTTGCATTCCATTTTTATGTATTTGATGCCCAAAAATGTACCATGATTTGTACATGTTATAAGAACCTCACATTTTGGAAGCTTTGATACATGGGACATGAAATGAAACAAACTTTGACATTGAGACACTTTCTCCTTCTACAACACTATTCTAACACATGTTTGGTGTGAAAAGAGAGAGAAAATAAAAACAACAAAGAAATAGAATGGTCATGCATGAAAGTAGATGTGTCCTCCACCCACCCAAAAGAATGCATTCACAAAACAACTACTACAACATCAAATGAAACACTAAAAAACTAATTTGAAAGATGTAAATAAGAATTCATTGCCACATAAATAAAGATTAAAGGTATGAAAAAAGCCACAAAATATCTATGAAATGTTGCAAAGATTACATAGTTCAATAAAATAATTGCTAGAAATATAAAAAAATCAATTAAATAACAATTGTTGAAGCTGAAACTTTGCAATGACGATCATATGTAAGAGTTATCATAATTCCATAGCTCAAGAACCTAAAAAACAATGATACTCTCTATATTAATACAAAAATGGAGGGTAATGAAAGAGAAGAGGATGGCCTTGATTATGTAGTTACATGTCATCATTTTCTTCTTACCATTCAATGCAAAAATCTACTTAAAATCCTTCATCTAGTTTTCCTGGGAACACTCCCATGAATTTAAAATAGAATTAGAGAAATATAAGGAAAATGTCTTTAATATTTACATGCCCTCCAATGTTTTTATCCAAGTCCATTGTTTACAGAAATCTATACATCCAAAGATGAATCCTCAACAAAACCAACAACGAAGGCCACTTGTCAAAATACAAAACCAGAATCAGTATCAAGAAACATTTATACAATATAAAAATACATAACATTGTGGCACCAATAAAAAGGGGCCGACAATAGAAAACAAAACCAAGAGAGAACCCCCATAGAACAGTCCTCAACAAGGACCACCAACAAACAACTTAACTCGAATCATAATCATCCTCACAATGCTTTCCCACAGCTCCATCACAAACCACAAGTCCCGGTTGGCTTTCGAAACTAATAGGTCCCTACTGAGTAGAATCCATAAGTGAAGGAAAGTATTTATGTTTCCTAAGCAACTCCATATTATAATTCTTCACAAAGCCCACCAATTCCTCAATATCCTTTAGGTTACCCTTATCAATCACATTCTTGAGCTTCAAAGTAGCCTCATTAACAAAGTCATCAAAAATTTAGCATAATCAGGGTTCAAATCACTCCCAATCATAGGAGTAACATTCCCACTGCCAGGCTCAATGGGCACCATAACATCAGGAGCAAAAATAAGAGGCAAAATAGAAGCAAAATCGACCCCACCAATAGAGACCCCTCCACACATGGGCTCCTCCTTATAAATATACTCCTATAAGTCAAAAAACACCTCCTTATTTGCAGACAACCAAGCATTAGTCCCATTCTTATCTACATCTGAAGACCCACCCCATCCAACAACATAATCCTCAACTTAATCAAAGTAGGTTGATTTCATGATTTCCCATTCAAATTATGATACTTGGACCTTTGCAGCAACATTGTGACTGATTCTCTAGTTAGGAGGAGTCATTTTTAAGTACCTGCTTGTGTTTAACAAATAGTTAGAGGATATCTTAGACACGCCAGTCTTCAAAAACTTCTCCAACTCAGATTGTGTAATTTTGAGCTGCAAGTAGATTTGTAAAGAGATAAGCCTAAAGGTAACTTCGATATTGACGTTAGTAAGCACCTTAGCTTTAAATTGAAAAACATCCATGTTTCTTTGATTCCAAATATACCATAAGATTTTAGTAGAAAAACCAACCAAAATTTATGAAAGAAAGAATGAACCTTCTTTCTAAAACAAATGTAACCAAAAGCAATGCTAACCAATAAAATATCAAAACCAAACAAACAACTCCAACTTTTAAGACAATTGTTCCAAATCTTAGCAACAAATGGACAATTAAAGAAAAGGTGTTCAATAGTAACCAATTCACCTCATAACAAACAATGGGTATGACCATAGCTAGAGTTCAAAATCACAGACCCAATAGTGAGCTTGTCATACAATGAAATCCACATAAAACAAGGCTTCTTAGGTTTAAGACAAGAAGCCCAAATCACTTGAAATCTAAACATCCAGTTGTAAAGAGGATCATAAACATGCCAAAGATGGTTAAGACTAAGGTAAGGACTTTTGGAGAAAGAAATATTATTATACAACATCTTAGTAGTGAACTCATTAAGAGGTGGGCTTTTAATCCATTTAATGTATCCCAAAACTCATCCTCATCATCAAAGACATTAACTCTTCTAGCTGACTGGAGAGTCTTAGATATAAGGGTATAAGTTCTTTGTTGTGAAGAATGAATTTTAGATATAAGGGTATAAGTTCTTTGTTGTGAAGAATGAATTTGAAACCTACTTTTAATTTCAAAGTGGCCCAACCATTTTGAGAGAAAAGGTCCTTGAAGCTCTTCAAACCCTTAGAGAACCAAATAAAGGTCAAGCACCCCTAATTAATTCAAAGGGCCATATGTTGATAGTAAGGTTCCACCATATAGACCTATACCCTTGGCACCTTAAACCCATCCCACTGAAAACCAAATGACAACCAAGTGCTTAACTAGTTCCCAATCCTTCCATATAGAGTAGAAAATAAGAGATCCTGCAACCTTGACAAAAAAAGAGCCAATTTGTTTAAATATTTTAAAATCCTAAAGATTTTTAAAAAATATGTACATCTTTTAATCTCACCAATATCGTGGCTTTCTAAATAATCAAAATCTTGATAAAAAATACTTAAGATTTTAAATAAAAGGCGAGCCCCTCCTTTCAATTTAAGGTAAATACATTTTTTAGCCTCCATGCATTTTTCCTTCATGGGTTTTAATAAATAAAATCCCTTTAAATTTTTTTTGTGGCATTAGATTATAAAATCCTTTGCTAAATTTTAAATTATGGAGCATGTTATTTGATAAAAAGGTTGGTTGTGCATAAAAAATAATTTTTGGGATATTCCAAGAAAATTATCAATGGAAGAGTAATACATGCAATCATTCTCAGGAGTGGAATTTTGCAACAACTATCTCTCAATAAAATCCTTCCAATGATTGCAACATGGTTATGAATCCAATTATTTTTGTTAATCCTAACCCTGTTGTCAACACAAGATCTAGGGCTAGAAAGCTACCCTATGAAGAACTTTACTCTTAGGAAGAAGAAGAATATTATTGAGTAAACTATCGAAATGCAAGTCATCCTTAAAGACAATTTTGGGCACTAAGGAAAAACATAAAGAAGAAATCCATGATCTTAGGATGGCTCCTTTTATTGTAACTCTTTCTAGGCATAACCTTTCTACGAGACTTGGGGCAAGCCAATTCATGACTTCTTTAAATCCTTCCTCATCTACCATACCTAACTTTACTCTTAGGAAGAAGAAGAATATTATTGAGTAAACTATCGAAATGCAAGTCATCCTTAAAGACAATTTTGGGCACTAAGGAAAAACATAAAGAAGAAATCCATGATCTTAGGATGGCTCCTTTTATTGTAACTCTTTCTAGGCATAACCTTTCTATGAGACTTGGGGCAAGCCAATTCATGACTTCTTTAAATCCTTCCTCATCTACCATACCTAACTTAGCTAGAAGTATGGTCGATGAAACCTTTGGTTCTCCAAATTTCAATATTGACCCAAATGTTAATCCAGTATTTACTATAACTTAAGCTTCTCATTGTAGTCAATAACAACTCATGCATCTCACATCAATCAAAATGTACCCAATATAAATCAATTGATGTTGAGGTTCTTATATCAAATGGCTAATATGCAAACTATGATATCTAACTAATTCATTCAAATGAAAAATCAACTCTTAAACATGACAAACCGACCTCAACAAAATTAGTCTGAAATCCAAATCAATGTTTGCCTCGCACCTCCCTCCCCTTCTCCCTTTCCCCTCCCAAATGACCATGTTGGGAACACAATACTACAACCTCCCATTCAAAAGAAGGCCATTAAGCTTCCCTAAAATGAACATTTAGCTCATCAAATTTCAAGCTTTGACATTGGAGGCATCTCTTCAACCATCACCTACAATAAATCTATAGATCATCTTATGTCTTAAAGCCTATGGAATATTTGCAAAGTTTGGATTTGAATTAACACTTACGCAACTATGAAAATAATTTCTAAAACCCTAATGTGTGATGCTTTAGAATGGTAAAATCAAATCAAACTTAACTCTATCACTGAATTAAAAGGCTTAGAAAATGCACTATTCCAAGATTTTTAATATCATAACTTACGCAAAAAAGTTATGGTAACTTCATCATTTTCAAACAATCAAATAATAAACTTGTTCATGATTTCATCAAGTGATGCAAATCCATATCTAATAGAGCCAAACATAACATGTTTGAAGACAACCTATTCAATATTATTACAACTATTTTAGAACCAAAAATTCAATAGACATTTTTTCTCTCTCTCATAAGTCATTGGAAGGATGCTTTGATCAAGCTACATGAAAGGATCATCTCATGGTAAAATTTGGAATTATGAAATCCAAATAAGATACACAAATGTTTATGGGAACTAATAGAAACAAACACACTAATAATGATTGTGTGAGTGAAACTTATGATCATAGAAACAACCACTCTAAGATGATTTATGATGCAGGAGCATCCTAGGCATAGAGTACTCCTAAAAATACCAAGTACAATTTTGTGAAGTATAAGACAAAGGCATTGTAGAATTCAAGTGCACAAGACAAGACACAAAAGTAAATGAGGAATAAACACTCAATAATTAAAAAAGGTGCATAAAGAAGGCTTGAAGACTTTATTTTCACATGGGTGCATAAAAAATATCGTGCACCATTGCACAAGGTCACATGACACAATCAGAGTGGGGCAACAACTCACCCAATAGAGGTTTCACACATCACACATGCAAGAAAAAAGGATATGCACAATAGAATCAATGCGTATACTAAATGACATGTCACAGAGAAGTAGATTATATGGTTCGTTGCTAACACATAGGCGAGCCACATGGACCTACATCTAGCTACCCTAGGCCTAACCCAACAATGGGGAAGATTGGAAGATTTCAATGGTGGGCTACGCGAATTGGAATATCTATTAAATAAATGAATAATTGATAGAACCAAACCGTCAAGCCCTCAAATTCAAATTTAAAAAATGGTGGGAGACACAAATGACATTAATGTTGGACACTGGACTAGTAAGGATCCAAAAAAAGAATAATATAGAAAACCCAAAAATTATATAAGGGGATATATAGAGTTGAGTTCAAGTAGTGTGATCAAGAACTCTAAGGAAACTCTGCTAAATTTTCAAGGGAGTGTGAGTCATGAGATAAAGACTATAGAATTACAAACATAAGTGTATAGTCACCTAAGAGTTGTTTCATTATTGTAATAAATTTCATGTTTATTTTGTGATATGTAATCGATATAAGCATATAGCTTAGACTCTAAGAATGTGTGTATTGTAAATTTTTATTTTCTAATAAAATAGAACTCAAAATTTATATGATAAGTCTTGAGTTTTGTGTGTGCTAATCTAAATGTGTGGTCTAAGAGATTTCTTAACTGAACCCCCTAACCATGACTGTGTCAACTAGTATCAAAGCCAAGGTTTTGAACCTTGGAGAGTGACATGTGAGTATACCATTTTAATAGGATTGTGATTAAGAGTCGTATACCAAGTAGAAGTCTATTTGAGAGAGAGTGAGAAGATGTTGACAAGGAGAGTTAGAGGTTAAATGGAAGCTGATGCAGTTGGAAGGTTGGAAAAAGTAATGGACTTATTATGATCCATGCAAATGCCAATAGATGTGATTGAAGGGGATATATGTCATGGTTTTGCATGCCAAGAGATGATCTGAGTGACATTAAGGATTAAAAACATGTAGAAGGTGTGAGAGGAGAGGAAGAATAAAACAAAACACAATTGGATACTATATAAATCAGGTTGTTGAATATATTTTTATTAATTGGATGAGGCACAAATATGGGCTTGGCTTGTTTCTTAGGGTCTTTAAATTTAGAAGAGCTCATTGAATGGCTCACAAACATGGAAGAGTACTTCAAATTTGATGAGATTAGTGACCCATGAGGGGTAAAGGTGGCACATACAAAATTGAATGGTCATGTGACACTATGGTCGAGAGAAGTATATAGTGAAAGGTATAAAATTGGTAAGGACAGGATGGTCGTGAAGCTAAAGGGAAAATTAATTCTATGAAACTACCATATGGCACTATTTAATAAATTGAAAAACCTAATGCAAAAGGACCTAAGTGTTAAATATTACACTGAAGAGTTATATAAGATCACCATCAGGTTAGGACATAGTGAGTTCAACAAGGATAAAGTCACATAATATCTGAATGGGTTGAGAATTATGATCCAAGAAGGGCTAAACATGGTCCAAATCCAAACATTAGAGGAAGCCTATCAATTCACACTAAAAGAAGAGGAGAAGTTGTCACATAGAAAACAAAGTGTCTTAAGAGGAAATGGAATATTCACACGTAGAGGTAGAGGTATCTCTAGAATAAGCTAATAGAGAGAAGGAAAAAATGACACTGTGCACAACCCAACACACATGCATGAGTAAGGATAAATATGTGATGGAGAATGAGGAAACACACATGGAATTAAACCTTATTTGTCCATAGGAAGAGGAAGATTTGGCCAATGAAGGGGAAATTATTTCTAGTAATCTACTATAAATATGGACAAAATAGACACAAAGGATGTGTGTCTGTAGGCGCAAATCAAAGGAAGTTGAAGGACTAAAACTAGAGTGCACATTGCACATGGTGAAGAGTCATCTGTAGGAGTGATGAGATATTTTGGAGAGGGGATAGAGTGTGTATAATCCATGGTGATAAAGAGAACAATTTTAAAGCCACTAAATGTGGAAATTAAATTGACATAAAGGAAGCTCCATTCTCAAACAATGTACAAGTTAGGAGGCAAATGTTATAAGGTGAGCATGGATAACAACAACACAAATACCTTAGTTTCATGTGAAATGGTGGAGATATCGGGTTTGAAAAATCTAGTGCACCCAAAACCATACAAGGTGTCATGGGTATAGAAAGGCCATTAGGTATTGGTGAACGAGAAATGCCTTGTGAAGTTCCATATAGGTAGATACTAGGATGAAGTATGGAGTGATGTGATGCCAATAGGCATGCACCATTTTCTCTTGGGAAGACCTTGTAAATTTGATAGAAATGTTTTGCATGATGGAAGAGATAACCCCTATCACCTAGAGAAGGATAACAAGAATACACGCTACATTTGTTATGAGACTAAGGAGAGGAAAGGCACATCAATATGTGCATGCACATATTGATGATGTCAAAAAATAATTCTTGAAGTAATTCAAAAAAATAGAATGCATGTTTTTTTCTCATGCCTAAGTGAATGTAAGAGGAACATGCAAATGTGTGGAAGGAATAAGTACCGAGTGAAGTGAAGGTGTTATTGGATGAGTTCACATACATTATTTCAAATGATTTGCCAAAAGGGTTTCCACCAATATGAAATATAAACCTTTACATGGATTTGATACCTGGAGCTAGTTTTCTAAATCATGCCACTTATTATATGACACCTTAAGAGAATGAAGAGGTATAGAAGAAAGTATGCAAGTTATTAGACATGGGATTGATTAGAGAGAAAATTTGAACCTGTGTGTAGTACATGTAGTATTGGTTTCAAGGAAATGTGGAGAATGATGCATGTGCATAAATTTGAGGGCCATTAACAAGATATATATCAAATACAAATTCACATTATTGTGGATGGATGATTTGAAGGATTTATTGAGTGATGCAATGTATTTCTCGAAGATAGATTTTAAGAGCAAATATCACCATATTAGGATCAAGGAAGGTAAAGAATATAAAATAACATTCAAGACAAAGGAATAAATGAATGAATGGTTGGTAATGTCATTCATTTGAGAAATGTGTTGAGCGCATTCATGAGGTTGATGAAAGAGGTGTTAAATCCATTTCTGGAAAACTATGTCATTATGTAATTGGATGACATTTTGGTGTTCAACAAAACAAAGGAATGCCTATCACATCTACAAAATGTGTGTTAGAGGTTGCACGAAGAGATTGGAAAATGTGAAGAAACATAGCTTCACAAAGAAGGATCATGTGTAGTTGGGATTTATAGTTTCCCAAAAAGGTCTGCAGATGGACTCAAAAAAATTATGCACAATAGTGGAATGGCCTTCTCTAAGGAACACATTTGAGACATGAAGTTTTCACTATCTCACAAGTTTATACTAAATTTTCATTCAAAACTTAAATGGGATATGCACAATGATTATAGAGGTGTTGTGAGGAGATCACAAGGATTTTGTGTGGACAACGTAAAATGAGTGTAGTTTACAAGAGTTAAAGATGAGAGTGATGGAGCAGTTAGTGTTAGCGCTACTAGATATAAATAAAGTATTTCAATTAAATTGCAATGTGGCTAGCACAAAAAATGGAGTGGTGTTAATCCAAGAAGGAATGCACATCACATACTTCAATGAGAAGCTTAATGACACCAAGAAGAATTATTCGGTCTACAACTAGGATTTCTACATCATTGTGCAAGAGCTGAAGCAATGGAGGAATTATTTTTTTTTTGAAGGAGTTTTTCCTATATATAGAACATCATACACTATGGTTTATTAATAACGAAGGGAATTTGAATTATTGACACATGAAGTGGGTTAAATTTTTGAAAAGCTACACATTTGTGCTAAAGCACATGAACAAGAAATCAAATAAGGCTATGGAAACTCTAGGCAGAAGGGTGCTTGTATTGAAAAGTATGTGAGTGGAAGTCCTTGGATTCGATTTCATAAAGGAGTTGTACTCTAAAATGGATAATTTTTCAATGCCTAGAGAGTGTGCATATAACCAAGAAGTGTGGATAGGAAAACTTGGATGTAATGCATCATATATGATGTGATGTTGTTTAAGGGATCACAATTATGTATACTTGTTTAACCTTAAGTTAGATAAGGATCCGACTTGGGTAGATAGGGTTAATAATATGGAAATGACAATGCACAAGCGTGATGATCAGATCTACATCAAGCCAATTGAGTGCTAAACTCAGATATAGACATATACCAAATTTATTAAATGGAGATAAACTAAAAAAAAATAAGTATAATTATACTAGTTATGAAAATGATGAATAAGTAATGTACTTAGCTTGTTTTGATGCTAATGCAATTATAAATATAGAAGAAGCAAAAAGTAGACTAGAAGATGAGTTTGGAACTCATTAGATTCTAGGTCGAGTGCTTCTAGAGCCATAGACAATAAGGTCAGCCTGGGACAGTTGCATCGATGTTACTATTTGACCTTGATGCAAGTGTCCTATATAGAATACCTGCTAGAAAAAGATGTGACCACCTAGATGATTTTGGGTTTATCTTTGCCTTCATTTTGGTGCATTCATATTTAGGTCATGGACTATCATTCCTTTTAAATTTTAAAACTCTAGTTTTTCATCTTCATAGTGATCTTGGAAAAAAATGGGTTAGTGGGCACATGGTGTCAAGCTAATCCCAAGGACCCCTTTATCAATGAGTGTTGTCTACATATCCAATACTTTGAAAAGGGATTCAAACTGATGTATTTATCCTCTATGTGTTGGTATATGCATGAATCATGCAATATGTGCAAAGAAAGTATAATAGTGACCTAGCTTGTAACCGATAAATCAGGATCTTGAGTTATTCCTTTGGTTTATGTTAGGTTTTGTAGGTGAGAAATGAATGAGGGTTGAACTTGTATTTGTATCAATCCCTTTGGATAAGTAACTCACATTAAACTACTTAGGTCGACCATTAAGATATGTTTCATTTGCAAATTATATGACTTTAACGTATTGGACACTTGCATCGAAGCAGGACACTAACATCGATGCAAGTGTCTATCCCAGATGCTAGTGTCCATGGAGAAGGAAAGTAGATACAAACTCAAAATTTGCATAGGTGGAATATAAAATCATTTAATCATTTTGGGAAAGATAGAAGGTCTAGGTAATCAACATAAGATTGGTTAGACTAAGACATAGGCCAAAGGGCACAAGATAGAGCAGATGTGAGACTTTGAAAAGCGAGAAAGGTCCAAAATTGAGAGGACTAACCAAGATCTAAGTTTTCCAAGTGTACAAGACTGAGGTATTATATATTCCATAAAATAGTGTCTACATTTTCTCCATTTAATCTAGTAATCTAATTTGTAGTTTAAATGGAAGGAATGCATACTTAGGTGTGTATAACACATTTTGCCTTTGGTTGAGTTCAATTTGAGTGCTTTGAAAGCAACTAAAATGCAACCAAAAACATGTTACATTATATAATAAATGCATATAATCTAGAATAAAAAGTATTTGAAATGATTGAAATTGAAAGAGTAAGGTTTAAGAGTACACCTATGTATCTATGTAATCGCCTTGCCTATTGGAAAGTTGATTTGAAAGATGTATCATTGTAAGGATCTAAAACTGAGATTAGGATATATATATATATATATATATATATATATATATATATATATATATATATATATATATATATATATATATATATATAAGGAATAAAGATATATATTGGAAGGCACATGCCCCCAAACTTGGAGAAAAAAGTGAGTTTCCACTCGACAATTGAGATTAGCTCAACCCTGCAACCTAATCATACTTGTACCCTGGTGATCATGAGTGAACACAAAGTTAACTCATATTATCAAATTGATAAGACTGGATGATGCAATCAATTTTATACTAAAAACTTGGCAAGATTGAGTGATTTAATTACCTCAATATTACCAAAAGTGAACCAACTACTGTACTAAGTTGGCTCAATACAGTCCGTAAAAATAAATCTGGGGTATTGGTGCATAAAAGTACATGTTAGTGGGTGATGACAGTAGCTGATAATGTTTTAAAATTTGAAATTGATTTAAATTTTTTAATATTAGATGCACATTACATAGCATATGCACCTTAGATATGTCTCATGTTGAAACTGTGTATAACAATGGTATCAATGTATATAATTATTTCACAATTGTGAATCTGAATTATATGACTATTTACTTTGACCAATTCAAAAATTGTGTGTGGAGAACATGATTCCAAAGCATTCCCACACTATATATGGAGAAATCTGAAACTAAAATAAGTACCAATGTAGAGGACATATTTCCAAAACATGCCCCCCACTGATTCTAATTGTGTCAAATATTGAATAAGTGTGGAGAACATGCTTCTAAAGCATGACCCCACTGAATTTGAAATTATGAATGTGTGTAAGCCATGCCTATATGACATGCCCCCACTGAATCTAATAGTTGATATTAGTACCAAATATTGAGTGAGTGTGGAAAACATGCTTTTAAAGCATGTCCCCATTGAATCTAAAATTATGCAAATGTGAAGAATATGCCTCTATGATATTCCCACGTCCCCCTTTGAGGTTAGGGAAGAACATAAATTGGTAGTTACCTCACCTCAAAAGGATAAGGCAATGGTATAATATGCGAATGTAACCATGTAGCATATATGACATGTTTAAGTAAATGTATCAATGACATGCATAGAATAATGTGATCACATGAAGGCCTAAGATGCATGATAAAGATCATGGCAATGTCTAGATAGTAATAGTACAAGCTCAATAAATAAATTAAGCATACACACAAGAGCACTCAAAATCAATTCAAAAGGCAATGGTTTAAGGAGACCACAAACAAGGGGCATGTTTAAATGTCAAACAATCGAAGGGACATGACTTAGTCAAATGTTCATAAAATCAAGTATGACATAATAAATGTCCACACAATAAATAATGACATATTCAAATGTTAAATAAAGCATACATAGGCATAGGGTGTGCAAATAAAGGAGCATATTAAAATTCTTGAATAATCAAGACAAGATACTCAAGGAAATGTATAAAGATGAGCATAAGTAACCATCATAGACATATCATAGTAGCCCATGGATTAAATGTGATAAAAAAAAAACATCAAGTGCATAACATATCAAGTACCCTGTGTAAGATATAATCATGGATAAGAGCATGTGTAAGTATATAAGAACTCAAACATGATAATGAAGAGACCCTAAAATGATATAACTTGGAAGTATCGTGATCATAGAGGTGAATGCCCCCAATGTCCATATGATGAGTTGAGGAAAGGCCCAACAACTAAAATAAGAATAGATCATGTATATGTGTATGTCTATGTCACACTCAAATAGAAACGTGACACACACATGTATGGAGAAGTAACTAATATGCCATCCATCAATATGTAACTAACACATAGATGCCAAGGAGCCAATAGAACATGTTTGTGCTGAAAATGTTTTTGTATATTTGAATGTTTTTGATTTCTTTGGTATTTTTAGAATATTTGGGGAGACTAACCTATGATTTCATCCAATGGATGGCCATAGGTATCTCCCCACTCGGTTCTTGACGAGCTTAAGTTGGATCTTTTACATTGTTTGCATCATGATTTGATAAGTTGATAAGGTACATAGTACATTCCTCACATTTTTCATGTGTAGTAGAAGAAATAATGCTATCATTTGGAATATATATTAATTTTCCTTCATGAGAGAAATAAATACCTTATTGTTTTGGATCAATTTTTGCTTCCATTTGGTATAACCAAAGAGTTCTTAGTGTAAGCACATATGGAGATGTGTTAGGCATAACTCAAACCTATGTTTGACTTACTTTAGGACTGCAAGAAATTGGTATTATCATGATCTAGAGGATTAGATACCTCATTGGTTTGAGACAACTTAGGTGGTTGGATGGGAATATCAATGTGTTCAATAAGCACACCTCCCAATCTAGGGCTATGCCTAGGTTGCATGAAAAATAACATTAGAAAATAAAAAAATATAATAAATCTAAAACCTTGGCTAATTGAAAATCCTAAGAATCAGAAATATTTGCATACATACAAATCAAGTTCACCAAATGTTTAACCTAAATTGGATAAGGATACTACTTGGGTAGATAGGGTTAAGAATATAGAAATGACAATGAACAAGGGTGATGATCATTTCTACATCAAACTAATTGGGTGTTAAACTCAAATATAAACATATATTGAATTTATTAAACTGAGATAAGCTAAAAATAGTAAGTAAAATTATGTTAGATATGAAAATGATAAATAAGTAATGTACTTAGCTTGTTCTGATGTTAATGTAGTTCTTGTTGTCCATTTTTGGCCCACATATAAAGCTCTTGCATGGTTTGATGAAGCAGTGGATCAAAGGCTTAAAAATGGATCCAACATTTGTAAATAGAGAGAATCCAAGTAGGTTTTCAAGGATCCAGCAATAGTGTTTAAGGATAAGCCTGCAAGCCAAAATCGAAGTGCAAAATCTTTTATTCAACTAAGTCTTTACTTGTTCATTTTTTTGGACTTTGTGGGGACTAAGTATTTCTTTTCTCTCAGGCCATTTATTGAGCTAGGTTTCAGGTTTCTTTCAAAAAAATTGTCTGCACAATTTTCCTGAAGGAATTTTTCTTTTGGCTAAGTGTTCATATCTCTCAGAGATTTTGTTTTCGACTAAGTGTTGGAATTATTTCAGACAATTTGTTTGAAAGAAAAGTTTCAAAGACTTATTTTTTTGGGGAAAGTGTCAAAGAATTTTTTTTGAAGGATATCTCAATCAGACAAAAAGTTTGAAACAAATCTTTTGAAAGGTCTTTTCATAAGCAAAGTTCCCTAAACAATTTCCCCAAAGGGTATTTTCTCAGGGAAATGGTCCACTTTAAAATTTTAAAGGATATATTCTTTGAGAAAGTAGACCTTTGCAAAAAGTCTAAATGATATCTTCTTCAAGAAAAGTGTCCCAAACACTTTTCTCGAAAGGGTACTTTCTCAGGAAAGTGTCCATTTCAAATTTTCTAAAGGGTACTTTTCTTTCAGGAAGTGGACCTAAGCAGAGTTTCTGAAAGACCATTTCAAAGAGGTGGGGAGGGCATTCTAAGAATGCAATTCCTTTGAAAAAATTGTCCAAACAATTTTCCCTATGGAAGAATTCCTTCGGACCTTTTGTCTAAAATGGAGATCTTGAGATGATTGATCAAAGGCAGAGATAAAGCAAGTAGTTTCCTTAAGATAAAGTGATCCACATAAAGCTTGAAGGAATTGTCTAGCAAGAAGGTCCGAAGTAAAATTTCCATTTGATTTCAAAATATTTGGACAACCCCACAAATTTCAAATTCAAGCCCCACAAAATAATCATTGGCATTCAAAGAACCGACAAACAGGTCCCCGACTGAATGCTAGCTTGACAAGTGTCCAGATCTTAGGATCCTAGATCAAATATAATAGTGATAAAAAAAAGATAGGATAATCAGCCCAGATCATCAACGATGTGAATTCAATCATAGATTTTAGATCAATGGTGCACAAGTAGGTCAAAGAGTCAATGAAGCTCAAGAGCAAAGGGATGATGGACAAGAGGCACAATCATGTGAGTTTGGATAAAGGATCCATAAATTGTGTTCATTTACCTCAGGCAAATCTAAAGGAGCAAGATGAGTCATGGGATCAATGATCTGAGCCAATTTTAAACATCCAATCAAATGAAGGTGGGCCTAATTGACTTAGATAGAGGTCAAAAGATCAGTTTTCAACCAAGGCAAGCAAACATGGTGGAGCCAAGCTCGAGCACATTTCAGTTGGAGCTAGAAGCAGATATTTTGGGATCAAATGGTGTCATTAAGACTCTACAAGGATAGAATAGGTATTTTTTAGACCTAATATAGATCAAAGTGGGCTACTAGCTGTTCATATGATATAATATGTCCAGGTGAATGTACCAAGTGGGATACTAGCTATTCATACGATATAACATCAACCAAGCTTGGAAGACTTGGATTAATATGTATACATTGGAGACATGTTTATTCCATTTAATCCAATGGAGATCACATCAAAAGGATTGGTCATCAAGCTACTTGGTTCACCAATTCTGGTACCTCCAAAGCAAGGTATCTTTCATCTTGATTTTTTACAAGTTAATGATACTCATAGTTTACCATTTGATCCAGGGGAAATTACTTGTAAATTGAAAATTTGTATACATTAGAATATGTTTTATGTTTTCATCTAAATGCCTTTGTGTACTTTTGTTTAGTAGGTTAGTTGTTTTATTTTCAAGGGCCTATATGCACTTGCCTTTGTTTATTTTGCTTCTTTTGTCATTTTGATTCAAGAAGAGTTTCCAATTCAGTGAAAAAGTGAATTAAATCCATTCCCAATGGATGGATTAGATGAGACAACATGGTCTAGGTTCTCTTGCATAGATAGGCATGTAACCCTTGTGAGCCACCAAAGATGTTGGCCATTTTTTGGTCCACATATAAAGCTCTTGCATGGTTTGATGAAGCAATGGATCAAAGGCATAGAAATGGATCTAAATTTTGAAAATAGAGAGAATCCAAGCAGGTTTTCAAAGATCCAACAATAATGTTTAAGGATAAGCTTGCAAGCCAAAAGCTAAGTGCAAAATCTTTTATTTAGCTAAGTCTTTACTTGTTCATTTTTTCGGACTTTGTGGGGACTAAGTGTTCTTTTCTCTTGGGCCTTTTATTGAGCTAGGTTTCAGGTTTCTTTAAAGAAAATTGTTTGCACAATTTTCTCAAAGGAATTTTTCTTTTAGCTAAGTGTTCATATCTCTTGGGGATTTTGTTTCTGACTAAGTGTTGTAATTCTTTCAGACAATTTATCCAAAAGAAAAGTTCTGAAGACTTATTTTTTTAGGTAAAGTGTCGATGAATTTTTTTTGAAGGATATCTCAATCAGACAAAAAGTCTGAAACAAAGTTTCCAAAAGGTCTTTTTGTAAGAAAAGTGCCCTAAAAAATTTCCCTAAAGGGTATTTTCTCAGGGAAATGGTCCACTTCAAAATTATGAAGGATATCTTCTTTGAGAAAGTGGAACTTTGCAAAAGACCCAAAGGATATCGTCTTTAAGAAAAGTGTCCCAAACACTTTTCCTGAAGGGTATTTTCTCGAGAAAGTATCCATTTCAAGTTTTTCAAAGGGTACTTTTCTTTCGGGAAGTGGACCTAAGCAAAGTATCTGAATGACCATTTCAAAGAGGCATGGGGCCATTTTAAGAACACAATTCCTTCAAAAAAATTGTTTGAGACAATATTTCCTAAGTCAAAATTCCTTCAGACCTTTTGTCTAAAATGGAGATCCTGAGATAATTGTTCAAAGCCAGAGACAAAGCAAGTAATTTCCTTTGGAGAAAGTGCTCCACATAAAGCCCGAAGGAATTTTCCAGCAAGAAGGTCTGAAGTAGAATAGCCATTTGATTTCAAAATTTCTAGATAGCCTCGTAAATGTCAAATTCAATCCCCATGAGATAGTCATTGGCATTTAAAGAACTAGCAAAGGGGCCCCCGACTGAATGTCAGCTTGATAAGTGTCCAGATCTTAGGATCCCAGATCAAATCTAATAGTGATCAGGAAAAGATAGGATAATGAGCCCATATCAAATTAATAACATGCATTCAATCATAGATTTTAGATTAATGACATGTAAGCAGGTCAAAGAGTTAGCAAGCTCAAGAGCAAAGGCATGATGGAAAAGTATGAGTATAGACAAAGGATCCATGACTCGCATTCATTCACCTCAGGTAGATCTAACAGAGAGAGATGATTCATGGGTCAATGATATGACCCAATTTTCAATGACCAATCAAATGAAGGTGAGCCCAAATGACTTTGATGGAGGTCAAAAGATCAATTTTCAACCAAGGCAAGCAAGCATGGTGGAGCCAAGCTTGAGCATGTTTTAGTTGGGGCCAAGAATAGATATTTTGAGATCAAATGGTGTCATGAAGACATCGCAGGGATAACATAGGTTTTTTTAGACCTAATATAGATCAAGGTGGGATACTAGTTGTTCATATGATATAGATATGTCCAGGTGAATGTACCAACTATAGGAAAACCAATAATTTAAATTGGTTTTCAATCTATAGTAGGCCTAGGTTCACATTTCAAAGTAGAGCTACTGCATTGGTTGACTTGACATGAATATAAAGACTTTGTACTCATGATGAAAGCAAATGAGAGATGGTGTAAAAAGATCAAACACAAAGGGAATTGGGGATCAATAGATACAATGGAACATTCAAGCATTCAATTTTGATATGGAGCCTTTAAGTTTCCCTCTATAAGCAAATCATAATTCATCACCTACATGGGGTTTCCTATCTATTAGTGTGATTCTCAACCAATGAGAAGAGTTTGAAGGATTCTAAGCAAATGAGGTTAACTTGTTGGTAAAGGTTTGGTCTTGATGGGAGGGCAGATGGTTCAAAATTCAAAAAGGTGGTGGAACATTCATTATAGCAAGGTGGTAGCTCATCTATCAATTTTCAAAATGGCTCCCCCCATTTCTTTCTCTCTCCCCTTTCTCTATATATCCCATTCTTCCCATTTGTAAAGGGTTCCCATATTTTTAGACTTTTTTCATCTCTTTCAGGGTTCTCAAATTCTAGACATTTTTCATCTTTCTAGGAAACATGAAAATTCTTTGAGATACTGCAAAGTATGCTCACCTTGATTAGGCTTGACCCTACCAAGCATTTGTAAGAAATACCTCTTGATGCAATATAAGACTTTCTTTGCCTTTCTCTTGCCTTGGATCTAGTTTGGTGAGTTGTGCATGATGGCATAGTGAAGGAGAATCTTCCTCATCCATTTCCCTCCTCTTTGACCTCATTTAGGGAGTTTTCAATGTTGTTTGTAGGTCTAGATTAGTGTTCTACTATAAAATACTTATGCATTTAGCTTGATCTTGGAGTTGTGCAAGCTAGTAATATCTTTTGTAGATATAGTGTGGGTTCAAGATTATGGGAGTTTCCCTCTTTTATTTGGTGCATCACCTAGTTAACTTTTTGAGGAGCCCTTATCCCCTTTCTAAACCTCTTCCCTATGAAGCATTAGTTTAGGTGAGCATTAAAGAGGAAGCTGACCTAATCCAAAGGTTTAGCCCCTACATAGATTACCCATAGCCTAGGGTTGTCCCAATATTATAGCTTAGTTGGAGAGAGCCTAAAGAACCCTTTTCAAGGGTGAAAATTAAGCCTATAACAGTTCTAGATCTAGAAAAAATATAAATTAGACTAGAAAATGATTCTAGAATAGTCATTAGAATCTATATTGAGTGCTTCTGGAACCATGGACAGTAGCATCAACTTAGGATGGTTGCATCAACACCACTATCTAAACCTTACATGAGTGTTCTATATAGAATACATATTAGAAAAGGATGTGACCACCTAGATGCTTTTGGGTTTGTCTTCACCTTCGCTATGGTGCATTCAAATTTGGGTCATGGACTGTCACTGCTCATGAATTTTCAAAACCCTAGTTCTTCATCTTCTTAGCGACCTTAGGGAAAAGTGGGTTAGTGGGCACATGGTTTTGATCTGAACCCAAATGCCCATATGTCAATGAGCACTACCTACATATTCAATACTTTGAAGAGAGACTCAGACTGATGTAGTTCTCCCTTACGTGTTTGCTTGTGTGTGAATCATGCAATATGTGAAAAGTAAGTACAATAGTGACCTAGATTGTAACTTGGAAAATCAATCTCTTGGGTTGCTCTTTCAATACTTCAGACTTGTTTATTTATTATTCCTATGAATACTATAAAAATAGGAGAAAATAGGGGAGCTTTGCTATATTGTGTGCTTGATTGAATGCTTTTGATATGTTGCCTTGGTCTGTGCTAGGTTTTGTAGGTGAGGATTGAATGAGGGTTGATCTTATATTTATATCAATCCCTTTGGACAAGTAACTCACATTAAAACACTTAGGATAACAATTGGGATACATTTCATTTGTAAATTATATGAATTTAGGGCACTGGACACTTGCATCAAAGTAAGGAACTAACATCAACACAGGTGTTTGTCCTAGATACTAGTGTCTAGGGAGCAAGAAAGTAGGTATAAACTCAAAACTTGTAGAGGTGGAAGATAAGCATGTTTTAAGCATTTTGATTAAGATAAAAGGTATGGGTCATCAACATAAGATTGGTTGGACTAAGATATAGGCCAAGGGTCACAAGATAGAGTAAATATGAGACTTTAGAAAGTAAAAAAGGTCCAAAATTAAGAGGAACAACCAAGGTCTTAGTTTTCCAAGTGTACAAGATTGAGGTGCTATATAATCCATAAAATAGTGTCTATAGTACCCAAAGGGTTAATGCACAAAAAAATATATGTAAAAGCATAGTGGAAGATTGGAAAAATAGTTTGGTTGTGAAAATACATTGGATCAATTAGAAATAACCTACTTTTGGCCAAGGATTGGTGAATATGTGCATAAATATGTGCAAGGTGTCAAGTTTTCCATATGGAAAAATGAAGAAGTCAAAATGTAGGGTTATACCAACCATTACCTTTTCTAGAGAAACCATGAGACGACATTAACATGGATTTTGTGCCAAGATTTTTGAGAAGGAAAAGAGGAAATGATTCCATCTTTGTTGGTGTGGATAAATTCTCCAAGATGGAAATTTTCATTGCATGAAATAAGATAAGTGATGCAACAAACATTTCTAACTTATTATTCAGAGGGGTGTTAATGTTGCTTGGGTTATTGAGCATTATAGGCTATTTTGGTGCACAATGTGGAAGAAGTTGGGTAAAATATTGAATTTAAGCAAAACATACCATCCAAAAATCAATGTTTTAAATAATAACCTTGATAATTTGTTGTGATGCCTAGTTAGAGATAAGCCCAAGAAGTTGCACATGGTGTTTGTTTAAGAAGAATTCACATAAAAGAATTTAGTGAATCAAAGAACTATAAGGGCACCATTCTAGGTTATGTATGGAATAAATTCGATATGAGTTGTGGAGTTTGTGTGACATGATTATGACAAAAGGAAGGAGTGAAGAGGAATAAGACTTCACATAATATATGTGCAAACTACATCAAGATGTGCATAAGAGGTTAGAGTAGAGTAGCTTAGAGTATAAGGTGCACACAATCATAGAACACATAAAAATTGATTTTTAAATAGGAAAGTTAGCAATGGAACATTTTTGAAAGGATATGTTTTAACAAGGACCATATAACAAGTTGAAAATGAAGAAGATGGGGTTGTGTAAATTATTGTGTAAGTTGTCAACAAATGCATATGAGATCAAACTGCCTGAGGAGCTAGATGTATTGCCCATACTCAATGTAACATATTTATATGATTACCTAGAGGAAGAGATGATGATGATGATGATGATGATGATGATGATGATGATGATGATGATGATGATGATGAGTAGGAAATTATAGTTCAAGTGCCTAACTAGATGGTATAGATTCTAGAGAAGGAAAATGAGGAAATAGAGTCTATTTTGGACTCTAAGGTGGTGAAGAAGATGTGTGGAAAAGAATGTAATAAATGCCTTTTAAAGTGGAAGAATAATGCAATGGAACATGCTACATGGTTGGATCTCATAGAGATTGGTCTTTATGGACATAATATTTCAAATTATAGATTGGATTTCAATTACCTAGGGTGTCTAATGCAAGAACATCCTAGACATAAAATAATCTTTAAATTACTAAATATAATATTTCAAAGTATAGGCACAAAGATGCAGGGGAATTTGAGCATAAAAGATATCAAATAGAAGTAAAATAAGAATAATTTATTAATAATTATATGAGGAACACAAGGAAGGCTTGAAGACTTGATTTACACATGATTGTGCAAGAATGAATATGTGTAGTTTGCAAGGTCATGTGATGTAGGGATAGTGGGGAAACAAATCACCCAACATAGGTTACACATATAACATGTACAAGTGTCAAGGTTGAAATCAAAAGTGATATGTGTAATTGAATCAATGTGAAAACTAAGAGACACATGGAAGAGAAGAAGAATATATGGTTTGGTGCTAACAAATAGGCAGTACACATGGAACTAAAACTAGATACACTAGGCCTTAAGCAACTATGGGAAAGACTAAAATATTACAATGATGGTGTTGGTGAACTGGAATTTATAGTAAATAAATGAGGAACCACTAGAACTAAATCAATAATCCCTAAAATTTAAATTAAAACAATGGTGGGAGACACAATCAACATTATTAAAGGATGTTCAACCAATAAGGAGCCGAATGAAGAAGAATTGAGAAGCCCCAAAAACTATATAAAGGGTTACAAGGTCAAGTTTGAGGAGCATTATCAAGAATTATAAGGAAACTATACCAATTTTTTTAGGAAGCGTGAGTCATGAGCTAAAGTATAAAGAATTGTGAACATAAGTGTATAGTTTCTTAACCGTTGTTTCATTATTTTAATAACAAGCTTGCTTATTTTGTGATTTTTAATCGATCTTAATATTTAGCTTAGAATCTAAGTGACTGTATTGTAAATTCCATTTCAATAATAAAATAAAAATTACAAATTTATGCACTAAGTTTTGATTTTTGTGTGTGAGTTAATCTAGCTACATGATTTAAGGTAGTTCTTACATAAACTCCCTAACCATGACTGTGTCAACTATTCATGAAATCATGCCAAGTGGTTTGCAAAATGTCTCTCTTTCTCAACCAGTTAAGGGAATCCATTTTCAAACCCCTCCTCCTTCAAACCATATCAATAATACACATAAATATCTTTGCATTGAGGAGTGTAGGAGGAAGCTTCCTAAATCTCAACCAAAAGAACTTGATATGTCATGGCAAAAAATAAAATGGTATGATACCCTCATTTTTTGTTGGTTTCAAACTAATTGGGGTCATTTCAATGAGTTTTTTTCTCTTCACACTTTAGCATATGTTTTCCTACTTGGTCATAATTTTGATCTTGAAGCCATGGAAAAAGAACACTATAAATCATTTGAGAAAGTTTCCAAACATCATGCAATTAATGCCAAGCATGATGCACTTAACCAAGCCAATGCTTACCTTGATATGTATAAAACAATCATTTCAGATAATTCCAAAAGCAATAAAGCTTTACCTCAAGCAAATGATAATGATTTCCTCACTCAAAGTAAATTTTTAAAGCTTTATAGCTAAAAATACCATAGACACCATGGTTAGCCCTAATTATTTAAAAAATGAAGAAATATTAGTTAACATGAATGACATGAAATACAATATATATCACATTGACTCTTATCAAAATAACCAAAATCTCTCTAAACACTTTCAAATCACACATAAATGTTCATTCATATCCTACATGCCATATTAATTTTTCCACTCTTCTAAACACACCATAATCATTAAAAATATAAAACTTTGACGGCATTGGCCAAAACATAAAAATTTAGTGTTTTTCTTATGTGTCTACAACTATGTTGGCCATGCTAAAGTAGTTGATTATGTCTTATACAACTATCTTGGGCATGATGAAGCAAACTCTTGTCTAACCCAACTACCTTGGCTAGGCTAAAGCATTCTACGTTCACTAAAAAATTGACACACTAACCTTTGTGCACTCAACCTTTTGAGGTCTAGCCAAGACAACCAATGGATGGGTAACAAGATGGATGATCTATTAGTTGGGTAGGATAGGCTAGTGTGGTTGAGGAATTTGTGCTAGAATGAGTGGAAGGATAGGTTGGTTAGGTTGAGGTGCAAGGATGAGGTTTTTAAGGATGAGTGGTAATGGATGCTCATGACGATACCAAAATAGATCATTCACATGAAGTTACTCATTTAAAATGAAAAATTAGAAGAGATGGAATCTCAAGAACACCAAGTGTGGATGATGGCAAGTTATTGGAGTTCTTGATCAATGCTTGGTTTAGGGAATTGAGAAATGTTGGGTTGCAAGACCCTATGGATTTGGTTGGCACAATTGGGTTTACTGTGACCATCCAATGTCATATGATATGCAAACAAAATAGGACAAGGCTAGTCTTGAGGACAAAGGAAAGGAAATTAAAAGTTTAGACCTAAAGTTTGTTCACCTAATAGACTAGAATGTGAAGGGGTCTCACTATGACAGGGGCATCTATGGGGTGGGCTTATGCATCAAAGGCCTCAAGCTGGTTGATTATGTTTATTTGGAGGGTGATAGAGTGAAATAATTCTAGCCTAAGATCAGAATCAATGACACTTTGAAGGGTATTTGATGGTACTGTAGGGAATATTCTAATTTTATGGAGACAAGGTCATTTTGGGAGCGTCATGCAATGGTGGAGCAAGGTTGGTTTGGAATAGGGAAGTGTGAAACTTGTCTTGTTTTTTTTTTGAGGGTTTACTTCTTGTTTTGAAAAGGTTGATAACAAATTTTTTCACTTGTGCTCGTCTCTACGAGGTTTAGCACAAGTTTATTTTTGTATGTTTTTGCAATTGAAAATAAAATTACACTACTTGTTAAAATGAAATTACTTGAAATGAAGAAAAGGAAGAGATGAAATTAAAGGAAAGGAAGTGTTTTTTATCTATTTTTTTATTGTTATATATTTCAACAATACAATGTTAAAACTAAATTTCAAGTAAATGATGCAAGTACTGATTTTGATTTTTTCTAGTTTGAAAGATGAGCATTTTGCCTACATGTAGGAAATGATTTTTATTTTATTTTCATATTTTTCAAATGAAAATGAATGAGAGCTAACATGAAATTAATATTTAATAAATACAAATAAGGAATGAGATCTAAAACCTATATGGGGTTTATCAAACACAACTTCTATGTTTTCAGAAATTAATCCACATATGTAACCTAAAATGCAAGTTTAAAAGATTATGGGTTGTTTTATGTGAATTTATATGTTTTAATATATAATGAGTGTAAAATTAAAAATATTTTTCTAATTTTAAACAATGTTATTTTATTATGCAAATAGGTTAACTAGTTCTAAGATGCAAACTTTGTTTTTGATTTTATAGGTTTTGGTGTTTGTGTGTATGTGTTGGTATTTATTTGTGGCTATATGTTATGGAAAAAATTTGAAAATAAAGTTATTTCCTTATCTATGTCTAATTATTTTATTCAACTAACTAATCTTAGATCTAGTTCAAAATAATACTATTTTTTGAGATTTTGATATGCAAATGCAAGTAAGAAAAATGAAACTATTCTTTCCAAATGCAAGATAATGAGAATTAAGATATATATGTTTTTTAATTTTGTAAATATTTTTAAAATAATTATTTACTAAGAATAAGAAAACTTATCTAATAAACCAATAACTAAATCAAAACAAAAATAAATCCTTTAACTTGATCAATATGGTGAACAAATGAAAGTGAAGAAGTAGTTGTTGATGAGTCTCTAATCCTCAGGTAGCTAGCTCATTTGCTTAATTAAGACCTTGAAAAATCTCTGACAAGGAGGATGTCAAAAGAATGGAAGAAAATAAACACAAATTTGGAAAAGAAAGAAACCGATTGTTGTTAAATTGATTCATAGACAACAAAGAATATGTTACAATCTCAATGAATTCCCTTCTTGAAAAGTCATGCAAAATGATCAAACGATGATTGTAGATTGAAACAATTATTATTTTCAAATATAAGTAGGTGGACTATGGCTCTAAAATATTCTAAGATTCAATCACACATATAAAATTTGGATCCAAAATTTTCATAAAAATTAAATACTTATGATGAGGAAAAAGAATTTGTGACTTGGAATCAATGTCACTATGAAGGGTACATGATGGTATGGGAACTAGTACTCAAGAGAATAACCCTGACCTATGGAGATAAGGTCACTTTGAGAACATCATTCAGTGGTAGATCAAGGCTGGTTTGGAATGTGGTAGTGTGTATCTTATCTTGAATTTTTTTTTGTGAAGGTTTACTTGTTTTAAAAATGTTGATAACAAGATTTTTCACTTGTGCTCATCTTAGCAAGGTTTAGATGAAGTTTGTTTTTGTATGTCTTTGAAAAGGTTATTGAAAATGGGAAATAAAACTACATTACTTTCTGAAATGAAATTATTTGAAAAGAAGAAAATGTATAAATGAGAGTAAATGAAAGGAAATACTTTTTATATTTTTGTTATTTTTAGAATTTTTGACAATATAATGTTAAAACTAAATTCTAAGCAAATGATGCAAGTGTTGATTTTGACTTTTCAAACTTTGAAAGATGAGAATTTTGATTACATGCACTCAATATATCTATGAATGAGAGAGAGATAATATACAATTAAGATTTAAAATATGAAAATAAGGAATGATATCTAAAACCTAGATTTGATTTATCAAACACAACTTTGATGTTTTTAGAAATTAATCCAAATATGCAAGATAAAATACAAGTTTAGAAAATTTTGAGTTATTGTATGTGAAGTTAATGTTGGTAAGTGTGTTGTCATTGATGTCAAATGCTTGATGTCAGGTGTGCATTGATGTTAAGAGTAATGACAAAGTGGTGATGTCATAGTATGATCAATGTTATTTATGTCAAATAAGGCTAAGCAAGGTCAAGGAGAGAAGACAATTATGTGAACAATGTGTTGGCATAGGCTTGGTAGCCTAGTGTGTTGAGAAGATTGAGGTGAGGGAGAATAAGGTTGGCAGCCATGAAGCATGGCATGAAGGTGTATGACATGCTCTTTAGTTATGTTTGACTTTATTCATATCAGAGTGTAAGGTTATTCATTAAATGATTTGAGAGGGTTACGTTTGATCTTAATTATATTGGAGTGTAAGGTTATTCATTAAGTGATTCGAAAGGGTCACTTTCGATCTTACTCATATTGGAGTGTAAATTTATTCATTAAATTACCCTCTCTAATTACATTTAACCTTACTTACTCTAAGGAGGTGAGAGCATTTGAAGAGGTTCCATGGTGGTAGCAAGGTCAAGGTTGAAACCTACTCTGTGCATAGAGACCTAGTGAGGTCCAAATGGAGAGTCAATTTGTGTTTCTAAGATGGAAGAGCTCATGTAATCATGGAATGAGGTGTGATAGGTTGGGTTAAAGGTGTTGACCAATTTTTAGGTCCTGAGGATAAATAAAAATCAAGAAACAATGTTGGAAGGTTTCTTATTCATGCAGAATGAAGATTTCCAAGCTTGAGAAGGAAGTTGAGTTGCTCATTGGCATGTGTAGACTTTGAATGGTGACCTAATAATTTTGGGAGAGGTGGCACATGGACCTAAGAAGGTTTTTCAAGTATTTTGTAGTGGTTTCAAGTACAAAGCTTTATGAGCATTCATTAAGAATGTAAACTAGTTAAAACCCTTTATAAATCCTCATAGTGGAGTGATTGGAAAAAAATTACTATAAAGGACCAAGAATGGATTGGTTAACCAAGTTTGACTATTAGATGGTGTAGAGGACTCCTCTAGGCATCTCCACATGGCAGTGGTGTGTCAAAGCAGTAAGTAGAAGGTACAAAAATATGATTATTTCTAGAGAATTTGGTGCTATAGGTAGAGTTGACCAATTCAACACATGAAAGTTGATGGAGCTTGAAGGCCAATACTTGTTCTTGAAGTCCATGGAGTTGGTTTGGAATGAAATAGTCATTGTGTCAATCATTTTGGTCAATCACTTTGTCCTATCGCTAAATCTTTAGATAGTGAAAATAGTGAGAAAAAGCTAGTCATGTGAATAAATGTTTAGGGAAGATTTCCAAGTGAGTAGGGATGGATAAAATGATTTGGGGTATTTGTGTAAGACCTATGCCTTATGTTACATTTATTTTTAAGTGGTGATGTTACTCATACATAGGTAAATTAGTGCTTTCAAAGTAGCTTGTCTGAGTAGTAAAGACTGTGAGAAAGAGGTTTGAGGAATTAGTCTATTAGACTAATGAATGTTTCTAGAACAAGAGAACTAACTATTGGAGGTTGATCTAGAAGACTCAGATGACCTATCCATGTAGATTATATGTTGTGAAAACATCATTTTAGGTGATAAAGAATAACATTTACATGACTATACTGTTGGAAGCTACATATTTTTTAAGCAATCACTTTGCAAAGGTGAGTTGGAGGTTGTTTGAGCAGAGTTGGAGAATAAAATGAGTTTGAAGTTGTTATATAAGTCTCAAGGTTTCATAAGAAGGAATTTTAGGTCTTTTTTTCCCCATATTTAGGTTTGAGGAGTCAAAATGCTTTGACTGCATGTGACTAGTCTGAGTGGTCATTTTGAGAGAGGTGATTTGAATGTTTAGAGGCTATGCAAAGATGTCCAATAGACAAGGAGAATATTTTAAGGTCATTAAATGTAAATACATGCTATTTTTGGTCATGTTTAGTGGAAAAAGTGTGATTATATGTTCAATATCCTTGATTGTGTTTTTGTCAGTTCAAGTAACTATGAGTAGTGTTTTTAAAGAAGGGGTTTTGAGGTGTTTTGGCCTATGTTGGAGTGTCTAAGGCACATGGAGGTGTTGAAGAGGTATTGGAGGATTCATATATACAATTTTTTTGGTGGTTTTTTGAAAAAATTGATAGTATTCTTTAGTTTTAGAAGACAATGTTTTCTATGTATGAAGGCCTAAAGAGCGAGGATAAACTAATTGTTAGGTTCAAGGTGTGATTTTGAGTTCCATGTGATATGGACCTATGTGGGGGAAAAATAGGGTATATATTGGAGGCATGTTTAATGTTTTTAAAGCCTTGGTGGAATCTGAAGGTGGTCCAATAGGTTGCAAGTGTAACGTGTGGATTTGAAGGGTTAATTCCTTTAGGTCTCCATTAGGCCTAATAGTGAAATCGGTCTCAATAGACTATGGCTGACCTATGAAGTATATGTTTCTAACATGTAATGTGTGTATGAACCAATTTTGATTGTGATTCAAGTGTGGAAAGTATCTTGTTTGACCAAGATGTGTTAGACCAAGAGAGGGGTATAAGTACAAGGCTTAATTCACCTATTTGTGATAGTTGAGTGAATGTGGAGATAAGTGAAGAAGAGAACCTTTGAAAGAGAAGGAATAGGTCAATGAGGACCATCAGAGGGTGAAAATGATTAGTCATTTTTTTCTAATCAAGTTGGTGTAGGTGAATACATAGGTCATTACACCTAATGAGCTTAGAAGAGGCACATTGAATGAGTAAGCCCTAGAGGATGTTGGAGAGAGATTGAATGGTGAAGAGTGTAAGCAAGAAGAGTCCATTATCAAGTGTGTTAGACATCATATTAGAGGTGAAGATCAATATCAAGGTAGCTGAGTTGGTGCTTGGTTTCCTAGGGGGTTGTAGCCTCCTTGCTAGTTGGAGCTAGCTAAAAGTCAAGTGGGTGCTTGACTAAATTAAGGGATGGGTGCTCCTTGATAAGTTAGTGTTGATATAAATTAGATCTTGTAATTATAGGATATTATTCCATATGTATGTTTCTATGGGTTTTATCTCCCAAGAGGGTTTCCCACATATCTCTTGTGTTCATGTGATGTATGTTTTTGTTTCATGCTTTGTATGTATGTGCTTTCATTTTTTTGTTACAAGATCAAGTTGATGTAGGATTGAAGTAAGTGGAATTAAATATAAATTGTTTTCTATTATTCACCCTCCTCCCCTTGCCCCCCTCTCAGTATCTACTTCCAATAATTGGTATTAAATCAGGTCTTTTGTAGGAATATTAACAACTTGAAGGTGATCCTTAGTAGCATAATATGGCTAAGCAATTATGGAAAGAGAATCAGGAGTTGAGGTCAATGGTTAAGAACCTTAGAGAATAGGTAAAGTATTTTATGGAACATGAAAAAAATCTGAGTCATCTTCAAACCAAGTTTGAGAGAATAATTGAAATAGTCAAAGAAGATAAATTGACTATTCGAGGTCTTAAGGAACATGTGGAGATTGCCAATGCAAGTTTAAGGTCAAAAGAATAAGAGTGTAACCAAACAAAGGTAGAGTTTATTTTTGTAAAGGATGAGCATGATAAGCTCATTTTCAAGATGATAAATTTAGAGAAAAAATGTGACAAATCAAATCATGTCAAGATCAAAATGAAGAAGTCCATCAGGCAACTAAGTGCTTTCAGGTATGCCAAGTTTTCTAATGGCCATTATTATTCATGTCATCTTGTTGGTCATAGGGTAAGAGACTGTATGAGGAGAAGAAATTAGTCAAAGGGAGTTCATAATCATCATCAATTAAAATGTATGAATGATGTTTGTTTTAGTTGTCATCAAGTTGGTCATATTACAAGATATTTTAAAAACAAGCTCTCAAGTCACAAGAAGGTGCATGGAGATCCTAGAATGCAAGAAAGAGGTCAAACTTGGATTTTGAGACTTAAGGAAATTAGGAGTGATCAATTTAAGCCTCAATATGTTTTGTTTGCTATAATAGATATGAAGGTAAGACAAAAGTACTATATGCCAAAGATGGTTTACAGGCATAAGAGGTTTCTGAAGGAAGTTAATCAGTCTACCAAGTGCATGAGTTTCAAGGAGGAAAGAGAAGAGATGTAGGCATATCCTAGATTCACATTATTTTAGGGCCTTGTGAATTAATGGTATCTCTCTCTAGGCTTCATGGAGACATTATTTCCATCTGCGGAAGCATGTGAAGGCAGTGATGATAACATGAAGGAAGGTCAAGAGGATGTTTTGTGAGTATATGATAGTAGTACAAGTCTTTGGGATGATAGAGAATGTTGATGATGATGTGTTCTTGAAAAATAGGCCCTATGGGGTGTAAGGAGTGCATGGGATACTTTTGGAACTGAAATAAATTCATTTGAGTAGCCTCGTGAAGGTCTAGGTAAGCTTAGTTATCTTGACAGATCTTCTTGAGTGAGCAGATTGATGACACCATCTTTGGCACTTGTAAAGGTCTCAAGAAAAGTTTGATATATGGATGGAATCCCCTATTATAATTGATCATGTGCTTCAAGTTTTAGGTCTTGAAACTATGTCTAACAAAAGATACGAAGGTGAAAAGTTGGTTTCCCAAGTAGTTTTCTTAGTTTTCCTTTCTTAGTCAATTTTGTATTAAAAAGTGACCATTGGAATTTGAAAATTCAAATTTATCAAAGAAATCTAGTTTTAAAATAATGGATTATATATGACATGGATAAATTCAAATAAAGCTGAGATAAGAATCAAATTTTAAGAGGATTAAATATAGAAGACTCTGCAATTGGTAGTTTGATTCAAGTGTCTGCACCAGTGCAATAAATGCAGATAAAAGTTGATTGGGTTTTCTCCTAGTGAACTGGGGAAGGTATAATAGGATTAGAACTATGTAAAGATTTTGAATTGTTGATATAATAATTTTATGCAGTTGATAATTCATTTTTACCTTGATCTATGCACTGAAGAAGGTTTGAAACATGTGATTATGCAAGAAAATCTTCATAGAAGGTGACTGTGTGTGAAAGACTTTATTTTTTGCAAACTTGTGTGTCAAGGTGAGTTGTTTATTGTTCTTAGAGACTCAAGAAGATTTTCCTAAATATTTGGAGAGGTTATTAATGTCTTGAAGATCCTATATATGCTCTTTGTTTGGTCAGTTTGTTGCTTGAATGGAAGAACAAGCTTAAGAGGTGAAAATTTGTGTCTTGAGGGTTAGGGTGTCTATAAACCCTAAGGTGTGTGTTCATGGTGATAATGACCTAGTTTTGTCATATAAAGGTATATGATCATTAGGTGGATGAATTTTAATGTTTCCTAATAAATTTTCCATGCTTTCATTTCTTGTGTGAGCTCAGATGGTGCCGTAGAAGACAAAGACAAAGTAGGGGTATGAAAGTTGAAGATTTATCTTTTTAAATTTTGGTAAAGAGATGTTGTTCATATGTTCTAAAAGACCAGAGGTGATATGATAATGTTTTTAGTATGTTTTTGAGCTTCTATTTACATATCTAAATATGTCAAAGTATATCAGAGGTTCCTTAAAGAGAATAAGGTCTCTCAGACCTATTATTGAATGTATGTTGTTCGTAAGGGTACTTGGTAGTGTTTTGAGTTTTGATGTCTTGTAAAGCATGAAGGTGAATGGTTGAAGTTGTGAGGACCTTATCAAATTTGTTCTCATCTATGTAAGATGGTTCTTCTAGTTTAAGAAGGGCTTTAAATTGCAAGTTTTGGAATAGTGAAATGAATGAGTTGACATGTATATTTATTGAGGGTGTTCATGAAGTTTTGATAACGATCACTATCCTGTAGCATCATAAGGTTTTTGTTTTCTTAAAGAGGATTTTGTAGAAGTATCCATGAAGGAATGTTGTTGATATCATGAAAAGGTTTCTAAGTTTGGTAGATGACATTTTCATGTAGCATATCAAGATGACAATAATTTGAATGAAGAGTATTGCAGTAGTACCCTTGAAGGTTATTTTATAAGAGGTCATGCTTCCTTGATGCCAATATGACCTCATAAGGTCTTAAATGAACATGTTGATATGTTATTATTGATTTGAAGTGTTTTAGTAGTCTAAATATGACAAATTCTATGTCATCATGAGAAAACATTGACTATGAGTATGCAAAGTTATTTCTTTGGTCAAATTGAAGAACATCTTGGAGGTTATAGTGTTCTAGATGGATCAAGATGACCTTAAGGTCATAAAGGGTCAAGAAGCCTTCTATACATGACTTGAATAAGTTGTTTAGTGACTTGAGTATGATAATGTTTTGAGTTCCTCATTCAGAATCTTGATTTGAGTTGGTAGAGTTACTTATTGTATCTTTCCATGAAGATTTGATGTTCCCATGAGGATATTGATTGTGTAAACAATATTTGAATAATTGCTTATAGATCTAGCAGGTTGAAGTGACCTATTTTAAGATGTCATGTTACATGTAAAGCATGATGTAAGGTGGAGCATATGTGATGTGTTACAATCATGTTGGAGATATGGAGAAGTTTGCTATAGTTGTGACTTCAAGAAGTTTGTATGATGACTTGATCAAACCAAGTCATGGGTTTTGACATTATATTGAATCTTCATGCATGGACAAAGGGGGAGATTTGTAAGTGGTCATGTCCTATGATAAGAGGATTGTGTAGATGAATTTAAGAGGAGCATATGTCTAATTTTTCATTAATGGAAAAGGGGGAGAAGGAGAAGAAGAGGTTGTAATCAATGACAAAGGGGGATATTGTTGGCAAGTGTGTTGTCATTGATGTCAAAGGCTTGATGTCATGTGTGCATTGATTTCAAGAGTAATGAAAAATTAGTGATGTCATCATATGATCAATGTTATTAATGTAAAATAAGGCTAAGAAAGGTCAATGAGAGAATACAAGTATGTGAATAATGTGTTGGCATAGGCTTGGTAGCCTTGTGTAGTGACGTAGCCTTGGTAACCTAGTGTGTTGAGCAGATTGAGGTGAGGGAGAAGAATTTTTACAGCCATGGATCATGAAATTAAGTTGTATTACATTTATTTAAGGAGGTGAGAGAATTTAAAGATGTTCCACAATGGTAGCAAGGTCAAGGTTGAGACCTAGTCTATGCATAAAGACCTAGTAAGGTCCAAATGAAGTGTCAAGTTGTGTTTCCAAGATGGAAGAGCTCATGTAAGTATAGAATGAGGTGTGATAGGTTGGGTCAAAAGGGTTTACCAAGTTTTAGGTCTTGAGGATGAATAAAAATAAAGAAACAATGTTAGAAGGTTTCCTATACATGCAAAATGAAGATTTCCAAGCATAAGAAAGAAGTTGAGTTGCTCATTGGCACGTGTAGAATTTGCATGGTGACTTGAGCCTTTTGGGAGAGGTGGAAAATGGACATAAGAAGGTTTTACAATAAATTTTAGTGGTTTTAGGTATAAATCTCTATGAACATTCCTTAAGAATGTAATCTGGTTAAAACCCTCTATAAACCCTCATAATAGAGCGATTGAAAAGAACTTGCTAGAACGGACATAAAATGGATTGGTTGACCAATTTTGACTATTGGATGGTGTAGAGGACTCCTCCAAGCATCTCTAGGTGGTATTGGTGTGTTAGGGTAGTGAGCAGAAGGTACATAAATATGCTTGTTTCTAGAGAATTTAGTACTACAGGTAAATTTGACCAAGTCAATACATGAAAGTTGATGGAGATTGAAGGCAAATATTTGTTATTAAATTCCATAGAGTTGGTTTGGAATGAAAAAATAATTTTTTCAATCATTTTGGTCAATCACTTTATCCTATCGCTAAATCTATAGACAATGAAAATAGTGAGATAAAGCCTATCAAGTGAATAAGTGTTTAGGGAAGAGTTCTAGGTGAGTAGGGATGGATCAAATGATTTGGGGTCTTTGTGTAATACCTATGCCTTATGTTACCTTGATTTTTAAGTGGTGATGTTTCTCATACATAGGTAAATTAGTGCTTTCAAAGTAGCTTATTTGAGTAGTGAAGATTGTAAGAAAGAGGTTTGATGAATTGGTCTATTAGACCAATGAATATTGATGAAACAAGAGAAATAACTATTAAGCATGAAATATACTGAGAGAGGGGGTGAATCAGTATATTATATATCTTTTAATTAATCTAATTTATTTTCTTTAGCCATTTAATCAAATATTCAAAATATATAATAAAATTGAAATAATAACATGCACCACACAAGAGAGAGAGACACCAAATTTTTACATGGAAACCTAAAGTGGAAAAAACTCAGGAGAACAATCTTAAGTAAATGAATGAGCACCAACTCAAATTACAAATTTCATAAGCACAAGCTTGAAATATCACCAACCCCTTTGCTGAGCACAAACATAACAATTATTTGTGAGCACCAACCCACAAGAGCACTAACCCCTCTTGTGTATAAAACACAACTATCTCTTAATGTTGCTTACTAAAAAAATGATAGAACTCTACAATATCTCCTACTTTTCTCTTCTATTTTATTATATAAAATAATTACAAAACCATGCACACTCTTGCATATAACAAATGGTTTTTCAAGCTTTTATTTATAGCTTTCCAAATGACCTTTGGCATTCACTCTTTGTGACCCTTCAATCCTCATGAAAAATGGCATCAAACGTACATGATATTTCTTATCCTTGCATTTGAAAAGTCACATGGTGACCCTTTATAAACAAATATGTCATTTCTTTTTTTGTCGTTATCTTGGTGACTTTTCATATTCCTCAAAGTGTCTCTTTATGAAAACATGCACCATACCCTTTTTTATTTTCATATGGTGACTCTTGGAATTCCTCAAAATGACTTTTCATAAATAAATGCATCCCATTCCTCTTTTGTCTTTTTCATGTGACTCTTTGACTTCTCTATGGGCCTTCTTTTGACTTATATACAACTAAAAATGTATTCGTTAATATTAAATAAATATTAACACATATTAGCCAATATATGAATATTAAAAATACCATTAAATACAATGGGGCCTTTATCACCAATGCTAGACATTTGACTTCAATGACAATATTTTCAATAATGTCTTTTGTCATTAATGGAAACCTCAAACTAAAACTACCACATTTTGAAACTTGTATTGTACATGTCAACCTGCACATATTACCATCTAAAAAATATACAGTAACTCTCCTTACTGTAGCAACATGTACCTATTCTTTATACCTATTTTTACAACTGTACCCGTACCTATTTCTATTCTTTTCCCCCTTTGACATCAATAACAAAGAGACTATCTTGGAGTTAACACTTAGCTCCACCTCAATTTATACTTATTTTCAATGGCAGGAAGTAAAAAAAATTACTCCCAACTTCTCTCACAAATACTCAAATGTGTCTTTTAGTAGTGTTTTTATGAAAATATCTACAATATGCTCTATAGTATTGATATGTTTCATCTTAACCTGTTGATCTACAACCTTCTCTCTTAAGAAGTGATATCTAATAGATTTTTTTTCTTGAATGCATCACTAGATTTTTTAAAATATTAATAGCACTTATGTTATCACAAAAAATAAAAATAGGTTTATCATATTTTACCTTGATATCTTTCAAAATTTGCTTCATCCAAAGCACTTGAGTACAACATAATACCATTGCAATATATTCTACTTTATCTGTAGAAAGTGATACTAAATTTTACTTTTTGCTTAGCCATGATACTAAGCTATCATCAAGAAATAAAACTCCTCCACTTATACTCTTTCTATCATCTAAACAACCTACCCAATTTGAATCTGTATAAGAAATCAAAGTAAAATCTCTACCTGTGGGATACCACAATCTATAATCTAATGTCTCCTTGATATATTTAAATATTTTTTTCACTAACTGAACATGACTATCATTTGGAGTTGATTGATATTTTGTAAACATACCTACTACATGAATGATGTCTGGCCTTGATGCTATCAAATATAAAAGACTACCAATCATAGATCTATACAAAGATTGATCTACAATAGGTGAATCTTCATCCTTGTTTGCCTTATTTCTTATACTCATCAGTGTGCCAACTGGTGCACAATCCTCAAAACTAATTTTTTTCAATATTTTCTTAGCATATTTACTTTGAGATATAATTTTTTTTATCTAACTGAAATATTTGAAATCTTAGGAAAAATGACAATTATCCAAGTATAGACATCTCAAATTTTTTTTACATATTATCAAAATTTTTTTTTGTCATCTTTTCAATGTTTCCTCCAAAAATGATGTCATCAATTATATACTATAATAATTAATTGATTTTCACCTTCTATTTTGATGTAGAGATTACTATCAACAAATCCTCTCTTAAAACCTTGATCTTGTAGGTACTTATCAAGTCTTGCATACCAAGATTTTGGAGATTGTTTCAATCCATACAATGCTTTTTTCAATTTGAATACATAGCTACTAATATTTGAGAGAATAAATCCTTCAAGTTGCTCAATGTAGATCTCTTCTTCTAGATTCTCATTTAGGAAGGTAGATTTGATATTCATCTAAAACACTTTGAAAATTTTAAATACTATATATGCAAGAAACATTATAATAGCCTCTAGCCTTGCCATTAGTGTAAAAGTTTCTTCAAAATCTATTCCTTCAATTTGAGCATATTTTTTACATACTAATCTTGCTTTATTTCTAGTCACTTCTCCATTTTCATTCAACTTATTTTTGTAAACTCATTTTATTTTTATCACATTGTGATCTTTTGGTCTAGGCACTAATTTTCAAGTATCATTCTTTTCTATCTAATTTAATTCTTCATCCATTGCCTTAACCTAATGCTTATCATGTCTAGCTTTTAAAAATATTCTAGGCTAAATTTTGGATAATAAAGAGAAATTAATTTGCTCAAATTTACTTACCATCATTTTTTTAGTGTGAATTATTTCATTTATGTCTATGATGATGTCACCTTCATTATAATTTATTTGAATATATTTGGATGGGTTTATGGTGTCTTTTTTCTCCTTCTCATCTTCATTTATTTCTTTAAAATCTTCCTCTTCAATGATTTTATGAATGTCTATTAGATCACTGATTCTTTATGCTTCATTTTCTTCTATCTTGACACTTTCACTTCCAACTATTTTCTTGGTTCTTTTTTTATAACATTCATAAGCTTTAATTTTTCAAGAATAAACAAGAAATATACTTTCATTTTCTCTAGATTTGAACTTACCCAATTTTTTATTGATTCTCTTTTTAAAGCATCTGCTATTGAAAACTCTAAAATAATCAACTGTAGTTGGTTTGTCTTTCTATAACTCATAAGGAGTCTTGTCACTATTGACTCTTAATAATACTTTATTCTGAATATGCACTACTATACCAATTGCCTCTCTCCAATATTTAACTAGTATCTTAGATTCATTTAACATTATTTTCACTATTTCTTGAACTATTTTGTTTCTCCATTTAACTACTCTATTTTGCTGTAAAATTACTCTATTTTGTTGTAGAGTTTTAGCTACTGAATAATGTCTTTTTATTCCATGGTATTCATAAAATTCTCTGCCTTGATATAATTTTAAGCACTTAATCTTCAAACTGGTTTCATTCTTAACTAATTATTTGAATGTTTTAAAATGTCTGAAAGCTTCTCATTTAAAAAAAAAAAAATATTACCTAAGTCATACATGAAAAATCATCAATAAGTAACATGAAATATTTATCACTTTAAGTACTTTGAGTTCTCATAGGTCCATACAAATTAGTGTGAACAAGCTCTAACATCTGAGTGGTCAAGTATTCTTTTATTTTAAGCTGCCTTCTAGCCTACTTACCATGCTGACAAAGTTTATAAAGCGTGTTGGATGGATTTATAATATTTAAAAGATTTTTGATTGCTTTTATCTTATTGATATTGATAAGATTGCCAAAATTTATGTGTCCCATTCTCTTGTGCCATAGCCAAGTATATTCAATCTGACTCAAACATTTTTGACCTTTGATGTCTGATAACATATATAAATTATTGCCTATTCTTTAAGTATCTACAATCAACACATCTGAATCTTTTCATTAATTTTATAACATTCTGCATAAAATTTTAGTGCATGCCCCTAATCATCTATTTGACTTACACTCAAAATATTATGCTTAATACTTTATACATATAAAACATTTTTAGTTTTAGTTCTACCATTATCCAAACTTAATATATTTTTGCCAACAATTTTGATAGTAGTATTATCTTCAAATTTCATTGTGTCACTATTGATCTTCTGAAAGGTTATGAACTTGATTTTGTCTCTTATCATGTGCCTCAAACATCCAATATCAATAAACCATGGCTTTTTTTCATTTCTTTCATACAAAGTTGTTTGTACTAACATAGATTTTTTAGGTTGTTTTTTCTACTATAAACTTGTCTAAACTTTTTTATTGATGAATGGAGCCTTGAAACTCTAATATTTTTTGACTAACTCGAACACACTTCTATAGTACCAGGCTATGTGTCTAAAGTCATTGCACTTGTAACATATTATGGCCTCTTCATTAAACTCTGATAGAGGAGCAAAAGAGTTGTAGCTTCTACTTGACTCTGCATGAGTTTCCTTTTTATTTCTAACATTATTAGCCCTTTTTTGATATTTTATTTTTTTATGACCATATCCATTACAATAAAAATAATAACTATAAAAATAGGACCTGTTAGTGTATTTCTGACTTGATTACCTTTTGTAGCTCTGTTCCTTCTAACCTTCTTTATTTGAGATGTCCTCTGTATTCTTAACTTCTTTTCTTTTTATTTTCTCTTTTATAAGAGCTTCAACATAGTTTTTTTTATGTTAACCTTATCTATACAAATAGTGGCCTCCCTTTCTCTTTTTCAAATCTGATACCTATCTTATCTGACATTGATCTTTGACTTACTAATATCTTATTTAACATATTAGTGATATTCTTAAATTTTGAATCATTGGCTACTCTATCATTGATTACTTTATTTATTGTCTCGAGATCTACTTTTAAAGAAAAAAATTCAATAACATACCTTTCACATTCTTCACTAACTTTTTGCAACTGTATTGTTAGATTTTTTTCATTCTTCTTAGCTTCTTTAAAGTGTGTTTATAGATCTTCAATTGTTTCCTTTCAATCTTTTTTATTTTTCTCGATTTGGAGCTTTAATCTTTGATTCTTCTTCTTAAGAGATTTTAAGTCTTCTAAGGCACATATAAGTTCCTCTTTCAGATTCACTTTAGCTTCATTCTATTCTTCTTCTTGATTATCTATACTTTTGCTTATAGAGGCATCTTTATGTATGGCCATGAAAATAATCTCTTCTTTTTTTGAATCACTAACTCCACTATCTTCAACTGATCTAGGATCTTTAGAATACAAACTCTTCTTCTCAAATCTCTTCTTGTTTTTTTTTTAAAAATTCTTTTTGTATGTAGACTTTCCTTCTTCATTGTCATAATTACCTTTATCTAGACACTTAGCTATAAAATGTCTAATCCTTCTACAATTAAAATATTTGAAATGTAATTTTCCTTGATATTTACTTGTGCCCTTTTTTGGCTTATGAATGAATAAAGCTCCATTATCATATTCATCATCGTTAGAATTGTCACTTGATTCTTACATCTTAGCTTTCTCTTTCTTTGATATCTTGAAAGAAACTTCTCTCTTTGAGGGTTTCTCTTATTCGGTCCACATCTCATATGTTGTAAGAATACCATATAGCTCATCCATCTTTACCTTGAATATTTTTTTCATCTCTTCGATTGCTAAAACTTTTTCATCATATTTCAATGGTAGAGATCTCAAAACTTTTTATACCACAATTGATTTTTTCAAATTTTTTCCAAGACTATGAATCTTATTAACTATTTGATCAATCCATAAAAGGTAACTTGCTATATTTTCATAATATTTCATCTTCAAACTCTCAAACTATCTTTTGAAAATCTGAGGCTTAGCTTGCTGAACCTTTCTATCACCTTTGTAAATATTCTCAAGCTTTACCTAAGTTTCATGAGTATATTTATATTGCATAATTTTAATAAATTTTGATTCATATAAACCACATAAAATAGTATTTAAATCTTTAGCATTATTTTCACTTGCCTTATTTTTGTTCACAGTAGTTATAAGTGTTTGTGGCTCTTCATATTCCTCCATCATTGCTTGAAAAATATCGAATCTAAGGGCCATCAAATAAGTCCTCATCTTTATGCTCCAAAAAGCATAATTTGTTCCATCAAATAAATGTGTCTTATTTATAGAAAAAATTTCATGTGATCCAGCCATCGTGCTTTCCCCAATCTACCTTCAAAATGTAAAACTTTTTCTAAAAAAACCTACTTTGATACAAATTGTTAAGCACAAAATATACTAAGAGGGGGGTGAATCAGTATATTAAATATCTTTTACTTAATATGATATCTTTTCTTTAACCACTTATTAACATATTCAAGATATGTAATAAAATTTAAATAATAACATGCACCACACGAGAGAGAGAGAGAGAGAGAGAGAGAGAGAGAGAGAGAGAGAGAGAGAGAGAGAGAGAGACCATATGTTTACATAGAAACTTAAATTAGGAAAAATCATGAAGAATAATCTCAAGTTTATGAATGAGCATCAACTCAAATTATAAAGTTCACAAGCACCAACTTGCAGAGCACCAAACCCTTTGCTAAGTATTATCACATCAACTATTTGTGAGCACCAACCCATAAGAGCACCAACCCCTTGCAAAGATTTGTGAGAACTAACCCCTCTTGTGTATAAATCACAACTATCTTTTAATATTGCTTACTCAACAAATGATAGAACTCTACAATATCTTCTAATTTTTTCTTCTATTTTCTTATATAAAATAATTACAAAACCATGCACACTCTTTCATATAAAAAATGGATTCTCAAGCCTTTATTTATAGCTTTTCAAATGACCTTTGGAATTCACCTTTTGTGACCCTTCAATCCTTATAAAAAATAACACTAAACTTGCATGACCCTTCGTATCCTTGCATTAGAAAAGTCACAAGATGGCCTTTCATAAGCAAATATATCATTTCCTATTTTTTCTTTATCTTGGTGACTTTTTTTATTCTTCAAAGTATCTCTTCATAAAAAAATGTGCCATACCCTCTTTTGTCTTCATATAACGACTCTTGAAATTCCTCAATATGACTCTTCATGAGAAAATGCGTCCCATTCCTCTTTTGTATTTTTTCCATGACTCTTTGAATTCTATATGGGCCCTCTTTTGACTTATATGCAACCAAAAATATATTTGTTAATATTAAATAAATATTAACACACATTAGCCAAGATATGAATATTAAAAACATCATTAAATGCAATGGAGCCTTTATCACCAATGCTAGACCTTTGACATCAATGATAATATTTATAAAAATAACTATTGTAGGTTGATATAGAAGACTTAGGGGACCTATCCATATAGATTATATGTCATGTAAAGATCATTTTAGGTGCTAGACAAGAACATCTACATGATTGTACTATTGGAAGCTATAGGAAATTTAAGTAATCACTTTACAGAAGTGAGTTAGAAGTTGTTTGAATAGAGTTGGATAATCCAATGAGTTTGAAGTTGTTATATATGTCTCAAGGTTTCATAATAAGGTATTGTATGTCTTATTTTTCCCATATTCAGGTTTGAAGATTCAAAATGCTTTGATTATATGTGACTAGTTTGAGTGGTCATTTTGAGAGAGGTTATTTGAGAGCTTAGATGTTCTAAAAATATGTCTAATAGAAATGGAGAAGTTTTTTAGGTCATAAAATGTCCATACATGTGATTTGTGGTCATGTTTGAGTGGAAAAGTGTGATTATATGTTTAATATCCTTGATTGAGTTTCTAAAAGTTCAAGCAGCTCTGAGTAGTGTTTTTAAAGAAGGGTTCCTGAGGTGTTTTGGCATATATTTGAATGTCTAAGGAATGTGGAGGTGTTTTATAGGTCTTGGAGGCTTCATCCATGTAATTTTTTCTAGTGATAATTTGATAAAATTGATAGTATTCTTTAGTTTTAGAAGACAATGTTTTTTGTGTTTGAAGGCCTAAAGAGCGAGGAGAACTAATTTCTAGGTTCAAGGTGTGAGTTTGAGTTATAGGTGATATGGACCTATGTGGGGGAGAAATAGGGTCTATTGGAGTCATATTTTTTTTTAAGCATTGGTGGAAGCTAAAGGTGGTCCAAGAGGTTGCAAGTGTAACGTGTGTATTTGAAAGGCTAATTCCTTTAGGTCTCCATTAGGCCTAACAGTGAAATTGGTCTCAATGGAATATGGAAAACCTATGAAGTGTGTGGTTCTCACATGTAATTTTTTTATGAATCAATTTTTAGTGTGATTCAAGTGTGGAAAGTATCTTGGCTGACGAAGATGTGTTAGACGAAAAGAGTGGTATAAGTACAAGGCGTAATTGGCCTATTTGTGCTAGTTGAGTGAATGTGGAGATAAATTAAGAAAATAACATTTAAAAGAGAAGAAATAGGTCCATGAGGACCATAAAAGGGTGAAGAATATTAGTCATATTTTTTTGATCAAGTTGGTGCAGGTGAATACATAGGTCATTAGACCTAATGAGCCTATAAGAGGCACATTGAGAAAGTAAGCCCTAGAGGCTATTTGAGAGAGATTGAAGGGTGAAGAGTATAAGTAAAAGGATTCCATCATTAGGTGTGTTATAAATTAGATTAGAGGTGGAGATTAGTATCAGGGTGTCTGAGTTGGTGCTTGGTTGCCTAGGGGGTTGTATCCTCCTTGCTAGTTGGATCTGGCTAAAGGTCAAGCGGGTGTTTGACTAAATTGAGGGGTGCATTCTCCTTGATCATTTGGTGTTGGTCTAAAGTGGATCTTGTCATTATAGGATAGTAATCTATGTGCATGGTTTAGTGGGTTATATATCTCTTGTGTTCATGTGACGTATGTTCTTGTTTCATGCTTTGTATGCATGTGCTTTCATGTTGTTTTTGCAATATAAAGTTGATGTATGCTTGAAGTAAATGGAATTCAATATACATTATCATCTACTAATTCACCCCTCCATCTCAATAGCTACTTCCAATAGTTAATTGATTTAATATTAAATCAATGTAAAATTGAATTTCTGATTTTATAATTTTAAATAAATTTGTTTTATCATGTAAATAGGTTTAACTAGCTCTAAGATGAAAACTTCATTTATTTTGATTTTCTATGTTTCGGTGTGTGTGTGTATGTGTTGGTATTTTATTTTGTGTGTATGCTATGAAAAAAATGATATTTTTTATTAAATATGGGTAGAAGAAGGTTTTATGGGGATCCCTCAACCAAGTTCACACCAAAAGTTCAAATAGAGTCATTAAAGAGAAATAGAACAAGAGAGTGGCCAATAACAGGAAAGATTGAAAAAAAACCTAAAGATCAAAAAAACATAATAAAAAGAGAAGAAACAAAGACAAAAATAATTTAAACTTTGACCATGTTGTTGAGACATATAACATCTTCCATTCTTATTGAAGCTCATGGACAGTAATGTCAAGAATGGTATCTTAATTTTTAGGAGGGGTTTCCTTTTGTATTTTTTTACCTCACATTCTTTTTCATGGTGCATCAGTAGTTTCCTCCACCATCTATTTCTTCAAGCATTTTTTCTTGTTGTTTTTACCTTTTCCCTTAGCTTCCTTGAGGGTGTTCAAACCCTCAACCACCTCAAATTTGATATCATTCTACATTCAATTAATTTATACCAAAATTTTATACATGACCTCCTAAAATTGGACGAGGACATGATTATTGTTGTAAATGGTCTACTTGAAATCTTTATCCTAGATTTCGATCCTAAGTTGAATATAAAAAATGGTTGAGCTAAGTGAGGAGAGTATTTTCAAAATTTAGAACCTTATCAATAGGGGTATTAGTCATAGACTTCTTATTCTCATTTAATTTGATGGGAGCTAATTTGGAGCCATCATGTTTTTTGGATTTATCCCTTAAAGTGGCTTTACCTTTATTAGTGCCTTTTTTAGGATGTTTGGTTTTGATAATGCTAATGAAATAGGCCAGGGTCTCATCTTACTCCAATTCATCATTCATAGGGTTTTCATTAAAATTGAAAAGGTGTTGGACCCGATCAACAAAACCTTCATCACCATCATTAGAAGTAATGGTCAGATCGACCATGGGGAGGGAAAATTTAACCAAAAATAAAAATAAGGGATTGATGGAATAGGAAATTGATTTTTCCCCCTAGTAGTCCATAATATTTCTATCTTGAGACAGGAGGAGGAAAAGTAGAAGGCTAATATGGGTGTTATTCTTGAAATGATTCAGTAGAATTAAATGATGTGAGTAGTTGATGTAGTAATTACCTTATAGAGTGAGGTACTTCATAAGGTATAGGTAAATATCATCCTGGGGGTAAGGGAGGGTAGTTTTGAGGAACCCAACATAAAAAAGGTGGATACGCTCTTTAGCATTGAAAAAATATTTAGCCAACTAATTTTTCTACTTTTTTTATTAAATACCTAATCCCATTCTTCCACCATACTAGTGGTTGATGCAATACTATCTTCAAAAACCTCCAACATGAGCCTGTGCATTTGAATTATTCTATTAGTCTAGGAATTGGCAAAATGAATAGTGAGCTGAGGGTTGTGACCATGAATGCACTCGATGAAGGGAGTGAGACCTCCCTGCTTCAACTTCAACCAAAATTTAGTGTATTCCTTGAGTTTTTTACATGAAAAAGGTTCAATCCTAAGTCTGGCACCACCCATTTTCTTCTGTCACATCTAGTTCCTCTCTATAAAACTACTTAAGTATTAGTAGTGGATTATGAAACTAAAGATTTGCACTTTTATTTTTTATTTCTGATTTGAGTACATATATTGTATGGTTGATAGTCATATTATTGTTTCCTAATCAATTATTATGTTGGATAACATTTACATATGTTTATGCTATACTTGATGATCATGTTGAGTATGATTTCATTTGTAGATGATTTATATTAAAATAGTTTAGTTATGTTTATATATTGATTAATTTTATAATCTTGGACTAACTACCTATTTGTTTGATTGAGGTGATTAACAGATTGTCCCACCCTCATAGGTAGTACAAAGGGAGAGTATAATCAGAGATGGGAGTACAGATACCAACATTAGGGGTTGAGAGAATAACATTGAACCCACACACATCATATTGTAGTTTACTTGAGTGAAATGAATATTAGTCATTATCTTGCTTAAATGATGATGTTGCTTGCTTGTTTATCCTTACAAAAAATTAGGATTTTTTACATTAACTGGTTGTATTCTTAAAATATCTATAGGAACTAAAACTGTAATGTGTTAAAATTTGAATACATTCTAGTAAATAGAAAGATGAATGTCATTGTCTTATTTGATTGTCTATTTATTGTCCCTTTTAGTGACATAGTGAAGAGATAAATAGAGGGTAAATACACTCCAAAGTAAACTAATTAAAAATAATAATTTCATGGATTTAATTATATTATGGTTATTTTATTGGCAAATGCCATGAAAGTGGAAAGATAATGTAATTATGTTAATTGATAGTCATGAAAGTAATTAGGGTTTTTTTAATTTTGTTCTATTACTATGATTTGGGGAGTTCACTTTGCCATATTGAGAGTTCAAATGTTTTATGTGGCTTCCATGCCGAATAATTTTTTGTTATTGTGAGTTAATGGTGAAAGGATGTAATGGTACATTTATAAATGTGAATCTCATGATGGAGAACTCACAAAGTTAAAGGAGAGTTACTTGGTCATGTAAAATGTGTGTAGGTGTTAGGAAAAATAATAATAAGAGAAAATGGGGAGTAGAATGACACACATGATACAAGGGAGATTCAAGATTTGTAGAAAGAAAGGGGAACCTTCCATTTTGCACATTTAAATAACACCCATTATAGAATCGGGTTGGTTGAACTTAAGATTGACATTTTGTTTTGGTTTGCTGACTTAGATTTATAAAATAAAAATGATTCCTTAATATGAGTTTAATATATTCTATCTAAATGAGTGAAATGGTATAATGTTAATGTTTTGGAGTTAGGATATTAATTTTATAGCCCTGGGGATAGAATGAAGTTTCATCCCCATGCCTATAAACATATAGTCAAGTTTGTGAATAATGAAAACTTACTATTTATTGTCAAAAATTTTTACTTCAACCCTAGGTTTCATGTCTATAGACCTAGGGATGGAACTCGATTATATCCTTAGGTCTATAGAATTGGGGTCAAGCCATTATTATAAATACAATCAATTACTTTAGGTTGGATGAGTCTAAAATATTAACACTTACTAGCTGAGTATTTATTATTGACAAAAGACTTCTTAAAATCATAAAAGTGGAATACAATTTTGTGTATGGTTTTATTTCAATAGTATTATAGTTTTGGGTGAGATCCATATTGGAAGTAAAATATAAAATATAGATGTAGGCTTATGTTTCTATTTGGAGCTTAAATGACCCACCATTTGTGTGAAGTCTACATAAACCTAAACTATATATGAATGCTTTGTAATATTTGTCTTTGGTTCATTAATGACCTAGGTTTTGTGTCATTTGGTATAGTGAATAAGAGCGATGGGATTATAAACATAATAAATCATAAAATGAACAATATTATCTATATTTTTAGTGGTAAATACTCTGTTGAGTTATATGAGCTTAAAAAATATTAAAAATAAATTATATTGTGTGTGTATGTAGACACACACACACACACGCTTGAGTAACCTTGAATACACAAACACACATGATCGAGTAACCACACACACACACACACACACACACACACACACACACACACACACGATTGGGTAAGCATGAATATATATATGTAGATTTGATTTGAATAGCTTGAGTCTTGAAAAATGAAGATTTATGAGTTCATATTTATATACACTGGTAACTATAGCTATTTTTAAACTTCCCTATTGGTGTGTGTGTGAATAATAAAGATTTTTGAGTTCATATTTATATACATTGGTAACTATAACTATTTGGAAACTTCCCTATTGGTGTGTGTGAATATCTAGTCGAGTATGTAAATGTATAGATAACCATCATTGGAATGTTAAACTTAGATATATATATATATATATATATATATATATATATATATATATATATATATATATATATATATATATATATATATATATATATATATATATATATATATTTATATTTTTTTGAGGAACTAGTACAACTATAGGTTACAAGAAAAAAATGCAAATCTATACATTGATTAATCATGGCAAACTTGGATTATCTAGCTCAAAAAAATTACTTTAATTATACACATAAATAAATGTATATATATTTATATGTACAAATAAATATAGTTACATTCACTTATATATGCATATTTATTAAAACCAAGTACAAGGTTGTCTCCTTTTAAGGTATTGAAGAGCTATAGGTTATAAAGAAAAAAAATGAAAATTCTGATTATGATTTATTTAAGTGATTGTATGTTTATATGAGGATGATTATTCATAGGTTTTATGAATTATTAAAAGATATTAAACAAGTAAGAATTTGAAGAGATTTGGGAATTGATTTGGTGTTCTTATGCTATCCTAATTTAGTTTAAATATATCATGTAGAATGGTCTCTTGATATATAAATCATTATGGTAGACATGGTAGTTAAAAAATTTAAATGATGTTTTCATACGATAGTTACTTGTGCTAAGGAAATAATATAATAAGGTCAAAATAGATAAGAGATCTTTGAAGAATAAATTATTCTTAGTTATATAATTTTTTTGATAATCTTTGGCTTATAATGTTGACTATGTTTCATACCATGAGTGATATATTTATTTGAATTATGTTTGAAAGGGATTATAAATAAGTGTTTTGAAATGATTAGTGTTTTAGATTTGTTTTTATAGAGCCCTATGTATGACTGGGTTGATTATATATCATTAAAGAACCTATATAAGACTTTAATAAGTTGAAATAAAGTAATTGTTGAAGGATGATTGTTTATACCTTTCATTGCATGATTACCGGTATGATACATTTTGTGATCTGTATTTTTATACTATAATTTATTTATTATAAATGATTGGAATTTTTTATTAGATAAACAATGATAAATACATTAGAGTGTCATCTTGAAACTTATATATCTACCCCTAGATATCACTTGATTATCTATAATTCAATAGCATAAAATTTTATGTAAGTATAATTGATTCATATCCTTAGATCTGATTTATATAATGAAAACTTTGTCCACAATAATGTTATAGCTGAGACATTGTCATTCCATTATATATTCTATTTTACATGTGTATGTTGATGTCATAGTAGATAGAGGATTAAATTTTATGGACTATGTGATTATTGAATGTGTCAGTGATTGTACACCTATGAGTTTTGGGTGATTTATTGATATCTATATTGTTCTTATATGCTCCTATGTGAAGGATAGGGCCACCACAGTAGGGAGGTGTGTGGGATACTATTGATATGGGGTTTTATATAATTCACTCAGATGATGTTCTCCCTTTGTTCAACTATTTCAATCATCAGAGATCATATTCATGAATACATTCATGGATCATTGAGTTGTTGTGAGGCTTATCTATACTATTATATATACTATAATGTATAATTAACTTTGAACATAATTATAAGATTAAGTACATTATTATGTGATGGATATTCGACACAATGGTGGTTGTGAGTTTTATAATCAATTATAAATATTATAATAGCAGTGGTTGTATGTTTTTATAGTTAAAATGTAGATTACATCAGTATTTTGTTATACTTGACTCATTCCACTATTCATTTTATGAAAAATATTAATATTGAAATATGTTATAGACTATATGAAAACTAAATAGATCATTTAATTAATGAGTGGGTTGATATATTAATGTATTTATTGCTTTAGATACGTTTAGTAGACAAATAATAACTTTATAGATAGTTTTAATAATTGTATAAGTGTACTATTTGTATAAAGAAAATTGTGTAATCTAATGGTGTTATAACATTGTGGTATCAAACCAAAGGTTTAATGCTAAAACCTAATAAGTCCACTAGTGTAAACCTATTCTCTTAATTTTTAGAGAGAAGAATGACATGAGGTAAATCAAGTAGTGAAGGAACTTCAAATGTGAACCTTCAAATTGATCATAATCAACTATTAGTAGAATAAGCTGTAAAACTTGATCAAATACTTGTTGTCATGAATGAAACTAATAGGATAACATTTATAGAGTGATAAGTTCATGGAACTAAGTATAAAAATGAATAAGAGGTTTTAAAAGAATAAATTGATGAATAAGAAGTACCTCAAGATCAGGGGTACGAGGAAGGTTAGCAAGTAGCTAGAGCTCAAGTAACTGTAGAGATTGCACATGATATGAATAAAGTGAACCCAAAAATGTTTGATAGTATGATATTGGATGATGGACTTGAAGTTTGGCTCGTAGAAATAAAAAATTGTTTTGAAATTTAAAATTATTTTAAGGTGACTAAGGCTATGAGGAGCTTACCAATTAGCTAGTGAAGTCACAACTTGGTGGGCTAATAAGAAGTTTGAGATAAACCTTGATTCCAATACCACCACTTGGTAATAATTTGTGACTCTTTTTAGAGCACAGTGGCTACCCCAAATTTATTTTGACAATAAATTAATAGATTTATAGAATTTGAAATAAGGGGATTTATCAGTAAATGAATATTGAGAGCAATTCATTAAACTCTTGAAGTATGTTACATAGTTAATATCAAAGAGATAATGTTTTTTAATTAGGAAGTTCATTATAAAATTAAAACCCTAAATTGGGTGTGAAGGGGTTGTACATGGACCATCCACCACAAACCAGGTGTTTGAGAAGATAATTAAGTAGGAACAAAAGTTGAAATCACTTTTTGAGGTTAGAGAAATTTTTGAAAATAAGTTTGGAAGTTCCAAGACACCCTTCAAGAAAAAGAAAAGAAATGAAAATTTTAAGAACCCTTCAATAACAAGAATGTGAGATTCAATCATGCTTCAGGGAGTAGGGATTTAAGAGGTAGTTTTAGAGAAGGATTCAAGGGTATTAATCAAGATGAGAGGAAAGGTCCACCTAGTAGATGATTTATATTTGGAGGAGATCACTATGCCAAGAATTATCTTCGATGGAAGATAGAAAAAATAAGAATTCATCTACCTCTACATGACATCAGGAAATTTTTTAGTAGTGTATTCATGAAACAATGGGTAATCTCCAAGAAAAATTTGAAACCTCTCCCATAGAAGTAGCAGGTAATTTTTTTGGGCATCCTATTTCTATTTTTATAGATATGGGAGTTACTAAATATTTTATCTTTCCTAGAATGCTAAGTAAATTATCTAGTAAAAATAATTTTATGAAAAGTGTTTGATCAGTTCAATATGAGAATGAATCCAAGGTCAAGGTTGACACATTTCTTTTTGAGGTTGAAATTAAGTTGGAATAATTCACCACAGTTGTTGATCTTTATGTAACACCACTAAGATCATATGATGTGATTCTAAGAGTGAATTGGCTCTCTAGACACAAAACCAAAGTTGACTATTTTTCAATAAGTTTAAATGTTTAAATGATTTAAAAAATCAAATCCAAACCAAGGAGATCATAGAGAGTCAAAACTAAAGAAAATTTCAATCATTAAGTTGAAAAGTGATCAATAAAAGGGATGTCAAGTGTTCCTAGTGAAAATATATGACATTGGTGAAGCTATGGAACCTTCTTTAGAAGACTATTATTTTATACAAGAGTTTAGAGATATTTTTATATAGGAATTATCAGGTTTACATCACAAAAAGAAATTTGACTTCACCATTGATATCATTCTAGGGTCAAAACCATAATCTAAGGCTCCCTACAAAATGATAACAACTGAGTTAATCAAGTTATAGGCACAACTTCAGGAGATGTTGGCCAAAAGGTTGATTCAACTAAATTTTTTATCCTGGGGTATACCTATAATATTCATCAAAATGAAAGACAAAATATTTTGTCTATATATTGACTACCAAGTACCTAATAAGGGGACATTCAAGAATAGGTATCCATTTCCTCACATTAATGATCTTTTTGATCAAATATGTAGTGCAAAAGTCTTTTCAAGAATTGATCTTCATTCTAGGTACCATCAATTGAGAATTCAATAGGAAGACATTATAAAAAATAGCTTTCAGGACTCATTATGGAGATTACGAGTTCATAGTACTTCTTTTTGGAACAACAATTACACCAATAACATTCATGAACCTTATGAATAGTGTGTTCAAGGATTACCTTAATTAGAATGTACTAGTACTTTTGGATGATATTATAATTTAGTTCAAAAGTAAATAAGATCATGTTGAGCACTTACGTTTAGTCTTACATCAATTTTAAAAGCACAAAATCTATGAAATTTTTTCCAAGTGTGCTTTCTTTCAAATAAGACTACAATACTTGGGACACATTATCTTTGTATAAAGAATTTCATTGGATCTAACCAAGATTGGAGCCATTATAGAGTGGCTAGAACTCAAAAATATACATGAAGTACATAGTTTCATGGGTTTAACAAGATATTACAAGAAGTTTATACAAGATTTATCTAAAGTAACTAATCCAATAACACCTCTTCAACAAAAAAGTAACACTTTATTTGGTATGAAAAGTATGAATAAGCCTTTTAGGTTCTAAAAAAGAGGCTTACTTCAACACTAAATTTATAGATTTTAGCTCCTAATCATCAGTTTGTATTTATAATAGATGCATCAAGAGGTGGTTTGGGAGGAGTTCTCATACAAGATGGTTCAGTTGTTTCCTATGAGTCAAATAAGTTGAAACCATATGAGCTAAATTATGCTTATCATAATCTAGAACTAACTGTCATAGTTCATGTTTTGCATATTTGGAGGCATTACTTATTTGGAAAGCATTTTAAACTTCAAACTAATAACTTGAGACTCAAGTATATATTTACAAAACCTAACATTAATGGTCATCAAAGATGATGGTTAGAATTCTTATCAGATTATGATTTTGATATTAACTACATTAAGGGCAAAGAAAATAGAGGTGCAAATGCCATTAGTCATAGAAAGTACATTGTGGTTTTGGCCATAATAAGAATCACTTTTAGAGATTAAGTTGTAAAATTCTAATCTGGAGATGAATTCTATGAATATGTTAAGCAATCTTTGATTGAGAATTTTCAAGATCATAGATACCAAGGTTTTCAATTTGATACTGGTGGGATTTTAAAGTACAATGGTAAAATACATGTGCATGACAAGTAATTTTGGAGAAATATTATGTTAAATGAATCACACAATGCTCCATATTCATGACATCTTGGAGTGACTAATTTATTAACAAAGTTAAGACCATTCTATTTTTCAAAGGGGATAAAAAATGATACAACAAACTTTATGTCTAGATACTTAGAGTGTCAGTAATTTAAAGTTGAACATATGTATTCTACTAGGTTGTTTTACCTACATTTCATACCAAAATGGAAGTGGTAAGTTATTATCATGATTTTTTTTCAAAGATTATCTATGTCTAGAAACCATCATGACATGATTTTGGTAGTTGTTGATAAACTTACTATTGATGCTTCTAAGTATACCATAGGTGCCCATAGTGTTTAAAGAACACTTATCATTTTAGAATTTATAAAATTCAGAGCATGAGTTATATGTTTTGATAATCTAGTTCTCTATGGTGAAATAACAACAAATATAAATAATTATTCCATAATATTTATATAATTTTGGTGGTTGGGAGCCACCTTCGCCCGTTCTTCATGAACCCTCGTTGATACTTGGTGAATTATGCTCCTACTTTAAACTACAGATTAATCTAAATGGATATTTATAATGTGGATTAAACTAAAGTGATCATGGTATAAAAAAAATATCAAAGAGAAGGGTTGGTTAGAAAAGAAATAAGTGATTTCCAATTATAGTCTTGAACATTATGACAAAGTATTAATGGCAATTGAATACACATATAACAAATATATAATGCAACATAGACTAAGATCAAATCTCATTATATATCAAGAAAAATTTAGAGAAAAATGTTTAAGAATAATAAGTAATAGCTAGGTTTTATTTAGGGATTTAACACTATAATCAAATAACCATTGTACATCTAAATACATAACAAAATGAAATGAAGCAGAACCTAAGATCTTTCAACTAATCTAGCATAAGCACAAATCAAGAACCTTGTGATTAAATAATGTTATTCAAAATTCAAAGATACTATTCAAATCCAAGACTTCTACTAATAATTCAGAGAAAAGCTATATTAGTAATTAACACATCAAAAATGGACAATCCTTACAGAATTCCTTGATTCTATTAATTACTTTAAGTATACAAAGTTTCTAAAAAATCTCTCCCTTTTTACAATGGTGATACATGCCTTTATAGGAAGAATAAAAAGTATACTAGTCAATTATAAAATATAGGTGTAGTGTACAAATGCAAGGATAACTATCCTTACAAGTTCTATAATACACGCGCTTTCCCAAATCATACTAACCTAGAGGTAAATATGCTAACAAACTAGCGTATGCCTTTATAATGGAATATTATATTATAAAATGTTACTTAATTTCTATTTAGAATAAAATATTATTATAACTTATTAGTGGGGTCCATGCCTATTGCTAGAGGATGCTCATGAACCTCTCACGTTGCTCATCAACCAATTCAAGATCCATAATAGGTTTCATGATGTACTCCTCTTGGTCTACTAGCTCATCAAATTCCTTGTTATTTTTAGCCAAGGCTTCCTTGATTCTTCTAGCTTCATTGATCCTCTCACCTACATTGAATATCATATCTAAGATCTTGTTGTTATCTTGTCCAGACTGGGCTTTACTTTTCTCTTAGATTTCTTGAGTCACTAAAGTGGCCCTATGCTTGAACTCTTCATCAATAATGAGCTCTTTATCACCCTTTGGAAGCTTATTTAACTTGGTGTGCTAGGTACTCAAGCCATGAACATTATCAATAAAAATCCCCAAGATTGTGCCTAGGTGTCCCATACTTATGGTTCTAAAGTTTGGGATTTACATCTTTGCTTGAATGTTGAGGAGCTAAGCAATATTATACTTTAAGGCCTACCATTAGGTGACCAGGTCTTTGGCCAATGTATCTTGGTATTATAATGCACTCTACCTCATCTTAATTGACTTTAATGCCTCAAACATGTCATATAATGAGTCATCAAACATCTTGATCATGGCATCTGGTATCGATAAAATTGCCTAAGTTTACAAGTTCTCCTTTTCCCTTTCCAAATTATTGATCCTTTATTTTAGACCTCAAACTCTAGCCTTATCTTGTTTTTAATGTGCTTCCATCAAGCTTTCCACATCTTATTCATGTATTGCAGCTTCAATGAGTTGATATCCTACAACAAGGGTCAAACTTGTAAAAGGTTCCACCTTTTGAAAGGTGAATTGTTCCATCCCAACCATGGTTGTATTGGTTGTTATTTTCTCTAATCCTGTTATCTCAGGATTGAAATGAACTATAGTAATTAGTTCTTTGAATTGGGGAGGTTTTGGGAACTCTAATCCTAAGCTAGTAGATGCTCCCATAACATCCATCTTATTACTTCTTGAGACTTAGGAGACCATGATTATTTTCTCTTCTTATTGCTTCATTATAGCCTTTATCTAGGGCTTCAAATCATCATGCACATCCACACCAACCCTTTTTATGGCCCATGAGTGGGAGAGAGATGAGATATTTTTAAATTTTACATAGATGAGCCAGTCATAAATGACTGGTCCATGGATTAAAAATTCATCACTAAAGAGATTGACTTCACTAGTGGGATGAGTGAAGGTAAATCTTAGTTTCTTCCTTAGTTTTAATAGGACCAAGGCCAATTCTACCTTTCTCTTTTCATGGGAGGCCACTAGGACAAGTTCCTTCCCTATATCTTCTTTGGGCTCCATTGAAGGGTCCTCCTTTCCTCTTGAGCCATAGGACTCTACAAGTTCCTTGAGAACACCCTCAAGTGTCTCTTCTAGCTCCAACGCTATCATGTCAACATATTATATTAGAGAGGGTGGTATCCATTTCATAATTAAAGGTAAGGGTCTTTCTTTAGGTCTTTCTTCTAATGTTACTTCTCTAACTTTCTCCTTTCCTTTGCCTTTATCATCCTGAATTGGCTCAACCTGCTATTGGAACTACTTTGGTTTCTCTACTTGAGGTTGCTCATGAGCTATCCCAAATGGCCTAGGTAGTAAATAGTACTACAAGGGGTGCATTTACCATGTTTCCCTAGCTGGCTTATTGTCCTTGACCAATCTATGATCTATCTTGATGTTGTGACCTTGGATCCTGGCCAGCACTTCCCCATAGTTATTGGATCTGATGTATATGGTTTCATGGACACCCAATTTATATACATACTTAATCTTGATGTTTTTTTCCTTTAAATGTTCTACTTTGTTCCTTGGATCCCACATCTTGAGTCAATCTAGCTAAAATCCAAATGAATTCTTCTGTGTGACCATAACCTCCACCTACTTCCAATCTCTAATTATTATTTTCCTAATATCCAATGGGAAGGGGTGAAGCAGACCTTTCCTCTTTTCTTTGAAAGCCTTGTCAATGCCAAGGATGAGTTGGGAGGTAATATCCTACTCAACAAGTTTATTCGAGACATGCAATGGTAGTCTGTAGGGTTGTGACATGATTCCTTCTATTCTGATGAATATACAATCAAGATAATACCATACATCCCTTATCATTTCAACCTACTTTTTAATGAGGGGGTGAAGCCTTGGCATCAGAACACCTGTGATAAATTTAACTATAAATGGGAAAATGTAGTCACAGATAAACTATATATGATTTCTATACTTAAAGATGTGTAGCTTAGAGAAGTGGTGTGAGATGGTTGTCCTACCCTCTGGGGACCAATTCATAATTATAGGGAAGGTGATTGAAGTGAGAAGGGCATCATGTAGGTAAGACATCATGAAGAATTGTTTGGAGGTCTTCCTCTTTCTGATGATGAATTTCTTGGCTAGAAAGATGCTGATCAAATCTCTAATTGGAGGGGTATGTTTTTATTTGACTAGGAAGTGTACATATGAGGCCCAAACCTTATATACATAAGTGTTTGAAGGGGCACCAAAATCTCTATTTAACAAGGTGATAATCACCCTAATACCCTCTCTAAACTAGATGATATGGATTCTATCATCAAGAGTTCTAAAGATGCGAGGCCCTTGATGGATCCAGGGTCTTAGGATGGAGTCCAGGTCATGGCTATTGGTCCATTCTCTCATTTTGGGAAGGTCCACATGGCGAAGAGGAAGATTATATTACTTTTCAAAAGTAATAGGGGAAATTTATGCTACCTCTTTTGAGTTACCCTCCCTAATAATCCATTCACCATCAATCCTACAATCAACAAAAATAGGGTCAAGGACATCAATACAGTGCAATACCTATGGTTTTGCCATGGCATGGTGGAAGCCAGCCATCTGGATGGCAACCAGGTCACTATGTCATTTGTTGGTGGTGGTATTTATTTTTTCTTCTTTTGAGATGGGTTGTAATTCTTCTATCATAAATAAAATCTCATACCAATTCCTAGTGTTGTGGATGTTCAATATGACCAGGTCTAGTTCTGTATCCTTGAATACTTGACCCTCACTATTTGTAATTAAATAAATTTTGACTTCTTCCTTAAATTGATGTTTTCTAGCTGCCATGGTCTATTTCTTGTTAATTATTCATGTTGGAGTATAGATGATATTTGTGAAAGCTCTCTTATGCTCAGAAACATAATTAAGCTATCTCTGGATTGAATTTTAGAAAATTGCATCCATTTAGGTCACTTTTATGCAAGGCTAGGGTTTGGAGCTTTAATGATAAAATATATCCAAGATTTGTCTTATACATGTTCTATATTTTATTTGGACCTTTGTGTTTTCAATCTCACAAGAACTTTAGTTTTGTCCTTTTCGCCTATGTGGAGCTTATGTGGCACTATTTTGGATCTTTCATGGCATTTTTCATAAATTCCATTTGAACACTAGCCATTGGTATTTAAAAATAAATCCTTCCTTTCACTCTATATGATCAAAATCCTATATTAACACAATCCATTGATCATAATCTAGATCCTTATCTTTTAATTGGTTCCTAGGCCTTAAGCCTTGTGGTTGTGACACTTGGCATACTCACACATCTTACCCATTTTCCAAATCTTATATCAGTCCCTTATCATATAATCATTGGCCATGTGGTGAGTCCATGGGTTCTTGGGGTTTTGTTAAAATGTCTCTAGGGACCTTCATGCCATTGGATCAAATACAACAATAAAGCATGGATTTTTGATCTACAAACATACCCAAATGTTAAGTTAGTACACTCTTAAAAGTCAAGACTTAAGCTTACGTCCCTTAGGCTAAAGTTTTCTTCATGTTTATTGAGTGTAAGACAAATATTAATCTAAGTAACTTAAATCTAATCATGATTCAAAAGGAGGTCAAGGCATAAACACTCTAGGTTAATGTATGCATTATGTTTGGTAAATACAATGAAATATATTAGGCTACAATATTTATGCCATGTATCACAAATCGTGATTCAAAATAGGTTCAACATGAAATGAATTTTACATAGGATAAGTCTTTGATTTAAGGTCCATTATGCAAAATTCCATGTGGATCCTTAAAGCATAGACTTAGGCTAAGTATATTTATTGCATATGTTTATGTTTTACAGATCGAGGCCTTCTATTTTGGGCATATTTTGAGCATTTCTCTCAACTTGGTGAGCCATTTTAGATTAAAAATAGGTTTAGGTATGCTATTTGAACATTAAGTAAGAAATTTTCATTGGGTTAAGTTTTATGGTCTCACAGACATCAAATACATTCTCATTGGTGTCAATTGATGGTCATGTGGATGTCAAGTTTAAACCAATGAAGTTTTGATTTTAATGAACCTAAATTTGACTGTCGTGTGGGTGTCATGTTAGTCTTTTTAGAAATTTAAATAAGGGTCATGTGAACATAAATTTTAAGTTTGTTAAAATCTTTAGGGTTAAATATGAAGACACTACTTGACATTTTTGCAAGGCTTCCTAGGGTTTTAGTGTTAATTCACTTCATTAGATCAAATGCTGTGATAAAGCAACAAACATTGATCATAATATATAGACTTTATTTTGAATGGTTGTAGTGTCAAGTGGGTCCCTTCTCTTTTTAGTCCTCAAATGTAATGGTGCTGCATGTCCATCTTTTAGGCTCCCTGTATCTTTTTGAGTTTTAAACTATGCTTCACTCCATCTAATCAAGTCCTTGTGAGTAAGCATGGATCATTAGATTATCCAAGATATAGGCTATTTAAGTTAAATTTCCCATTTATCTTCACTCCATCTGATTGAATGTCATGATAAAGTGATAATCATAAGATCTTGCAAAGTATGAGGAATTTAATGTTAATACTAGGGAGGTAATAAAAACTTAGGCTTAAGGCATTAAGACTAAGGTCACAATGGTATTAATGAATACATTGGGGTCTTAGTATTAAAGTCTTAAGCTAAGTTGGGAAATATAAAAGGACCCTACACAATGACATTTAGTTAGGCCATAAGGAACGTAAAAAGGGGTAATAACAAAGGGGTTCAAGTTTTCTAGTCAAGTTATGTTAAAAACCATGACTAAACCTAGGATATACATTTTATATTTAAGTCTATAAAAATTATTCCTACCAATTTGGGTTCTCACCTTTATTCAAATTTGAATCGAGGTTTTGTTAGGGTTTTAGAATGCAAACTTCTCAAGGATACACACTCTAGAAATTATAACTTATAGTCAAATGAAATTCATTAGTAAGGTTAGTCCAGATTAAAGTAAATCAATACCATATATGTTTATCTATTAACAAAGTGGATGATCTTAAAATTCTATAAAATATCTTGACATGCTAAAATTTTCATATTTTATTCTGAGGATTTTTCAAGGGTCCTAATTCAAAAAATGGGGTATGTTGGTCCCAACACTTACCAAGGTATCTCACTTCATTCTAGGTAATCACCAATGCTTACCAAAAGGTTTATGAAATAGGTTTATAGATTACATGGGTTTACCAAAAAATCATTTTAGATAGGGACCCTAGGATGACTTTAAGGTTTTAATAAACTCTTAATTTAGTTTTGGATACACAACTGAATTTTATTATAGGTAACCATACATAAATAAATGGACAAATAAAGAGAATGGATTAGATTTTAGAGGATATTTAGAGGATATATTACATGAAATAAAAATAAAAATGAGAGGAATATCTACCATTGGTTGAGTTTGTTTATAATAATTCATACCAATCAACTTTAAAAATGGATCCTTTTGAGACATTCTATGGTAGGAGGTGTAGAATACCAATCATCTAGGATAAATTAGAATATAGAGTGGTGTTATGAACTTGATATGTTTGTATAAATAAAATCACAATTAAATTTAAATAAGACAAAGATTGGATGAAACCAATGATAAGTAGATAAATTATGTTGATTTAAAATTAATAGTAAGGAAGTTATCAGTTGGAGATAAAGTTTTTTTGTGGGTCAAATGCCAAGAGAGTGCTATTATATTTGAGAAATCACATAGTTATCATTGAGATATATGAGACCATTTAAAGTTATATAAGTGATTAATCTTATAGTGTATATATTTGCATTGCCACTAGTTTTAGCTCAAATGCATAATATTTTTTGTATATTTTATATTAAGAAATATATTACTGATCCTAAAAATGTTTTAGATTGGAATGCATCACAAGTTCAAGATCCAGAGGTGGTCATAGTAGAAATAATAAAAATAATTGATACTTGTAAGATTAATTTATGTAAGAGATAAAGTAACACAATTCAAGGTTTAATGGGACCAATATTCCAAGGATAGTGCTACATGAGAAGATTATAAAAAATTCTAGAGATTTTTCCTCATTTATTTAAATGAAATTTTCTATTAAATATTATTTTTATTTTTTGAACTATTGTTTGAAATAAATATCATTAGGACGATGGCATATTTTAGGGGGAAGGATGTCCATTCAATTCTACTCTATAAAACTATTCAATTATTAGTAGTGGATTATGAAACTAATGATTGGCATTTCTGATTTTTATGTCTGATATGAGTATGTATGTTGCATGGTTGAAAATCATATTGTTATTTCATGATCATTTATTATGTTCGGTAGTATTTTCATATGTTTATACTATGTTTGATATCAAGTTGACTATGATTTCATCTTTATATGATTTATATTATATCATTTTATTTATGCTTATATATTAATTAATGTTAAAATCCTAGAATAACTACCTATTTATTTGATTGACGTGGTTGCATGACTATCCCTCCCTCACAAACAATACAAGAGAGTATCATCAGAGAGTGGGGTGAAAATACCACCATTAGGGGTTGAAAAAATAAAGATGAATCCAAACACACCACATTGTAGTTAATTGAGTGAAATAAATGTTAGTCATTATTCTATTTAAATGATGATGTTACTTGCCTTATTTGTCCTTGCATTGAATTAGTCTTGTTTGCATTGACTAGTTGTGTTCATAAATTTTCCATAGGAACTAAAACTATATTATGTTAAACTTTGAATGCATTCTAGTAGATAGAAGCATGAATGTCATTGGTCTTGTTTTATTGTCTATTTTTTTAATCCCTTTTGGTGACATAGTGAAGAGTTAAATAGAGGGTAAATACACTCTAAAACAAATTAATAAAAAAAAAGAATTTCATGACTTTAATTATATTGTGGATATTTTATTGATAGATGCCATGAAAGTGGAAAGGTAATGAAATTAGGTTAATTTATAGTCATGAAAGGAATTAGGATTGTTTTGTTATTATGATTTGGAGAGTTGACTTTGCTATATTGAGAGTTCAAAGGTTTTATGTTGTTTCCATGTCAAATACATAACTTTTGATTGAGTTAATAACAAAAGGATGTAATGGTACATTTACGAATGTGAATTACATGATGGGGAACTCATAGAGGTATAGGGGAGTAACCTCATCATGTAGAATGAGGGTAGGAGTTGGGGAAAAGACTAAAAAGAGAAAATGGGGAGTAAAATGATACACATGGTAGAAGGGAGATTCAAGTTCGGTGAAAAGAAAATAAAAGCTTCCATTTTACACATTTAGATGACACCCATTATAGATCAGGTCGATTGAACTTAATCTTGACATTTTGTTTTGGTTTAGAGATTTAGATTTACAAAATAAAAATGATTATTTAATATAGGTTTAGTATATTTTGTCTAAATTAGTGAAATGGTAGAATTTTATTATTTTTGAACCAAGGTATTGAGTTTATAGCCTTGGGGATGAAACAAAGTTCCATCCCCAGGCCTATAAACATATAATCAAGTTTGTGAATAATGAAAACTAATTTTTTTTGTCAAAACATTTTTTTCAACCCAAGGTTGTAGGTCTATAGACCTGGGTATGGAACTCGATTCCATCCTCAAGGTTATATAGTTGGGGTCGATATATTATTGGGAATAAACTTGAGTACTTTAGGTTGGATGAGTCTAGAACATTAACACTTATTAGATGAGTATTTATTATTGATAAAAGACTTATTAAAAATCATAAAAAGGGAATATATATGTGCATGGTTTTATTTCAATAGTATTGTAGTTTTGGGTGAGATCCATATTAGAAGGAAACTAGATAAGATAGATTGAGGCTTATGTTTCCATTTGGAACTTGAATGATGCATTATCCTTATGAAATTTACATAGACTTGAGATATAATGAATATTTTTTAATATTTGTCTATGGTTCATTGATGGCCTAGGTTTTGTGTTGTTTGGTATAGTGAATAAAGGCAATAAGATTATAAACACAATACATCAAAAAATTAACATTGTTGGTTATATTTTTAGTGGTTAAGACTTGGTTGAGATATATGAGCTTAATAAAGGTTTAAAATAAACACACACACACACACACACACACACACACACACACACACACACACACACACACACACACACACACACACACACACAGACACACACACACACACACACATACACACGATTGGGTTACCATGAATAAATGTGTATATATATGCATTATATGTGGATTTGATTTGAATACCTTGATTATTGAAGAATGAAGATTTATAAGTTTATATTTATATACACTTTTAACTATAGCTATTTGAAAACTTTCTTGTTGTTGTATATATATATATATATATATATATATATATATATATATGAAGATGATTTTACCTAGTTGAGTATGTAAAAGAATAGATAACTGTCATTGAGATGTTAAACCTAGATCTCTATTTGTATTTTTTTAAGGAACTAGTATAGCTTTAGGTTACAGGAAATAATTATAGACCTGTACATTGATTAATTATGGTTAACCCTACGCATATACATATTGGATTATATAGTTTAAAAAATTGAATTTAACTATAACATAAATTAATGTAAATGTATATATATCTATATGTACAAATAAATATAGTTACATTCACTTATGTATACATATGTATCAAAACCAAGTACATGCTTATGTCCTTTTAAAGAATTGAAGAGTTGTTGGTTATAAAGAAAAAAAAGAAATTTTTTGAGTTTGATTAATTTAAGTGGTTGTATATAAAGATAAGGATGATTATATATAGGTTATATGAATGGTTACAAGATATTAAACAAGTAATAATTTGAAGATATTTGAGAACTAATTTGGCATTCTTAGGATAGCTTGAGTTTGTTTGAATATATCCTATAACATGGTCTCTTGATATATAAATCATTATGACAGACCTATTACTTAAACCTTTAATAAGTTGGGTTTATATGATAGTTACTTGTACTAATAAAATTATATAACAAGTTAAAAATAGATAAGCTATATTTTAAGTATAAATTATATTTAGTTCAATAAGTTGTTTGCAAATCTTTGGCTTATAATGATGATTGTGTTTTATACCACCAGTGATATATTTATTTGAATTGTGTTTGAAAGGAATTATAGAGAAGTGTTGTGAAATGATTAGTGTTTTGTATTTATTTTTATATATCCTTGTGTATTACTAGGTTTATTATAGATCATTGAATAAATTATATATGACTTTAATAAGTTGAAACAAAGTAATTATTGAAGGATGATTTTTTATACCTTTCATTACATGATTATAAGTAATGATACATGTTGTAATCTATATTTTTATACCATTATTTATTTATTAAAAATTATTGGCATGTTTTATTAGATAATTTCTGATAAATATATGAGCGTGCCATCTTGAAACTCATATATCTACCCCCATATATCATCTAATTATTTATGATTCAGTAGTAGAGTTTTATGTGAGTGAAATTGACCTAGATATTTAGATTTGATTTCTATAATAAAAACTTTGGCCAATGTAATGTTATATTTTTGGATATTTTCATTCCATTATACATTCTAATTTACATGTGTATGTTTATATCATAGTAGATAGAGGATTGGATTTTATGGTCTATATGATTATTGCATATATTAGTAATTATACACACACAGGTTCTGATTGATTTCTTGATATCCAAATTATTCTTATTCACTCTTATATGAAGGATATGGTCACTCCTTGTAGGGATATGTATGATAAATCATTAGTCTATAGTTTTAGGTAAAATTCTTAGATGATGTTCTCTCTCTGTTCAGTTGTTTCAACCATTAGGGATCATACTCATGACTATATTCATGGATCATTGAGATGTTGTGAGGATTATTTGTACTATTTAAAGTACTATAATGTATAATTAATTTTGAATGTAATTGAAGCATTTAATACATTATTATGTGATGGATATTCAATACATCAATAACTATGAGTTTTGTAATTAATTTTGAATATTATGACAATAGTTATTATATGCTTATGTATAGTTGAAATATGGATTATATCAATGTTTTGTTATACTTGATTCATTTTATTATTTATTTTGTGAGGAATATTCATCTTGAAATCTATTATATACTTTGTGAAAAATAAATGGATCATTTAATTAACCAGTCCATATTGATATTTTATTGTATTTACTTCTTTAGATGAATTTAGTAGACAAATAATAATTTTACAGATAATTTTAATAATTGTATAAGTGTACGATTTTTATTTAAAAAAATTGTGTAACCTAGTGGGGTTATAACATCTTCATATAATACATAATCCCCTTGTTACCTTTGTGTAAAATCAACTTTGGATTAGTAGAGAGCTTGAGCATAAAAAAATTATTGCTAGCAAAGTTGATATATCTCTCACCATAACTATAATTATAATGAATTTATAAATTATCATTGCATTAGTTCCAAATCATTGAAATGACATTAATATGACTCGAGGTGAAAGTGGAGTCATCATTAGAATTTGTAGTTAGAGTAGCCACATCATGCATAGGCTCAGTGATGTTTAAGGCATAATAATTATTGCTCAAGGGACTACGAGTTCCATTATAGTTCGAGATACCATAGAACCTAATTGGCATGTGTTATTTATTCATTAAAAAATAGAGAAATGATAAGGGAGTTTATCAAGTTGAGTCTATCTGGTGAGGTTTTGAATATTGATCCTATAATTTTCCAACCAATCAATAGACCCATTGCCTTCTTGATAAGTATGTAGTATTTAAATCTCCTCAAATTTATTTAAGGTGTCTTGAGCATCACTTATGATATTTAAAACAATCAAAATTAGGACCAAAGAAACTTTACAATTATTAATAATGTTCATTGAGTCACTTTTAATGATGATTTTGGATCTTTTCATATTTGCTACTAACTAGATTCCCTAGAGAGGGACAATAAATTTAGAAACATGGTTAGATTGATACCCCATTGGCCTAGCATGGGATGACACCAAATTTCCTTGAGCATCTCTAATGAGACCACCACCCCCATCATTTCTTATATTACCTTTAGTTTCTCCCTCAAAGTTGAGTTTGAGCTAATTATCCAAAGGTTTCTTCTATCTGATATGCTTCATATTAATCTTTAATTTAAGAGAAATATTCCCCTCAACCACCAAGAGATTCCATATTTGAATAATATGAATCTCTGAGATGGAAGGAGGGGAATTTAAGTGTTTGTTGAAGACCTATCAATTATCTTTGATAGCCACTAAAATTTTGGTCGACACCCTGGAAAAATAAGATTTCTTATTCCTATATATTTGATAATTATGTTCCAACCAAAGATCTTAGAATATATGTAGAAGGGTGAGGGACCACAAGAATTTAAGCTTTGAGGAGGGCCAAGGGTAGTGTTGTCCCCCAAAAATATCACTCATTTTTGGGACAACATTTGAACTATTTTGGTCTTACAGACCAAAATTGTCTCTTCCCTTTTTAAAATTTGTCTTGGGCATTCAAATTCCTCATTTTTTAGGCTTAAATCTATGGACTTTGTAGGTGGGTTCAATCAAAAGAATTAGTTTCTAACACTTGGTCATTTTCAGGATTGGTTCAGTGCCTTGGTTCAAACAAAAATGTTTAAAGGCAGGTTCAAGCAGCAGGTTCAATGTTTGGTTCATTGGTTCAACATCAAATGGTTCAAAGGTGGGTTCAATCAAGCAGTTCAATGCTTTGATTCATCCTTTGGTTCAATCAAACGGTTCGTCAATCGATTCAAGGCTTCATTTAAACTGTTGAACCAAAACTTGGTTCAACGATTGGTTCAAGCAACAAAGTTCAAAGGAGTGCCCCAAGATTCAAAGACACAAGTGCCCTTGCGAAGGGAATTCCCGTGGAAAAAAGTGACCAAGGCAAACAAATAGTCTAAGACAAAAGCCCAATAGAATCCCACATATGTTTCCAAGTGTCGACGACTGAGCCTCACTAAACTTTATTTCTGTGAATTGGTGGATATTTCCATGTGTCCCTCTTGAAGCTTGTCGAAAGCCTCCAAGTGTCAATATATGCAGTCTCTTCCTTTAGCTTCACTATTTTGAGCAAAGACCATGGTGGACCTGGGGACGAGTGACTAAATGAAGCAGAATGTGCCAAGTGTTTTCACCTATGACTCTGGGTTTCTAATAGGTTTCAAAGCCTCTATAAATAAACACTTCTTAGAGTCCCACAAAAGTTGCCACGTGTCTTCACCTGTTTACCAGTGGAATGTGCCACACGTCAATTGATAAAGACCAAAAAAAAAGTGACTAAGGAATAGAGCATCAAATTGAATAGAGGACCCGATTCAAATAACCAAAAAAGGAGGAACGATGAAGAAGGATCAGATAGCTAGGTGGACATTGAAAGATGTAAATTTTCAATAGCGTGACTTGTTTCTCTGCATTGAGAAAAGCAAATGGGTAGATGCCCCCAAGTTCTAGCCTGCCTTCTTAATAGATTTCAATGAAACATGATGTGTTACTATTCTCGAGCCTTCTTGAAGAGGCTATATAAGGGACTCTCTTCTATTGTAAAGAGGATCTCTTTTTTAACCATCATAATGAAACTCTACCCAAATTAAAAGACACTTTTGAGACTTTGAGCTCAATTTGTTTATCATATTTTGTTATTGAAATAAGAAAGCAAATGTTTTTTTAGACTTTGTGCTATAATATCTTTGTTGTTGAGGAAACTATTCTTATGTCTTTTTCTTCAATATATCTTCTGTTCCTTTAATTCAACAAGCAAAACTAGTGACAATAGTAAAAAAGGTGTCCTGAAGAGTCAATTGTGGAGAGACTTTGCGCCCCCATAATTGCCTTTAGTGTGTTTTCTTTTCATTTTTGTGTAAAGGACCTTGGGGTGACTTTGTGCCCTCATTGTCTTTCATATCTTACTCTTGAGCAATCCAAGTGAAGACTTTGTGCTACATCTCAATTTGTTAGTTATTACATTCTTTACTACCTGGAGTATTCTTGTGGCTTGCTGAATAGTACTTTTGAAAGAAGAGGAGTGATTTCTGTCATTTTCCTTAAGTTTCTCCTTTGATCCACACACATCATCTCTAAAGAAAGAGAGATGGATGGTTTATCCTACCCTTGAGTATTATTTTCTATATATATATATATATATATATATAACATACCTATAGGGAACCTCCCCTTGATGAGAGGAGAGATCAGTCCCCTTCTGATGTGGTAAACCTACACATTTGGATGACTAATCTTCCTACTTTGGCTGATCAGACCTATTTTGTTTATCAGTATGCTAATCAAAAAAATATTCAACCAATAGTTTTTGGTGACTCCGTTGGGGATATAGTTATGTGCATTCTGAAACCTCAAGTTTCAGATTGAAACATCACCTGGATATAACCCATTATCATTATAACCTTATCCATTATAGACTCTGGCAACTCCATTTCATGTCTTATCCAAAGTGCGTAGTTTGAAGCCTTAAGCCTCAAACTAAAGCTGAGCCAGTCCTTTTCCATTTTTGTTCTATAATCTAGCTACTCCATCCAAATTTGTTATCTCTATTTTTCTTAAATTAAAATCATGGCAGTTCGAGGCCCCTGGGGTAACTCTTTTGTCCCACTCAACTTGACTCCACCTCTACATGAGCTTCCATGTTTTTCTAGGAAGAATTTCCCTAATTTTTTTGGTGATGGGATAGTTCACCCTGATGAACACATTACAGCCTTTAGCATAGCCTATGGTGTTACAGGGGTGGAATTTAAAGATGTGGTAGTTAGGATTTTTGTGGAGACACTAAAAAGTGCTACTGCAAATTGGTTTTACCATCTACAAGTTGGATCAGTGACTGACTAGGATACACTTAAAGACAAGTTTTAAGCAAGATTCAAGCCCACAAAAGATGCACATGCCTTGCTAGCCTAGATCACATAAATGAAGAAAGAGCCCCATGAACCTATGAGGGACTTCATTTCTAGGTTCAACAAGCTGAGGCACAAGATTCCCATGATTGCCCAGCTGGCACCTTAGAATCTCATGTGTTTCTTCATCAACTCACAACTGCCTGAAGTGAGTTTTCTATTGAGATGAGCTAGACACATAGACCTTGAGGCTACTCAAGACTTGGATACTGAGCTAGAAGATGACCTTATCTTGGTAGGAAAGATAAGGAGAGATCCTAATAGAGCTAAACTCTCTTCATCTTTTGAATACTCACCCATAGTCACCACTGACCCAATGGTACAAAAGCTAGCAAATGAATTGCTAGCCTTGAAAAGGAAAATGGCACAAGGTATGTCTTCTATTCCTCTGTATAGAAATGCACCAAGGAAGACATTCCCTAATCAGCCATATCAAGGCAATGCTGCCAGAAGTCAAGGGCAATCAAATCATCTTCCTCCCCCATAGAGGAATCCTATCCTTAAAGCACCTCCAACAAAATCGGTAGTTGGATATCTAGAAACAAAGCATGTTTCCTATTTCCAACCTAAGTTAGAGTAAGAAAATGATATTGATCTCTTCAGGGAGGATCTAGAAGAATCAGCTGGTGACTCCCACATTAGTTTCCTAAATTACCATGATGAACCTAGAAGTGAAGGTGAAGTAGTCAAAGGATCATACACCGTATTCACCAGGTTTGAGAATTAGTCAATACAACAAGCTGACAAAAAGAAGATAGACAGGCAACCCCAACCAATAATTTCAATTGCTGAGTAGAGAAACCCTCTTCCTTTTCAATCAAAGGACCTAGTGATTACCAAAGAAGTAAGTACATTAAACATCTCTGCACCGTCTACTTCAACTTCGCAGATTAGTCCTCCCCCTATCAAAAATAAAAAGGATGAACTCCTATCCTCTCTTCCACATCCATCTCAGTCATTTTCCATGATTAATCATGTCGAGGAATCCAATATTCAAATGACTAAGTTTGAATCCCTGCAAGCCAATCTTGAGCAATTGGACATTGATGGAGAACCAGGTGCGGCCTTGTCTAAGGCAAAAATTGTGGTTACCCAAACGTTAGCCCCTGTAGCTCAAATTCTATTTGAGCCTTCAGGTAGGGGTAATTACTTCTTGACCATAGATGATGCTCCTATCTCAGCTGATGAAAGTCATATAGCTAGAAATCTAGGATTCAATTCAAATAAGGCATCAAAAGAATTAGTAGGGTGCAGTATAAATCAAGAAAGATCTTCCATCTCTAATGAAGAGAAATATGATAGAAGATCAGCTTCTGATGATGCTTGGATCTTGGAATCTGATGGAAACATTTCTTCCACAGCTAGATATAGATCTCTATTTCTTATATTGAACATTGCTCAGGGTGAAGAGGTCAAAATCCTTCACATCAAAAGAGATGTTGAACTGATGGTTTGTCAGGGGTCTGATGCTGACAATCAAAGCATGTGCTGGACTGGACCAATAGAACAACAAGTTATGATGGTAGACCATGCTACTGCAAATCAAAATTAGGCAAAGGAACCCTTTGTAGGGAGAGCAAGGAGTTATGGTTTTTAGTTTGAAGACCACGTCCTACCATAGAGCAAAAAGAGGGAAAGACCAAGAGGAAGACGTAGAAAATTAGTTTCTTGGTGGAGAGCTCCATTCACTCATCACCATTTTTGGGGAAAAAATGTCTTCTTGCTAGTTTACTAAGATGGTGCACTATTTTCACTGTCTCTCAAGTAGCCCCATCTGAAATACTTCAATTCTTGAAGTATCAGATCATTGCATATTTGTATAGTTTTTAATTCTATTTTGTTTTATTTGTTTCTATTTTTGATGCCTTTCATTTCTAGGTAGCATGACTCTGTAACCCAATGGCATACTTGAAGACACTAGAGATTTTGGATTCTACTCCTTTTAATTCTTTTTGCAATTGATAGAAGTTCCCCAACTGGAGCCAGCTATTTTCCCCCAAAAATATCACTCATTTTTGGGATAACATTTGAACTATTTTGGTCTTACAAACCAAAATTGTCTCTTCCCTTTTTAAAATTTGTCTTGGGAATTCAAATTCCTCATTTTTTAGACTTAAATATATGGACTTTGTAGGTGGGTTCAATCAAAAGAATTAGTTTCTAACACTTGGTCATTTTCGGGATTGGTTCAGTGCCTTAGTTCAAACAAAAATGTTCAAAGGCAGGTTCAAGCAGTAGGTTCAATGTTTGGTTCATTAGTTCAACATCAAATGGTTCAAAGGTGCATTCAATCAAGTGGTTCAATGCTTTGATTCATCCTTTAGTTTAATCAAATGGTTTGTCAATCAGTTCAAGGCTTCATTTGAACTATTGAACCAAAACTTGGTTCAACGGTTGGTTCAAATGACAAAGTTCAAAGGAGTGCCCCAAGATTCAAAGACACAAGTGCCCTTGTGAAGGAATTCCCATGGAAAAAAGTAACCAAGGCAAATAAACAGACTGAGACAAAAGCCCAACAGAATCCTGTGGATGCTGCCAAGTGTTGACGGTCGAGCCTCACTAAACTTTGTTTTTGTGAATTGGTGGATATTTCCATGTGTCCCTCTTGAAGCTTGTCAGAAGCCTCCAAGTGTCAATATTCGCAGTCTCTTCCCTTAGCTTCACTATTTTGAGCAAAGACCATGGTGGACCTGGGGACAAGTGACTAAATAAAGTAGAATGCACCAAGTGTTTACACCCATGACTCTGAGTTTCTAATAGGTTTCAAAGCCTCTATAAATAAACATTTCTCAGAGTCCCACAGAAGTTACCACGTGTCTTCACCTGTTTAGCAGTAGAATGTGCCATGCATCAATTGCTAAAGACCAACAAAAAGTGACTAAGGAATAGAGCATCGAATTGAATAAAGGACTCGATTCAAATAACCAAAAAAGGAGGAATGATGAAGAAGGATCAGATAGCCAGGTGGACATTGAAAGATGTAAATTTTCAATAGCATGACTTGTTTCACTACATTGAGAAAAGCAAATGGGTAGATGCCCCTAAGTTCTAGCCTACCTTCTTAACAGATTTCAATGCAACATGATGTGTTACTATTCCCGAGTCCTTCTTGAAGAGGCTATATAAGGGACTCTCTTCTATTGTAAAGAGGATCTCTTTTTTGACCATCATAACGAAACTCTACCCAAATTAAAAGACACTTTCGAGACTTTGAGCTCAATTTTTTTAGCATATTTTGTTATTGGAATAAGATAGAAAATGGTTTTATAGACTTTGTGCTGTATTATCTTTGTTGTTGAGGAAACTGTTATTATGTCTTTTTCTTCAATATATCTTCTGTTCCTTTAATTCAACAAGTAGAATTAGTGAAAACAGTCAAAAAGGTGTCATGAAGAGTTAACTATGGAGAGACTTTGTGCCCCCATAATTGCATTTAGTGTGTTTTCTTTTCATTTCTATGTAAAGGACCTTGGGGTGACTTTGTGCCCTCATTGTCCTTCGTATCTTACTCTTGAGCAATCCAGGTGAAGACTTTGTGCTACATCTCGATTTGTTGGTTATTACATTCTTTACTACCTGGAGTATTCTTGTGGCTTGCTGAATAGTACTTTTGAAAGAAGAGGAGTGCTTTCTGTCATTTTCCTTAAGTTTCTCCTTTGATCCACACACATCATCTCTGAAGAAAGAGAGATGGATGGTTTGTGCTACCCTTGAGTATTATTTTATGTTTATATATATATATCATACCTATAGGGAACCTCCCCTTGATGAGAGGAGAGATTAGTCCCCTTCTGATGTGGTAAACCTACACATTTGGATGACTAATCTTCCTACTTTGGCTGATCAAACCTATTTTGTTTATCAGTACACTGATCGACAAAATATTAAACCAATAGGTAGAACCACTAAAGGATGAGGTCAAATAAAGAATTGGATTTGACCCAAGTAAATTGAAGATATGGGGAAAGTGATCTAGAACCTTGCTAGTAAATTGGAAGTAGAGAAGAAGATGTAAAGTGGTTTCCACATCCATTTCAAAAAAGATAACACTTGTTAAGAATCATCAAGATTATTTTTTTAATGTTTTCCACTGAGAGTATCTTGTCTTGAGTGGTTAACCAAAAGAAGGAATTGACTTTGGGAGTGAGATTCTTATTCTAGAGAATGTTCCAATTTAGACCCATTTCTTTGCCTCTTAGGTTGATAAGGTATTCAGACTTGGCCAAGTAGGCCCCATGATATTCAAAAACTAAATGAGATTGTTATTTTTGGGAATATGACATATTTGGGTACCTCTAAAATTGAGGTTAAGAGTTTCAATGTGGTGAGAATGAGAGGATCAACATCAACCAATGAAAGGGGGATCTAAATTTTTTTGTTATTGATCAAGGCCTAATAACTTTGGAACCCAAAGTATGTTTCAAAATGATATAAATGTCTCTCTAAGGGAAGACATATATGAGAGGATAGTCATATAACAAATAATTATCTCATGAATAAGTCTTGTTTCCATCCCCTATGTTTCATTTACAATATTTATTCAAGATTTTCCTTCTTTTGACTGTCGCATTCCAAAATGAAGAGCCATAGATATAAAATTCAAAAGTTAAGACAAAATCAACATTCCCTCCCTGCATGTTTTTGGGTTTGATGATTCTAACCCATAGAGAATATTTAGTCAGGATTTTCTAGGCCATCTTCGCAAGGAGGGAATAATTCTTGTTTTTGATCCTTTTTAACCCCAATCCCCCTCTATCCTTAAGTATGTCTACCTTGTCCCAAGATAAGAGGTGAAATCTTGATCTTTCCTTAGACCCTGACCAAATAAATCTCTTTAGGATTTGTTTCAACCTATTCAAAATATTATAAATACTTTTAAAAAGTGATATAAGGTAAATGGTCATATTCTAGGGAGAGATTTTAACCAATTGTAATTTTCCCACTTGAGAAAGGAGGTTACCTTTCCATCTAGTAATATTCCTTTGAAGTTTGTTGAGCATGTCATTTTAGTGGTTGAAAGACATAAAACCTTTAAAAAGAGGCATTCCAATATAGACATAAAGATATTCCTAAAAATAAAATGATTTTTTTTGGCTATGACTAATTATTTTATTCAACTAATCTATCTTATATCTAGTGCAAGATATTACCATTCTTTGAGATTTTGATATGCAAATGCAAATAATAAAAATGAAACTTTTCTTTCCAAATGTAAGAGAATGATACAAATTGGGTTTTTATTTATTTTATAAATATTTTTAAAATAATGATTTAATATATAAGAAAACTTATCTAATAAAGAAATAAATGAAATCAAAATGAAAATAGATCTTCTAATCTGATCAATGTTGAGATCAATTGAAAGTGAAGAAGTAGTTATTAACGAGTCTCTAATCCTTATGTAGCTAGTTCCATTGCTCAATAAATACCTTGGGAACTCTTTGAGAATGAGGATGAAAAAATAATGGAAGAAATAAACACAATTCTGAAGAATAAAGTAATTGATTATGGTTGGACTGATTTACAAATAACAAAGAATATGTTGCAAGATTAGTGAATTTACTTATTCAAAAATCATGTAAAAATGACTATAATATGATTATAGATTGAGACAAAGATTCTTAAATAAATAAAATTAGGTGGAATATAAATCTAAAATATTATAATCTTCAATCACATGTACAAGATTCGATTATGAATTTCTCATAAAGTGAAATATTTGTAATGAGGAATACAAATTTATGACTTAGAGTTAAATGAAGATTGACTGAGAGTTTGGTCAAGTTAACTTAGATGTCATGAAGATTGAAAAAAATAAGACTAGGAGTGAACTTTGAAATAAAGAAGTCAAACTCAAGATGAAATAATAAAATATGTAGACAAAATAAAGAAAAAAATGTGAGAATCAAAGTCTTAGGCATAAATTTTAAAAATGTTATTAAGGTAGTGAAACTACCACATTATGCAAGTGGATAAAACAATATTTCTATTGTGACTCATAGAGTTGTTGCATAGTTGATTTTTTTTTTGTAATCGTTTCACCACTAATGAAGAATTTTTAAAACTTAAAGGAAAAGACTAAAAATAGTAAATTTTGAGATTTTCAAAGGCCATGGAAGGAGTAAAAGACTAGCTAAAGAGAGAGAACTATGTTTAAGTATATTTTTAGTAGAGATAATTTCATCATCATCAATTTTGTCATGAAATATTACACCATGTGAATTTTGGGTGCATATAGTTTCCTATGTGTTATCTAAATACCTTAGGCATACCAAAGTAGTTATTTGTTTATGATACAACTAATTTAGCTAGACAAAATCAATTTTATATCTCCTTACACATTTTACTTGGTTGAATCCAATAAATAAAATTAAAAGATCATAAAATTATATTCATCTCCTTCTGAGTCTATGTATGATATCACTTAGACCTTTATTTATCAATTTATACTATATAATTGAGTATTGAGTAATGGAATTACATTGAATAACTTTCAAAAATCCCCACTCAGATTCTATTTCTTGAACTCATGCATGCCTCTCCTAAACATTGTAATCAGTTAATGCAAACTCTATGTGACATGAATATTCCTTAAACAACACCTATGGGACAAGAATATACCTTTCCTTCTTCTAAGAAAAAATAATGCAACAATGTGAAACATTGTCTATCCAAATTTATAAAATAATGGACCAAGCCTTGTCTCTTAAATTACCAATCCAATCCATGATTATCTACAAAATTCATCTGTAAGAAAATTATCCTACCCTTTTCGTTAACATCCGAATTGGTGATGTCCAATTTAAGAGAACCCTATTGACAAGGGTTTTTTCACTTATATCACTTCTTTATAATTTATAAAATCTCTCGGGTATTCAATAAACAACCTTAAGACTACTCATAACACATGTTAAAGATATGACCAAAGACAAATACTACTTATATGTGTATTTTGGATTCCTATCATGATACCTACTATAAAGGTTAGGGTGAAGGTTATGATCTATAACTTACCATATCCTATAATATATTTCTTGGTTTCCCTTGGACTCATTTCATGAGGACCATAGAATCCTTGACATGCCAATGCATCAAATTTTCTTACTTAGGATCTATCTCAAAATTTCAAGGTGATACCAATCCTTAGGACTTTTATAAATTATATAAACACAGTGTCTTAAAAACACCCACTATGGAAAATCTCCCAAGTATCCATTTTCACAAATTTCAATGTTTTAACTATTTTTTAGACTCAGTTAAATGCTATAATGGTCACTTTGAGGTTGTGGGGAATGTCCCATATGACCTTCTCAATTTTGATGGTAATAAACATGATGAAATAAATCTAAAAATAAAAACTTTTGTTCTTACTCCTAGTATCATCACTCAATTTAATTATACATTGTGATCTCATTATTATAAGAGATAAACTGACAAAATAGATAAAATTGTTATTATTCTAAAAAATCTTCTTATTATCAACACTTCTACTTCTATCAACATCAGGGTTGAATCACTCTTATGAAGATCTCACCACCCCCAATTATGATGCTGGTTACATGGTATATGACCCTTATGTTTTTAGTTACAACCAATAAATGCATGCATTAATATTACATTATCAATTCTCCCTTTAACAATCACACAACCAAACATCTTTCAACTCTAGTATTAACATGATTACTATTTATTAATATGACATAAATGATGATTTATTTTATTTCAATATTCCTAGTGGAATATGTGATGATTATAATACTAATTCAGTTCTTTTTGTTAGGTCCACCACTATGAAATCTTTTATTCCTATTGATATGTTATATTTGACACCATACCCTCCAATACCAAGATTTTTAATGATAGATTTAGGATAACATCATGCATCATAGTATTATACATTTCATAATTCCCATGGGAATTTAGTTCATACATGTAGATATTATAAGATAAATTTAAAGAAACATAAGGTAAAATAGTGTATTTTCCTAATGATGAATCACATTTGGTGATTTGAAATGCATCAAATCAAAATCATGCACACAGTTTCACCCAAAAATTAGTTTCTCATTCTTATGAACTTTGAAAACATCAAAACTCTTATAAATTAAAAGTCCAAGATCCTTTGGTAGATAGTTGACAACCACATTCATCATCCCCACTGAGGCACTTTTGTGACTTTCATGGGGCCACTACTCATTCTATGATGGATTGTTGAGCCTTTTGAAAAAATTAAGAGACACTTTATTTTGAGTCACCATATTATTCTTTTCAAATGGATAGGATACCTATGAAGATAACTGAAGCACATGTCCCTAAAAAAGGGGAACACTATTATTTTTGGCATGAGTGTCCTACTCACTCAATAACTAAGTGTAGAGCGTATTAGTAACATATTCATGATTTTTATAAATATTAGAACCAATATCCTCTATGATCATCACACCATTTTCATAGGAAAAATGAAAAGAATCCCCTATAACATGAACACCCTCTTAAGTTTGAACATTTGTTTCCAACTATACCTTATTTACAACGAGAGGATTGACATCCTCCCAATTTTACCACACATAATTTATATATTGATTTTATTCACAAGGCCATATTTACATGGTTTTAAAAGAGAGTATAGGATACTATGGTTAAGGATAATTTTCAATTACAACATGAGATATATGATGTTATGGATAATACATGTAATAGTATTTTGAGACATTCATGAGCAGTCATATATTATATTATACATTTCATCTCATATTATATCATTGTATTTATAATTTTATTATGTCTCACTCTTTAATTTTTTGTTAATAAAGTTCTTTACTTTCTTACACCATAATTTTTAGTATATTATCTCCCTCTTGGGTTTATTCAACTATTACATATTTTGTGATTATTTGACATAGTTACTTTTATTACACATTCCATATTGGGTTTATTCAACCATTACATCTCTTATGATTCTTTGGTATCTACTTTTTATGATCTCTCCCTCTTTGGTTTATTCAACCACTGAATCCTTTATGATTCTTTTATTTATTATTTTTATAGTATTTCTCTCTTGGATTTATTTGGATATTATGTTCTATGTGATTGATTTCTATCTTATTTATAGAGTCTATCCTTCTTGGGTTTACTTGGCCTTTATGTTTATTTGGCATCTTTAGTTTTGATAGTATATTCCCTTATTGGGTATATCCTTCCCCCATTATGGGGTTTAACACCATATTTACTTATATTCAACCAATTGTAGATTTATGCGACTTATATAGTGATATTACTACTTTGCTTCATATTAACTCCCCTTATGGGCTTATCTCCACCCTCATGCACCTTAATTATATGATTTGAATTACATTCTCATTTACTTTCAAACCCATTTATGCCTTGTAATTTTTAATAAAAAAATAATCTCTCTTATGGTCAATTATTAAATTAACACATATTCTTTGTATCAATTTACATTTTATGTATCTATCACTATCCCTAAATTTTGATTTCATATCTTTAAATTTAGTCATACTTAGGTTAGAGACAAGATTGTAGTCTCTTTTAAATTGGAGGTCTAAGAGTATATAAGTGTCTTAGTCCCTAAGATATTTGATTTATCTTATAGGTGTAATATTTATTATGTTAGTCATCATAAACACCCATTATTGGTCTTCCAAATTTATATGATGGAGGAAAATATAAAAATACAAAAGATTCAAAAGTCGTGATATCAAATAAAAATAGAAGTGAAAAGAAAAAGAGAAAGGTGATTTTAAAAGGAAAAATATATTTCAAAATTAAAAATCATCAAAATATGGTTGAAGCTCAAAATTCATAATTGGCCTCATAACAGACCCCATAGTCAACTAAAGTGTGGTAGGCCAGTATACTAGGGTAGGATGATTTACACATATGTCATTAGTTCCAAATGAATTTTCACATAAGTACCTAATCCTTGTAGTTGATTAATGGATATTTTTTAGTCATAATGAGTTAGGAACATGTCATGAGAAGGTAGGATCCATATACTTTTCATTTATATAGCCTTCATGGGGATAATATTTCACATATTAGCCCCATATATGCTTATTTGGTGGGGTTCTCTATATCTTTGATGCCAAAAACTCTTGGTATTTCCCACTTAATTATTGTATCTTCTTCATTGAGGATTTTCACATCACCCTTTTAGTACCTTTCCTCTATATGGTTACATATTATTATCTCACAATATCCCCTTAATTGATATTTTTGCTAGTTGATCACCCCTTCTTCTTTATGCCTCATATCCCTAATTATTATATTTATTGGTTTTCTAGTTTATGTGTTGCATGACATGACCTCAGTGAATACAACTAGGCCTTCTTCACAATTTCCTATCACTGATTCAAATAGATTAGTAAAAACCACTTTGAAACAAGCTTACCTTCTTTAGGCTTATTTCTACTAGCCCTCTTAAAGCATTGTTTAGGATGTTTTTAATGTTTTAAAAGATTTAAAAGACAAAAATTTATGGATTAAAGTACCCTTTATCATACTTGATTAAAAAAAAAATTAAGATTCAAAATCTAAAGGTAAGTATTATGTTTTCAAGATCTTTCTCTTTATTAGGCATTTTTCTAGTAACCCTCTAAAATCACTTTTATTAATGGGTTTTTAAGCACATATGGTTTTATATTAAAAAAATACCTTTTAAGATACCCATTAAGGTTTTACAACTCACTAATAATTTTTAGGATACAACTCACCAATTAAGTCCACTAACTCAAACTTTCATTCTGTTAATTAGGCTTCTAATTAGGTCTCTTAGGCCTAACACTAAGTTTTTGATCTTATATGATCCACACATTCCAAAAATACAAAAAAGTGTTTGATTGAAATTTAGGACATAAAAAAAAACTTCCATGCCAAATTTTAAGGTTTGAATCAACTCCTAAATACCCAAACCAAGAAATGGTCTAAACCTTTCACTAGGTCTTTGACATAGGCCAACAGAGAACAAAATAAGGATTCTAAGAGAAAAAATGGGGTTTCAAGGACTAATTTGAATTTTAAAAGGTCTATGTAACATCAAGAGATACTTAGGAATATATAACACTAACCTTTATGGACAAAAATATTCAAACACTAGTAAAACTCACCTGGAGAAAAAGACTCCCAAAGAACACTGTACATGCCTAGGTGGACATAGATGTAGGTTTTGATAAATATTAAAGATTTTTATGTTTTTTAGTCTTAAATAAATTTTTTATTAAAATTATAACCTTGTTCACTACCTTTATAATACAATAACAATCTAAATTAATGCAATAACTATCTTCTTTAACTCAAACTAGTTGGAGATACACATAATTTATGAAAGCTAGGTTTATTTCTTTATTTTTCCTAAATATGATTGAATTGGTATTAATACATAAAAATATTATCATCAGACTCAATAATATTTCATTTATCAAACAAACACCTTCAAAAATTGATCTTTAGTATTGAAAACTCATCATTGTTATGAACTTGCATAGAATACTTGTGTGACTATTTTAAATTTCACCTCTCTCTCACACTCTTGGAGTTTAAAAAATTACTTATATACCTTCATTATGATTCATTTAAATATTTTAAAAACAATATATACTCTTACAAAGTCTCTAACTATTCAAGATTACTCCAACATAGGTCTTGAATGGACTTAAAATTCACTTTTAACTAGACCATTTACCAAACATGACAAATAACATGATCCAAGTTGATAAAAACACTATAAGTCACATTAAGAATCTATATTCTCCTAAAAACCAAAAATTCATCATTAACTTCACCAAAATTTTGTAAAAGTCTCATAAATTAAAGAAAACAATTCAAAAATTTGAATTTGAATTTTGGTAGGAAAGTACCAAATTCAAATTATAAGCTATCTAACATGATAAAAATACTTGGATATGATTCAAATGTGAAATTTAAGACTCATATGACCCCTATAACTAATTAATCAACCAAAAATTTATTATAACAAGCCAAAACTGAAACTAGGAGTGATGCTATTGAATCAATCATCTTCACATCCACATCACCTTCATCACATTTGTGATGGATTTAGATGGTTATGCTATCCTAAATTATATTATATATAAATAATTAATTTGGTGATTAATCATTTAATTGATTCTATTTTTACACATCTCATATTTATCTTAGATTTATTGTTTATACTTACATTAGATTTATTACAACTATTTTACATTATTTTTCACATGTTTACATGTCCTTTGTTTGAATTAGATTTTTTTTATCTAATTACAATGGGTATTTCATAATATATTTCCCACTATTACACCTATTTTTTTATCAGATTTATTTTCTTTACTTATATTTGATGTCATTTTATATCCTTTATCATTTATTTCACATATTATGTTTTGTTATATTTTTTACATCTATGTGAACCTTTGTTTGAATTTTATTTCATTTATTTACTTAAAATAAATATTTTACTATTGATTACATTATTTTTTACATATCATGTTTTATTTAGATTCTTTTTATTTATCTACATTTTATGTCTTTTTATAAGCTTATTTCACATATTTTGATTGTTATATTTTTATATATACTTGATTTTGATTTAATTTTTAAACACTTTTTGTTTCATTATTTTTCAAAATATACATGTTCATATGTGTTAAAAAGAATGGAACAAAATAGACAACACATCAATATATAAAAAATGTAAATTTCATATATTTATTATTTGTCATATATAAATTCACCATATATACATCATGATACTATCATCCACCTTCATCCAAAGTTGGTTAAGGGGACTACACTCTATTTTGACTATTCCTCTCTAATATATTCCACTAAGGTCACAATCTTAGATTGAAATCCTTAAGATTATCTCTCTAGTGAAACCATCTGAATCTTTATCTATGATACAAGGGTTGTCAATCTCACTCTATTTTTATACCTTTCATTTCCATATCCATATAGGTTGTTTTATTTCTATATAGATTACCATGATATAACCTATCCTCTTATGGGTACTAAAACTAATGTAGAAGTACATGGATTCTTCCCATGCTGATATGGCATATATGTTTTCTCTCTTATGAGTTAAAATGACCAGATGTGATATATAACATATGGTTATAATGAATAAATAATAGTCTATGTAATGTGTTGAGGAAACACACCATTCAATAACTCATGGTGCATGGCCTTGATTATAAATCACCATGATTGTAACTACATCAAACATACATCATAACTGATTCAACCATGTCATTTTATACCCTATTACATAGGTGATTTTCATTAAATACATTAGTATTTATTTGATTTTTATCATTCATAACTACTTTTGTAAAGCTAAAGCAATTATGTAGGCATGTCGATTTATCTTAAGATCCTAAAAATTGCATGTTATTTGAAATGAAAATAACTTAAAACCTACTTGCTACCCATCATATTTTTATATTCATTTTTTTGCATTTTGGGGAAAATTAGGCCAAAAGGATTTGCCTCAACACTTGATTTTCCTAATCTATCCTATCTATCATTCTAAAAATTAAAATGCATAAGCTACCTTGATAGACACTATGATGGGTCTAATATTTAGACCTCTACATCCACCTCTGCATCCCCTAACTATCATCTTTCTATGTGTTAAAAATGGTCTTCTAGACTCTCAAAATGTTCAAATCTCAAAATAAAAAATGATAAACTCAATAAAATTTCACCTTATTTGTACCATAATTTTTTTTTTTAAAATTTCAAAAAATATCTTTCAGATTCCATTTTTTAGCCATATCTTTGCTTTCATAGGTCCTTTTACAAATTGAATGAAGGGTTAGAGCCATAATGTCACATTAAATTGTATAATTATAATATAATAATTTTTGTAAATTTTTGTTTTTTTAATCTTATTTGTTAGGCTTGCCTAGTTGTAGTATATATTTGGCACTTTACATTAATATTATTATACACATGGCCTACCAAATCCATCTCAACACCATTTTGGCACCATATATAATCATTATACATTACAATTAAGTGAAGGCACATATATTTATTTAATACTTTCATTTACTTCCATTTATCACATCACTTGATTTTATTTTATTAGATGTTATGTTATTTATAAAAACACCATCTCACATCACGCTATTGCATCACATGATGAGCTTCAGGTGGGGCATATGTATACACCTATATATTTTAATTATTAATAATTTATCTTACAAGAATCATTGACATAATAATCTCTATGAGTGTATGTCCTAAGGACATTAGGATTAGGATGGGTTAGTTCATGGTGCTTTGTGATAGATTCTTATGATGAGAATTTATTATTCATGTTTTCATCCATTATCATCAACTCAGTATGAACTCTTTTTATTTATTATCTTGATTATTCCTACTTATATGATCATTTATTATTACATTGAACCATCCAAAGAAATTAAATAGTTCACCCTCCTCTTATAAAACTACATTAGTTAGGCCGAGTTAATATTATATTTAGAAGCAATTTTCCTACTACTTCAGCCCAACTGACATAATATTATTATTTTTTGTATTATTATTATTATTGCTTCAGTCAATATGATGTCTTTGTTCATGTTTGATAGTTGAATTTTATTAATTTAAATTATATTTATAATATTATTAGATGTCATTTTTATTGATAAAGATAACTAATCTACTATGATTATTCATGGAAACCCACCTAGTAATATGAAGAGGAATTAGGGTATAGGATATTACAATTGTGTAAGGCTAGTTTGGATAAAATTTTTTAAGGTATTAAGGAGTTATAAAAGGTGAACCAATAAGGTAAAATAAGTATTTTGAGTCCCCAACTAAGGATGATTAAATATTCTTATTTACATATTGAGCTTCCCCTAAAACATTTCTCACAAAAATCTTCTTGAGCTAGGGGGAGATTGATATGTTGACAAGTCTACCGAAGTGGGTATCCATATCCATTTACTCTATATTTATTTATTTTAGTATATGTGTGTGTGTGTGTGTGTGGATATGTTTTATATTGGTATTTTTTTGTCTTCAATTTTTATATTAGTATATGCTTTTTAGCATATAATATCTTCATATGTTTATTTGACTTGATATGACTTGAGGATTTTCTTGTTGAGTCTATCCTTCATTTTAATATTGATGGATTTAAATATAAGAGTTTTTTAAATTATAGGGTTACTGATGATTAGAGTTTAGGTTTGATGGATCTATGCATTGCATTGAAATTTTTGAGTCTTACAGTTAGATCAACTATGGAAGATGTTATTTTTAATAGAAGGTATTCAATATAGGTTGATTTCTCTTATTTGTCTCTATTTTATGGAAATATTTTTTATTTTGATCTATAGTAAGGGTGTAAGGATGAAAAATAATATATATTTTTAAAATTCTTGTTGTGTGGGAAAAATGAAGTAGGATTTTAGTGTACCTGATCAAAAGATTCAAGGGTGTCTTGCGGGCCATGAGCAGACACTAAATAATATGATGCCTAAGAATTTGATTCATGTTATATCTCTCCTTAAATAAATCTTGGTTATGCCTCTAGTCATTTGTTTCATTTCAATAGGAGAGCGATTCATGTGAAGGATTGGGGTTTTCTCTTTGTAGTCCTTTTAATTTTTGATGCTCTTATTACATATTTGATTTGGAGTTACTTTTAGTTTCTTTATTAGTTGTATTGTGTTTTTCCTCTCCCGTGGGGGTAGAAGGAAGGCTGGACATATTATTGGTTTCTAGTCTTTGTTTGAAACTCCTGCTAAAAGGGGATATTTCAAGTTGAATCTTTGTTTACTCTGTACAAAAGCTTCAATTTTCTCACATTTCTTGTGTGACAACTTAGTGCTTATTTTTTAATCTATAATTTTTACATGGATTATGGGTGATGATCTCTCCAACTATAATCCCATGATAAATAATGATGCTATGCAAATTTTCATAGGTTTAGATTGCCTCTACCAAGGCTATATTAAAGTTTCCATGAAGTTGGATCAGTCTTTGATTTATGGGACCTTTTTCAAGTTTGGTACCCCATGGATATTCTACATGAGCTCGAGTGATGTTGTAAGTTGTGGTCCATGGATGGGTTGACCAGTCTCAATGTTGCCTCAATTTGAATCCCTCAAGGATTGTTTGGGTCTATTATTAGTATCTTTCTTTTGAGGCTCTGTTAATGCTTTGTTGAAGGAATCCCAAGGTTAGGCCTAGTTGGTTAGTTTTTTGTAATATTTTTACTACTTTGTAACTATTTCACCTTTTTTTCATGTGTTTACTAGCATATAGAGTTAGTGTGTGGTGTAGTATGGTTACTCTTTCCTAGTTTCATTTAGGTCCACCACTTTGTTATTATGTAGAAGTTTTGGAAACTACTCTTAAAAAACCATCTTTATTTTGATGTAAAGGTTATGTGACTTGTTTTAAAAACCCTCTTATTGGTTATGGGACATTTTAAAAATACTCACCTTTTAGCCATATCTAATAAAAAACCTTTCATACACTTTTTTTTATAATATCTAGTTCAAATATGTCTTGGTCATAATCATTAGTTTATATACTTTGCTAGAGTAGGGGTTTTATTTTTTCCCATATTTATTTATTATGGCCTTTTTTACCTCACTTGGATTTTTTCTATTTTTATGGATAGGATTAATTAGATGTAATTGGAGTTACATTTTAACCAAATAAATATGAATTAACTCCCTTGACCAACTACTTTAGGTATGGGAGTTAATCTTCTATTATTGACTCTCTCTTGGGGGAGTTACTCATGCCCTCCTATTTGTACATTTCTCTTGGTAAACTATTGTTCTATGGAAGATTGGTTTTGGATCTTATCTTATTTATGCAATATTATCATGTAAGTGATTTCATTTTCTTGCATCTATTATGTTGTGTAAATTCTTGAATCATTCCTATCATAAACCTATGCATTCATGATCTAGAGATCTTAGCATCCACTCTAATATGGTATCAGAGCCACTCTGGTATTTGATTGTCTAGTTTTTTTATGCTGTTAGTTTTATTTGAAATCATGAGATATATTATTTGTAAATAAAATCTAGTTTTCACAATCCATTTATGATAGTTTTTCTTCTTTGGTAGAGTCATTTTTTTTTAGAACTGGTTCATTGAAAACCATTACCATAGTTTTTTTGGTTTCTTTATGATTGGATATTTTATGTGCCTTAGTACATTTTTATACCAAAAAACCTACATGCTTATATACAACCTTAGATATGGTCTCATCTATTTAGTATTTTCATATGCTTGACCACAGTTGGTTCTATGTGTTTGACCTTACTTTTACATTTCTTTTAGATGACCCTTAGATATAATATTTTCACCTATTGAGACTACTCTCATTGTTGACAAGTCATAACTACCATTCCATGTAGCCTCTATGACATAATCAGTCGAATCAGCCTAACATCCTCACTAGAAGCAACTTGTGGCTATAGTAGGGAGATACAGCCCACCCCCTACAACCCCCTAGCTAGGTGTGAGTTAGTCAAGAAGCATCACAAAAGACTCATATAGTTTCAAAGGCTTGAAAGTTTCTTTCAAAATAAACTAGGTCTATTCAAGTTTGCCCTAATATTTTTTAGCATATTAAATTCTTTTTTTAATAGGTTGATTTAAAACAAGGTCAAATATGCTAATTTTATTTTAATGCACAAGTAATGCATAAGAGGATTGGTTAGGTTTAGCATTGTTAGTGGATATTTTTTTAAATTTTTTATAAAATAATTTATCGTGGGTAAAATTTATAAAGAAAGTGTTATTCATTTTTTCACTTGCTCACATTGTAATGGCTTCCTTGGATACATTATCCATTGAGTTTAATGCCCACTTTTATTTTCAAAATCTTATTTTTTGATCCATTACAACAATTTCTAAAGACACACTATTGAATGAGTTTGATACTTTTGAGCATGCATTTGCAACATTTTTTTTGGGGGGGGGTCATCATTTTATAATTTAGAGGGGATGTAATTTTTCTATGTCACTATTTCATTTCTACTTACACTTTCATTTCTACAAAAACTACAACTAATGCTACTACTATAACATATTTATGCACTGATAGATTTAAGTTTAATCAACCCATTAACTCCCTTTAACTATCATGAATGGAAAATATAGATGACAATAATTATAAGGAGTAAGGGTTTGTATATGATAACCATGGGTGATGAAACTAAGCCTAACACATATGTAGATATAATTAAGTGGAATAACTATAGTGATGAAACCTATGGGCTATTATGTCTTTCTATAACACCTAATATTTTAATTCACTTAGAGCCTACGAAATCACCTCATGATATATGGACCATTTTGGGTAAACTATTTAGAGAGCAAGATTTGATGAGAGGTCACGATCTTGCGAATGAACTCGTTAGCCTAAGTCCTTGAAACTATGACACCCTTTAGGATTTATTCACTAAGTTCAAGTACTTGAAATTGTAGTTAAAAGAATACATGATAAATAAAAAATATGAGCAACTTATTATTTTTGTACTCTTTGAATTAGGCCCTGACTATTTGGTCTTTGTCTCTACTTTCCATGCCACTAAAAATGTTTTGGGCACTGCATATAAATTTCCCTTTTTAGATGATTCCATTGATGAATTAACCAGAGAATAAGACAAGTTGATCCAAATGGGAACATTAAAGTACACAAAACCTCAATCCCTAATTTATGGGAATGGAAAAGCAAATACTTTAAACAAAGAGAAAATGAAGAAGAATAAGGATCAAGAGAAGAATAAAGAATCAACCTCTACCAAAACTAATATTGAAGCCTCCTCTTCTAATGGAAAACCTAAAATATATAAGGTTTTGTGTGCCCACTATAATAAAAATAGGCATGATGAAAACAAGTGCATGAAGAATTAAATAGATCACATAACTCACCTCCCAGAGAAAAACAACATAGGTGTTCCTAAGTCCATCAAGAAAAAATCATCTACCTAAGATTCTACTAAGGTAAAAGATAAGACAAAAGAGAAAGAAAAGGACAAGGATCTTGTAATATTTGTAGCTTCAACATTTTCATGGGTTATTGAATCAGGTTCTTCTCATCACATGGGCTCTTCACTAGTTTTGATTTCTTCTTTATATCCTTGTAGCATATCTTCTATTAGTTTGGGTGATGACACTTCTATACCCATTGTAGGGAGAGGGTATATTGAAAAGGAAGGAGGAACATTCAATAATGTTTTAAGTGTCCATTCTCTTTCAACCAATCTCTTATTAATGTATCAGATCACTCATATCAATAAAGCCATGAGGGTTGAGTTTTTACCAAATTCATTTATTATTAGGGAGTTGCATAGTGATTCTACAGTGGCAGTGGGTAGAGTATATCACCAAGCTAGATTATACATGTTTTCATATTTTTCACCTAATTCTTCTCTAACATCATTAATGACTCATTTAGATGGAGTTAAAAAATTATGGCCTGATTGATTTTTCCACCTTAACTATTGCTACCTTGAACAACTTAACAAAAATGACATGGACATAGGCTTTCTTCGAGTTTAATTATCTAAGGGAATTTATGAGGGTTTCTCTATTGAAAACCATCTTGAAGCAAAATTTTACAAAGGTAAAGCCTAGAGGGCATCACAAGAATTTTAGTTAGTACACAGTGATGTATCTGGACCTTTTCCCAATCTTTATTTTATAAAGGATAAGTACATTCTCACTTTTATTGATGATTTCTTGAGATATACATGGGTCTACTTTCTTAAGAATTTTTTTGAAGTGTTTGAATATTTTTAAGACTTCAAGGCACTTGTTGAGAAATAATTTAATAAATTCATCAAGGTTCTTTGAATTGACAATAGAGGTGAATATGTTAGAAACATATTTGATTAGTTTTTCATCATAGAGGGTATTGATTTACAGTGGATAGTTACATACTATCCTTCATAGAATGGAGTTGTATAATTCAAGAACATGTCCTTGAAAGAGATGGCTAACTTTAAGATTCACTCTAAGTCCTTGGAACCTTAGTATTAGGCCAAATCCATTAATAATGATTGTTATATCAAAACAAGGTTCCTCACAAAGCTTTGAAAGGCATAACACCCTTTGAAACTTAGCATGGAAGGAAACTAGAAGTTGAGCACCTTAGAGTTTTTGGATCTCCATCTATGGTACATATACCTAATAAAATATGTAAAGATATGAAAACTCAATCTAAGCCTTGTATCTTTGTAGGTTATCTAGATGGTGTCAATGGATACCACATTCTACATCTAACCACACATTAGTTGTTTATAGAGAGAATTGTTCACTTTCAAGAGAATCCCAAAGGATCAACACTTGATACTTATTCTCTTTCATTGGATTTACTTAGACTTGATGATTATTCTTTTAACTTGGATCATCCAAAACAAGTTAATGAGCTAGGGTCTTCTTATTCTTCCAATTCTAATAATGAGGGAAGTGATGGGGAGTCTTATACATCCACCTCTAGTCATGTTTTAGAGGACAAGAATTCAGTATCTGACTCACCCACATCTAGGTCCCTTTTGGCTAGGTAGACACTTCAGAGTGTAGGCACTTGGGCAAGGGATCTAATAGATGAAAAATGTACTTGAGTAGACTATTGGACTAGTTCACATGATTTTTTTTTTTAGTTTTAGATCTACAAACATTCTGAGAGGCTTCAGGCATACCTATGGATTCCTTCCTCCTTACTTCAAGTTTCACTAGGTGTCATTTAGACCCTAATGTATACTTATTATGGAAAGATGATTATTTATTGATACTGGTCCTTTATGTTGATGATCTTTTGATCACTAAGAATTCCTCATCTATTACAGTAATGAATACAACTTTATAGAGTATAGTTTACATGAAAGACTTGGGTATTCTGCATTACTTCTTTACCATTGAGATTTCATAGTCTAATTTAGGGATTTTACTTATAGAACCCAAGTATGCTCTCAATATTTTGGATCAATTTCATATGGTTGATTGCAATCCATCTCTAACTCCCTTTCTGTCATGAATCAAACTTGAGACTGATTGCTTTACACATTTGGTTGATGCCACTCGATATCAATAACTTGTTGGTAGCCTCATTTATTTGACTCATACTAGGCTTGATATTTCATATGTAGTAGGCATTTTTTCATGATTCATGCAGGAGCCCCATGAGCTGAACTAAAAAGTAGCTAAGTAGATAGACTTAGAAAATTCATTTATGGCCTCAAATAGTCCCCTCAGGTTTCATATGCCAAGATGGATTCCTTCCTCCTTAAAGTTTCACAAGGTGTCATTCAAACCCTAATGTATAATTATTATGGTAAGATGATTCTTTATTGATACTAGTCCTTTATGTTGATGATATTTTGATCACATAGTTGACATGAAATATTTTGGTATTCTACTTTACTTCCTTGCCATTGAGATTTCATAGTTTAATTTAGGGATTTCACTTGCACAACCCAATTATACTCTCAATCTTTTGGATCATTTTCACATGGATGATTTCAAGCTATCTCCAACTCCCTTTCTATCAGGAATCAAAATTAAGACTAACTATTATATAGCTTTGGTTGATACCACTTGATATCAATAACTTGTTGGCAACCTCATCTATCTAACTTATTATAGGCCTAATATTTCATATGTCATAGGCATTGTTTCAAAATTCAAGTAGGAGCACCATGAGTTGCACTAGAAAATAGCTAAGTAGATATTCCACTACATTTAGGGATCTTATAGATTTAGAATTTAGTATAGATTTAGCATAGAGGTTGACTTGGTTGGTTTTATAGATTTAGATTGGGCTAGAAATACTTAAAATCATAAATTCACTTTAGTTGACAATTCTTCTTTAGGTTATAGTCCTATTAGTTGGTCTAGAAAGAAGAAAATTTTTATTGCTATAGCATCCATATAGGTAGAGTAAAAAGGAGCTATTAAAATAATCACTAAGGCTATTTGGATTCAAAGGGTTATATTAGGTTTGACATTCCTTTCAATTAGCCCACCATCATCTATTATGATAATTGGAGTACCATTCAGATATGCATGAATCCAGTTCAACACCAATAGACCAAACACATTGATTTTTAGATTCATTTTATTTGAAAACTTATTCATGGTCAGGTCATCAACTTGAGATTTTTCTAGTCTTCAGATTAGTTTTTAGATATCTTTACCAAAACCTTCAATGAGAGAAAGTTCATTCATCTATGATCTCTTCTTGGGGTAAAGTATATATCAACAACAACATTATCTTTAGGGGGGCCTTCTATCCTCTTCACTTCTTGTATGTATATTTTTTGTGGGGGAGTTTTTCCTATGGGTTTCTCCTTTTCTCTACTTTATGGAAGATTAATTTGTATTGGGTACTTAATCAGACCTAGTTATTGGGATCAATTTTTTTACAATACCCACCTTAGCTATGTCTATTGGGGGTGTTAGAGTAGGGGTTTAATTTTTCCCCTTATTTATTTATCATGTGATTTTTTCATTAGTTGGGGTTTTTATAATTTCATGGATAATATTACTTAGGTGTACTTAGAGTTAAATTTTAATCTAATAAATAAAAGTAACTTACTTGACTAAATATTTTGGGTATGGGAGTTGTTATTCTATTATTGGCTCTTTGAATGCCTTTTTTGGGGGAGTTACTCTTTCACTCCTATTTATACATATCTCTTGGTGAGCTATTGTTCTATGGAAGATTGGTTTTGGCTCTTATCTTGTTTATGCAATATTATCATGTATGTGATTTCATTTTCTTTTAGCTATTGTGTTGTGTACATGTTTGACTCATGCCTATTAAAAACTTGTGCATTCAATTGATCTATAGATCTTGACATCCACTCTAATACTTATTGGTTACTACTAATGGAATTTATATCTCTTTAGATTTCCCCTTTACATCTCAAATCTAGGTAAGACATTGTTAGTTAGTTCTTTTCATATAGTTATTAATTATATCCTTGATATCCTTATTACAAATAGTTATTACTTACACTACATCCCCACACATCATGTATGTATTTTTAAAATATTAGGGTCTTCTCCTTTTTCCTATATTAGAGGATATTTATATTTTTGATCATATTCACCCTAATTACACTTTGTGCTTGAGCTAGGAAATTGTGAGTTAGAGGAGATTTGAAGGTTACACTCGAGGTAGTTGAAGAAAATAACATATACAAGAGAATATATCTCTCAAGAGAAATGGAAAATAGGATGTGTATTTATACTGAAGGTGTTAGACATACAATAATTGAGAGGGGGGGGTGAATCAGTGAGCCTAGATATTTCAATTACAATTGTAGTCTTTTCAAACTATTAAATAATCAACATATATCAACTTGATGAAGTAACATTAACAAGAGAGATCATTCATTCAATGTATACACAAGATGAAACACATAACACATAATTCCTATGGGAAATTGGGGAATAAAACCCATTCTCAATCCTTCAACACATGGACTAATATCCTATAATAAATTAAAAATAAGAGACTGATCAAATCTTTTAGACTAGTAAACCTTGATCATATCCTCCTAACCAAAGGTATTTTGTAAAACACCTATTTCACAAGAAGAAAATACCCCTAAGGAAGATCAAGTCCTTTAGAACCTCCTTGAAGTGAACACCTTCACCTTAAAATTGATGTTTTCAACACTTGATGATGGATCTCTATTTATATAATTCATGTACAAACTTCCTCTCTATCTCATATAAGACTCTCACATAGGCATGACACAATATCTCTCCTTATTCACTCAAAATCTCCTCATATGCACACTCAGACCTCTTCGCATATCTCAAAATTATAACAACATTTTATTAACATAAAAAATATGACTTATAGGTCATACACATAGTCATCAATCTACTCTTCTTATCAAGTCATCCAACTAGGCATTCTACCTCTCCTTTAATCCATAACTCTCACATCCACCTTGCACAAGTCTCTCTCACAAGTCTTATATTCTAGACCTAGAAACCATCACATTTGATTTCACTAGTTATAGAGTATTCATGAATTATCAAGTCCAAAAAAATTATTTTTTAGACATAATACATGCTTTCACCCTTAAGGCATCTCACATGGGTCACACTTAAGCATAACCTAATTTCAAATAGGCCTAAGTCACTTTTAAGTCATATGGAGACCTATTCAGCTCATTAACACTTCTTCGAGCAAACTATAGAACATGAAGACACTTTAAAAAATCATGGACCCATTACACATGATCTATAATTCATCCTTAAGTTTCCATATCTATCGTAGTACACTTCTGATTAAGCACAAATTTTTTAAACAATATTCTATGCACATAATCACCATGAACGAATACATAGTCAACTTGTAAACCTTTATTCATATTACATACGATTGGTCAACATTAATAATGCACATAGAGTATAATTATGGAGTATAAAACATGATATAATATATAATTCATCATTAAAAATTGAAACAACATCATCACAAGCTCAAACATCCTTCTCGAGTTACTTGTAGAATACACACGAACACATAGTCAACTTTAAACCTTCATAACTATGTCTATACACACAATTAAACCTTAAAATACATATTTATAGATGAAAATTTAATTCCTCTACAACTCTTATTTTTAATACATGGTTAAATTATATCTATATCAAAAGATACGGCCTTAAAAATAGACACTAGTATTTCCTTTGCAAATTCAAATATTCAAATGCAAACAATCATAGTTAAACTTCAAATACTATGCTCACATATTGAGTCATCACTACTCATATTAAAAATACACCATCGATCTTATTTTATGAATCTAAACCTATAACACATAGTTCACCAATACTAAATGTTAAACCTTGAACATGTTGATCTCATCTCATGTAATCTTTCAATATTGACTCATCACACACCATTAATCTCTGTGGATCAGTCAGATCTTTACCTTATATCACTCACCATTTGATATTTCTCAAAACCCATATTATCATGAAACTTGGCACCTTCACATGCCTTTTAAGTACTTATATTTTTAACCATTGAGCACTTGTCCTCATCTTGCTACTTCCTAAGTCCTTAGAGCTAACACACTCTATTGATCCTTTTGTAAGGAGCTTGATCTCTACTTTCATTAAATAATGAACACTTTGATCTCTTTGACTTATTATGCACTATAAATATTCATTTTATGATCAATTTTGAGCCATTATATCTCTATCTTGTCTTGATCTTTAACATTATACAAAATAGACTAAGTATGGGGACCATTATTTATTTGCCTATAAGGTCAACTTTTCACCTCCATATCTTTTGCTTTTCTTAAGCACATATTCTAAAAATTGAATTATATGATATCCTAACATAGAAGAATCCAACCATGTGTAAATATATTCCTTGAAAATTAACATGCATGAGATATAATGAAATTAAAATACTCACTCAAATTTTTCTGCGACAAAGCTAATTATGTCAAAAACTTGTTTGGGAGGCCAACTTTGAACATGTATAACTTTTGACGTGCTTTAGTGCATGATCTTAAATTTAGAAAAAATACACTAGAAAAAAAAAAAAATCATATGATAAATTTATACTAAAACATTGACACATGTGGGATATTCCATCACCAAACTATTTACTTGGTTCTTTCTTGCCTCATGCAAATTTAGCTAAGTATGGGAAAACAATGTCAAATTGCTTTGGAGTCCAAATTTGCACTTGCATATATTTTGTCATGATTAGCTAAATGACATGAGATTCAGAACATAATAAATAGGGAATAATGTGATCATAACCATATGAATAACTCTCATTGACTCATCCATACATGGAAATGGTGATGTCATAAAATTGCCTACTCAAATTTTCTATCACTAGACCCTCCAAAATGTCTAAATGAGAACAATGATGAACCGGATAAATTTCACTCATGAAAACATGATATAAAATCATCATTGACCATTAATAGGACCAATTTCACATGCTAAATACTTCAAACTCATCCTTGAACATCTCTAACCATGCCAAAATTGAAGATCAACCAATCTAACATTAAACACACTAAAACAAGCACATTACACACTTTGTCATTATCACATAGGATAATAAGGCACTTCATCCACTCACCAAGACACCTACATGAAATTACCATGACATCATTAAAAACTCTTTAATAATATCTACCTTTGTCATTGATGTCAACAAACATCATCTAGCTCACCTTCTCTCTCTTCAAGCACTCTCATAATAAGAACTTTATCCCCCTTTGACACAATGAAAAAGTGGGAAAAAAATGATCCTAAGGACCTAAAAATATTAAAAATAGGAGAATACCACCTTATAATATGATACAAACTCTCCCTTACCTTGAGCCTACCTATTCTTGCCTTAACAACATCTTTCTTACTCCATGCCAACACTCTCTTCAACCAAGCACTGTAACCAATGAAGAAAGAACACAAAAAAGAACTAAAATATGATGGAACTTACCAAGAAAAATATAATAAATACTAACCCTAATCTTTTTGATCCATTTCACCATTTGAGCATCTTCAGATCTCTATACACTATGAGGAACCACCATACAGGCTTACTAGTCTTCTCTCTCAAACCACCTCAAGGACCACCAATAGACTTCATGCCACACACCAAATAAGAAAAATTATCTAAAGTAACCTGAGAATTCACCTTGAAATACTCATTTCTTGCTCTTTTGGAGAAATTGAACAAAAATCACATCTTCAAGACTAGGCCTATCTAGACTCCTTGTAGCCCTACTTGGAACTTATAGAGCCCACAATTTTAAATAGACACATCTTCAAGACTTGAAACTTCATATCTAGAAAAATCTAATATTCCCCCTCAATAAAATCAATTTTCATCACCTATCTCATCTTTTATAACATACTTTTTTACAAACTTACTAGTTAATTATGCCTCCATCTTGACAAAAACATGAATAATTTGAAAAACATGAACGTTTAGATCTCTTTTAATCTTCATTAAACAACCCATTTGTCCCATTAAACCTATTAATAAATATCATGCCTCAAATCACAAGGTAAACCACTTTTCAAGAAGAGCTCAAAACCCTAGAAACTTAAAACAAGCAAGGTCAACAAACCTCCTTCTGGTTAGCATCCACCTCTAAAACTTATTACACACTTGGAGACACCCATCACACACTTCTAGACCATGATTTGAGATTCCACACCATTTATAACCTCTACTTACTATAACCCATTTTAGGACCTACATACTCTTAAGCACAAAGTAGGAAAACCAAGAACAAACAAAAATATCTAATTACACATAAAAGACCTTCAAAGCTTGGAATCACCTAGAACACATCATAAAGAAGTGTATAGACCTTTCTAAGAATCAAAATTTTCTTGAAATTACATCAATCTCATGAAGCCACTTGGAACCACCCATTTTGACTCTATACTATAGCTTCTTTACAAACTAATAGAGAAAACTCATGAAGTTGTTGCTCCCCCTTAACTAATGACCTTTTATGATCAACACAAGTCTTCATAAATATTGACATTAGGATCTTGGGCACACAAAATTTATTCTCCTTAAGAAATATGTCTCTTAAGAAGCATAAGCAAAGACACCCTATTTCATAATTTCCTAAAATAATGTAAAACTAGGAGTTGCCCATAACTCCTCATAGTCCTTCTCCTCCTTGGTCATATGATACTTGTAGTTCTTTTTCTTGTTATTCTTAGGCTTAAGAGAAGAAACATGCTTGACCACTATAACATTTTATTTTTCTTCTAAGATTGGATTGATAATACATGGAGACAACATAGATTTATGACATACCTTTTCATTTATAGAATCTTCCTTGCAGCTTGAAACCTCATCACTAGGTACTGACAATTGATGTTATTTGAATGATACTTGATCAGAAACAACAAGATGCTCACTTAGATCCATACACACCTTAGAACTATCCTCAACCAATATCTTTCTCTTATCCTTGAGCTTGGTTTCTTCATTCTCAATATGAGCAGACAAAGAGATCCCTTGACATTCTTCAACTTGTGTAACATTCTCCACCATATCAAATATATTACTTAGACCTAAATACTCATCATGAATCACACTTACCACCTTTGTCTTCCATGAGTTAACTTGATTTATTCCTTGAAATCTAGGATCTTGATAAAACTTATTTTGACTTAATGGCCTTTGCTTGTAAAATCTAGTAATGTGACCCCTTTGTTCATAGTTGTATCAAACCATACTCCTTGATGGAAACTTAACTTGTCTTACCTTGTTTAGACAATGTTTTACAAAGTTTCCCACATCATGATAGTTAAAACACTCAACCTTTCTCACACCTTTTGACTGATGAACCCCATCATAGTTCTATGTATATTCATTTTTAATAGGTCTCTTACATTCTCGAGCTCTATGCCTAAACTAATTACAAGTATAATAATAACCATTTAAATTCACATACCTCATGGCATTTAACTATCTAATCTATTTTCTCTTAATTCTACCAGTACCTTCATTTTGTGTTTGATGATTTGTCTTCAAAGGCTGATCCACCTTGCTCTTATTGACATTCATGTCAACTTGAGAAAAAACTTTGGGATCTTCATTAAAACCCAATCCAAATCTATCATTAGCTAAATTTTAACTATTTATGAGATTATCCATATCATTAGAACTCTTATCAAAATTGAAAAATGATTTTACCTTGCTTGTAGATTTATCTAACGCTTCTTTCAAAGACACAATCTTAGAAGCATACCTTGAGCATTCTTCTTCTTTGTCTATTAAATTTGCAAACATAGATTCCAACTTAGAATTAAGAAACATGACAACACCTTCATGATCTCTAGAGTCTTCAACCAATCTTGCTTCAAAGACACTAAATTTATCCTCATAGTACTTGAGTTTAAATTTCATCTTCTTATTGATCTTTTACTCAATCTTTAGTTATTCAATAACATTCATCAATTCAGTCTCATAGTCCACTTCATCTTCATCATCATTTAAATCACTCAAAGTAGACTCCTTTTGATGTGAGCAAATACCTTTCTCAACCATGAATAGATCTTCATCTTCAATAGGACCATCATATTCATGATCATACTCTGAGTTACTAACTTCACTCTTATCTAATGAGCTACAATCTTATTTGGTGTAGAGACTCTTCTTGTCCTTGAAGTACTTTTTCTTGTTGTTAAACATTTTGAATGCTCTTTTTCTTTTATTAGCCTAAATAATCTCTTGCCATCATCATGATCTTTATCATGCTCTTTATCATCATCATTCTTAGAATTATGAGGGTACTTATTAGTAAAATGTTCAATCTCACCATAATTGAAGCATTTGAGGGGTAGTTTACCTTTATACTTGCCTGAATCTGTTCCCAATATACTTGAAATCAAAGTAATTAGTTCATCCTCATCTATATTAGAAATATCATCCTCCTTGAGTTTCATAACTTGGAACTTATTTTTTGTCTTCATTTTATTCTTGAAATCTACTTTCTTCTTTGGTGGTATATCATCATTCTTTCTCATCTCATAAGCAGTAAGGGTGCCATGCAATTGATTCATCTTGAACTGATTAAGATCATGACTTTATTCTATAGTAGATACTTTTAGTTAAAACTTGGGAGATAGATACATTACTACATTTTGAATAATAGTATCCTCTTTAAGGTTCTCTTTAAGACATTTGAGAATGTTCATAATCTCATCAACTCTATGCAAAAAGGATACCACATAGTCTTATTTATTCATCTTGAGACTTTTAAATTATCTTCTGTGAGTTTATAAATTAGTAAGGTTGACCTTTGAATCTCATTTATAAATGATCTATATTTTATACCATATCTATTTAGTAGATTTAAAATTAATTACCTTGGTGTATTCAGTCTCTTAAAGACCACAAGTGGAAGCATTCATTGCCTTGGAATTGTTCTCAAACAACTTCTTGTTTGTAGCACTAGATGGAGGAGTAGTAGGAGCAACATAACCATCCACAACATATTGCCATACATCAAACCTTAGGGACATAATGTATGTATTAATCCTTACACTCCAAAATTCATAATTAGATCCATTAAACATTAGTGCTTTCTTAGTAGACAAACCTCCTTGATGACTAACCATATTGTGCCTTAGATCATCTTCAAGCTATCAAGTCATTACCAAAGGACCTACTATGATACCAATTATTAGAGTTAAAATCACTAAGAGGGGGAGGGAGTGAATTAATAAGCCCAAATATTTCAATTAAAATTTTATCCCTTTTAAAATATTAAACAATCAACGTATATTAACTTGATCAAACAACATTAACAAGAGAGCTCATTCATTTAATGTATACATAAGATCAAACACATAATACATAGTTATTATAAAAAAACCCTCATATGGAATAAAATCCATTTTCAATACTATAACACATTGACTAATGTCATATGATAAATTACAAACAAGAGATTGATCAAATCCTTTAGACTATAAAATCTTGATCATATCCTCCTGACCAAAGGTATTTAGTGAAACATCTATTTCACAAGGAGAAACTACCCCTAAAGAAGATCAAGTCCTTTAGACCATTATTGAAGTGAACACATCCATATTAGAGCTAATGTATTCAACATATGATGATGGATATTTATTTATCTAACCCATATATAAACTTCCTCTCTATCTTAGACAAGCCTCTCACATAGGCATGCTACAATCTCTCTCTTTCTTTACTCAAACTATCCTCATATGCACACTAAGACTTCTTTGCATATCTTCAAATTTAAAGACCAATTTTATAACATCATAAATATTACCTAAAATTTATACACATAGTCATCAATATAATCTAATTATGAAATCATCTAATTAGGTACTATACTTCTCCTTCGCTCCACAACTCTCACATCCACCTTGCACAAGTCTCTCTCACAAGTCTTGTACTCCAAACCTAGAAACCACCACATTTGATTTCACTATTTATAAAGAATTAATGAATTATCAAGTCTAAAAACTTTATTTGTTAGCCACAATACATGCCTTCATCCTTAATTCATCTCACATGGGTCACACTTAAGCACAAACTACTTTCAAATAGGCCTAAGTTACTTTTAATTCCTTAGAGACCCATTCAACTTTTTGACACTTCTTCAAGAAAATTTAAAAACATAAGAACACTTTTCAAAAGCATGGAACCATTAAAAATGATCTAAATCTCCTTCTTAAGTGTCTATATCCATCACAAAACCCTTCTACTTAAGCACAAATCATTTAAACAATATTCTGTGTATACAGTCACCATGAATGAATACACAGTCAAATTGTAAACTTTTATTCATATTACATACAATTGTTCAAAACTTAATAATGAAATGAAATCATCTTTATGGATTCTAAAACATTATCCAATGTCTAATTCATCATTAAACATCGAAACAACATCAATATAAGCTTGAACATCCTTCTCAGGTTATTTGTAGAATACACATGAACATATAATCAAATTTTAACCTTCATAACTATGTCTGTACACATAATTAGACCTTAAAATTCATATTTAAATATATTATTTGGAGTATTATACAATTTTTATTTTTATTTCATGGTCAAATTATATTTATATCAAAATATATAGCCTAAAAACTAGACATTGGTCTTTCTTTTGCAAATTCAAATATTCAAATGCAAACAATCACATTTAAACTTCAAACACTATGATCACATATCAAGTAATAAATACTCAAAATAAACATGTAAAATCAATCCTATTATATTAATTTCAACCTTTAATACATATTCCACCAATTCCAAATGTTAAACCTTGAACATGTTAACCTCATCTTATGTAATCTTGCAATATTGGCTCATCGTGCATTGTTGATCTTTGCAGATCAGTCAGGTCTTTACCTTATAACACTCACCATTAAATATTTATCAAAAAACCCATGATAATGACACTTATAACCACAAATTTAATTTTTATCACTTATATCATTAATCATTGAGCAACTAGCCTCATCTCACTACTTCATGAGTCCTTGGAACAAACACGCTCTATTGATCCTTTTGTAAGGAGATTGATCTTTAACTTCATTAACCAACAAAAACTTTGACATATTTGACTTACTAAATTTCATATATATTCACTTTATGATCACTTTTGAGCCATTATATCTCCATCTAGTCCTAAAATTTAACATTGTTCTAAATAGACTAAGTATGGGGACCATTGCTTATCTACTTGGAAGGTCAACTTTACACCTCCATATATTTTGCTTCACTCAAGCACATGTTCTAAAAATTGGACCATATGATCTCCTCACATAGGATAATACAACCATTTTTTAATATATCTCATATAAAAATCACATATGTGGGATATAATGAGATTAAAATGCTCACTCAGATTTTTTGCCATAGAGCCAACTATGTCAAAAACTTGTCTAGAAGGCCAACTTTGAACATGCATAAATTTTGATGTGCTTCAATGCAAGATCTTAAATTTAGTAAAAATTAAATATAAATAAAATTGATAAAAAAAAATATGATCAATTTATCTTTAATCATCTACATGTGTGAGATATTCCATCACCAAATTGCTTACTCATTTCTTTCTTACCTCATACAAATTTGGCTAAGTATGAGAAAAAAATGTCAAATTACCTAGGAGCCCAACTTTACACTTGCATATTTTTTATCACACTTAGGTGTATGACCTAATAACTATCACATAATGAATAGGGACTAATGTGATCATAACCATATGACCAACTCCCCCTGACTCATCCACACATGATAATGGTGTCATCATCAAACTACCTACTCAGATTTTTTGTCATTGGACCCAAAATGTCTAGATGAGAATAATGATGAGCTGAGTGAATTACACTCATACATAAAATATCTCCAATCATATTTGAAATTTATAGGACCCATTTCACATGATTAATAATTTATACTCATCTTTGAATATCTCTAACCATGCTAACACTGAAGATCAACTAAGACAACATTAAACACACTAAAATAAACACATTGCACACTTTGTCATTGTCACTTAGGATAAAAAGGAACTTAATCCAATCAATACAACACTTCCATGACATCATTTAAAACTCTCCAATATAAGGTAGATAAAAATAAATTTGTACCAGGGACCCTAGGAAGAAAAGGGGGTGAACTTGGATGTATGGCATGAAGATGCACATATAATGGGGAGGGTAATTAATTGGTTCACTCAAGGGAGAAATGTAATATATTAAAATAGGATATAAATGTATAAAATATAATATTATAAAGAGAATCCAAAAGAAATAGATGAATGGATTCCAATTGGTAAGGAAGTGGAATTTGTTGAGCTTATGGAAAACTCAGTTCTAGAATTTCCTAAAGCTAAAACCCACATACATATTGATAATTATAAGGAAATATTTAGATAAAATTTGGAGATATAAGGAATTAAATAATTTTTTAGATAATAAAGTGAATTTTGTGTGATAATACAAGTGTTAACTTACATGTAATAATAGATTAAAGGTAGTAAAAGAATACATGAAAGACACACATTAGTTGAATAAAAAGAAATCAATTGAGAAGAATTGATCTTGGAATGCCAATATGAGTATGTGGAAGTATGTTATTCAATAATACCCATCTAGTTGTAAACTATAAAATTTTAATTATGTATCCAAGTGGTTCAAAAAAAAACTAGTGGAGGGGCCACCAATCGAATAGGGAGAGGCTCAATGCTTAGAATAAGTGGTCAATCATCAAATCAATAGATACCTTATCTAATTATATTTATGAGATGTTGAATAAGTTTATAGAATATATGTGTCAAATATTCCTTAGATTACATTCATAAATTATAGGGCATAGGTAATTATATCATGAGTGTAGATGATATTTATGTATTATATAGCACCTCAGTCTTGTACACTTGGAAAACTTAGACCTTGGTTATTCCTCTTAGTTCTGGACTTGTACCACTTTTTTAAGTATCATATTTGATATATATTATTCCCCTTGTCCTATATCTTGGTTCAATTAGTCTTATTTTGATGACCCAAACCTTTTATCTTCCCCATAATGCTTAAAACATGTTTATCTTTTGTCCATAAAAGTTCTAAGCATGTACCTATTTTCAACTACCAAGACATAAGTGTTAGTCTTAAACCCATGTGTCAACACTAGTGTCCTACCTTGATGCAGGTTTCCATGGACCTAAAGTTATCCTAAGTTTTTTAATGCAATAAATTTACTGATAGGAGTGGTAGATATTCACAATCACTTCTCATTCATTCCTAACCTAGAAAATACATAAGGTAACTTACCAAAGCATTTAATCAAGCACTCAATAAATTAAAGATACCTTATTTTTTCTTATTTTCATATAAATCATAGGGATAACTCATACATAGGTCTGAATTATTGAAGGATCAACCCAAGAGATATATTTTTCAAGCTATAAGCTAGGTCATTATTGTACTTATTTTCTACATATTAATTTATTTACACACAAGTCAACATGTAGGAGAGAACTACATCAGTCTGAGGTCCTCTTAAAAATGTTGGATATGTAGGCAATGCTCATTAAAAGAGGGATATTTAGGGTTAGATTGACACTATGAGCCCACTAACCCATTTTTTCCAAGGTCACTATGAAGATGTAAAACTAGGGTTTTACAATTTTATGAGTGACAGTTCATGACCCAGGTCTAAATGAGCTAGAGTGAAAGTGAAGAAAAAAATTATAAGCTTATAGATGGTCACATAATTTTATAACCTACATCTATTTTAGATAGTAGTGTTGATTCAATCATTTTAGACTAATGCTAGCGTTCACAACTCTAGAAGCACCCAATCTAGAATTTGGCAAATATTCTAAAATATTATTTTCCTATTTGTTCCAAATCCATAATTATGTCAACATCAAAATCATCTAAGTACATTGTTTATTTTTCATTTTTATATCTATCATAGTCATACTCACTATATTTATCCTATCTAAGTTTAATAAATTCAAAATATGTTATATTTGAGTTTAACATTTAATTAACCTATTGTAGATTTGATCATCACCCTTGTGCTCATTTATATATTCTTAACCTTATCTACCCAAATAAGATCCTTATCCAATTTAAGGTTAAACATACTCTGTTGTAATGTTAAAATACCATATGTGGCCTCTATCTTAAATTCCATCAAGTGGACTGAGCATAATATATCCGTTAAAAAGGAGGATTTACCATTTTAACATCTTATAAATAGTTGTTTGATACTCTACATCTAAGTGCATGTTTGTAAAAAAAGATAAAATGATTTCATATGGATAATGGTTTAGGGATCAACATTTGCAACATATCCTTTCTCTCCTTAATTGGCATTGAACCTTTATATTTTAAACCATCTGACATGAGTATCAAGGGATTTGATAATGTTTCACAATAAGTTTTGGGATCAAATAACATTAAATATTACCATGGTCCCTTGAATATTACCTACTTTGTGCTAAGTTATGAAAAATGATTTGAACTATAAAATTATCTTAAGATAGACTTTAATATAAGAGATGGGGTTCTTTCTATGTTATACACATGCTTAAAATTTAGTCATTGAGGATTCATTTAATCATTTCTAATGGATACTAATCCCTTAAAACATTATGTAATTTTACAAAAACTAATAATACTACAATGAAATACTATAATCCTAATTTTGTTTCTTTTTTTTTTACTCAAATATGGGTACAATGGACAAGGGTTAGGTAGAAATGAGAAAGGAATAGTTCAATCCATTTGTCTTGCAAAAGATAGAAAATGATACAATTTGGATTTTTTTGAAAAAAACTATAAGACACAAGAACATCTCTCAAAACATAACTTGTTTTAAAAAGACCAAAAAATAATGTATGAATACCTCTACAACTAAGCTCAAATTGGTCAACCCTCATTTAACCGATAAAGGTGTTTTCTTGAAAATTTTGATATTAGACGAGTTCTCCAATGATGAATCATTACTAGAGTACCTGAGGGAATATGAGGATATCCCTTAATTCTATCATAAGAATAAGTTTTCTCATCCCACCTTTGCTCATGCTTACTTTAGTGAGAGTGATGCTACCAATGTCCAACATGATGCATCAAACGCTATTCATACCACACCATTTATCACATAGAGATATACTTTTTTAAACTAAGAAAAGTCAAATATAACTTTAGAACTAATAAGGATCCTTGACCAATTTTACCTGCTATAATGATGAAGGATGATGAAGGAAAATCCTATCAACATGTCCTCCATGATTTTTTAAAAGTCTTTGCTTGGGCTTATTTAGATATGCCTAGGATTGATCCATTAATTGTAATGCATAACATATTATTGTATCTAGATGTAAAAACAATAACATAAAAAGTTTAAAAATATTCATCCTAAAGTGGCTTTAGTAGTAAAAGATGAAATTCAAAATCTCTTAGATGTCAGATTTATAAGATCCATTGCACATTATGACTAGGTGTCCAACATTGTCCTTGTTAAAAAATCTAATGTTAAAATTTTTTTTTGCACTGATTATCATGATTTAAACAAGGCTTGTCCTAAATATGATTTTCTATTACCTAATATTAACATGATTATAGATTCTATGGATGGATATGAGACATTTTCATTTATGGATGGATTATTATGATATAATCAAATCAAAATTAATCCTGTAGATGAAGTAAAGACCATATTTACCACTACTTGGGGTACATTTTGTTTTTGATTGAGTAAGGCGGCAAACTAGGGGCTGAACCCTATACAGTCAAAAAAGACAAGAAGGCAAGAAAACAAAAGATGCCAGCAAAGGAACAACAGAACAGTCGAGAACAATAGTCAGAAGCAAAACATAAACAATGGAAAGACCAGAGTCAAAAAGTTCAAAACTACATAACTATTGAATTAATAAGATCATTAAGTTTCTCATTCTCTGCATTTTCAGCATTCCCAAAATTACCCACCACTTCCAACATAGACATATTCAGTAGAATTTTATTTTGAAGGCCTTTGGAGAAGACCTTCTCCAGCTTTTGAATTTGGTCCTTCAAGGCCCCAATTTTGGTTTTCCAATCAGTCTCATTCTCTGTGCCCTCACTAGCTTCTTTGACATGCATCTTCCCCTTATTGTCAGTAGTTCCCATAGTGTCAACACCCTACTCTTCAGTGACCTCAAAAACTCGAGAAGCTTGTTTCCCTCCAGTGTCCTCCAAAATTTCCTAGATTTCTAGCTCTTCAGATTCTTCTTCCTAAGTTGCTTCATCTGAAGCACTTTTTGAGTAATCAATTAGTCTGGCCTTTGGGTTTGGTTTGCCAGTGATCCACCCCAATCTACGCACTCCAGAAGGGAAACCTTCCTTACTAATTTTAGAAGGCTTATGAGGTTGCCACTTTGGCCCCCCATGGCCTTGCCTAGATTCCTGTGGGTCCCTTCTGTAGTCTCTTCAAAATTTTATTCTTCTCCATCAACCTTCCTCTTCTTTCCCTTTTTGCTCGTAAAGGAGTTGGGGGTATTAATAGGGGTCTTAATAGGGGTGGAGAAAGGGGCATCATTGGTTTTGGTAGGAGTAGGGGAAACCCAAGATTCATCAATTGCATCGCCAGACACCAGGTTGGAGGGACTGTCTTCATTAACAACTTTGATATTCCTGTTTGGCTCAAGGGTGTGATGAAAATTGTAGAGATATAAAATAAGCCCTTGGTGTAAGGGAATATGGTTTATATCTAGCTTCTAATAGCATTACATCTAAAATGATTTAACAAAGGAAGGTGGTAGTTATAAAACCTAGTATAACACCCCTTGAGAGTGAAGTACTTCATGAGAATGAAGCACATTCCATCCCATGGCTCTGGAAGTTTGGTGCGCTTAAACCCTCCTTAATATGAGATGAGTTCTTCTCCTTCACCCAAAAATAGTTTGTGGATAGCCATATCCATGATTTTGGTTTTCCTTTGGAGCTTTATACCCTACATGGTCATTCTCATGGCCATAGAAATCACCTTTTCAGAGATTTCAAAGCTAATACCACCCATAGTGACCTACCTATTCAACTAGGATCTCATGAACTGCTCAGACAAATTTTTGTCATAACCATTCAGCCTTTCCAAATATGGGCTGATACCTCCTTCTTTACAATCATGCTAGACTAATGGATTATCTTTAAATTTATAGCAGGAGACAAGTTTAGTTCAAATACAGTCTCCCCCCATTCTATAATTACAGACCCAATCTGTGAAATTCCCAATTTTTGCCTTCATCTTTGAACAAGTAGCTAGCCCTTGCTTCCATTTGCACTAAATGCAGATGTGAAGGCTCATTTTATGAAATGTCCTGCAACAGTGATGTCTACTCCCATACTTTAAAATAATTTCCCCTTGGTTTTCATGATACGATCCCCATGCCTCCACCTCATGATACAAAGAATTAATAATGTTAATCAAAGAAGTACTAAGGTTATCATTTTTTGAGATCCCCGATGGCCTTCTCCATGTAGACTACCTTTGAAAGCTATCCTTGTCATCAATGTGCATCATTACTACTCCGTCATCTCCTTCTGAATGATCTCCCTAATGTTTAGGGGAATATGAGCACCTTGATGCCATACCCTCCATCCTGAGAATTGCTGACCAAGGTTGGCACAAATATCAGCGACCCTGTTGCCTTCTCTGTAGGTATAAGAAATCTCAACTTCAAAAAACTTTTGTAAAAGAAACTAGATATTAGTAATGACATCTTTTAGCTAGATTCCAACATTAGATGCTTTATTAACAACATCTATGACCATCTTAGAATCTCCTTAAATATTCAAATTTATTATTCCTAGGGATATAGCTAACTTTAATCCCCATAGTAAAGCCATACCTTCAGTGTAGTTATTGCTCTGGCAACCAATTCCACTAGCATAGAGAACATACATCCATCCTTTTTCATTCCTTATAATTCCTCCTCCACTGGCTTTACCATTCAACTTGGATGCCCCATCAAAGTTGAGTTTCATCAAATTAGGTTTAGGTGGTATCCATTTAGTCTAAAGTCTCTGTAGAATTTTGGAATTATCATACCTAGGGATAAGGTTTAAAACCTTCCATTTGGCTATAATTTGGATTTAAAATTGAGATAAGGGTTTCTCCACAACACTAATATGAGCTGTTGTAACACTTTCCAAAATGGTCCTAGTAAAGGAGTTAAACACCTAAGAAGCATTTCTAGCAGAGTCCCTGAAAATTTTGTTATTGCGCTCTTTCCATAAAGTCCAACTCAAACATGGCAGAGCTTGCTTCCATAATTCCTTAATCTAGGGATGTGTGAAGGTTGAGTTCCAACTAAGAATTACTTCTTTAAGGTCAGAATTGCAAACCCATTCAATACCAAAGTTGTTAAGTATTGTGCCCCATAAATCCTGGGCAAACTCATAGTGGATAAAGAGGTGTGAAACTGATTCCTCTTTTGAACCACATAGAAAACATCTGTTAACCAAAGTAAACCCTCTCTTTTGAAGGTTGTCCTGAGTAAGGATTTTTTTATGGGCAGCAGCCCACCAAAACAAGTTGATATTTGGAATAAGTTTATGATTCCAAACCTTTTTCCATACCTCCTTATTCTAAGCTTCAGGAGTAAGAAAATGGTAAGTAGATTTGACAGAGAATGATCCATTCTTATTCAACCACTAGTATTGTTCATCCTCCTAAGGGAAGAGAGGGATTCTGATCTCCTGAACGCACTGCTAGATCTCTCAGACTCTTAGGAGAAGCTCAGGTCTGTGCACATAGCAATCTAAAAGGTCTTTCCAACTCCTTATCCCATTGTTATTTTCCATATAATCACTGACCCTATCTCCAAAGAACTAGGTAGTCAAGTCAACAATTTCTCCATAGTTTCCTTGAGAGATGAAAGCCTTGTCCCTTAACCAAGTATCCTCCCAGAATTTAATCTGCCGATCATTTCCAAATTTTCACCTAATTCCCTATTTGAGAAGGCTTCTACTTTTTAGCATTTTATTCCATATCACAGACCCCTGGGGTAATCCCACCTGTTGAAGAAAGTTGGAGTCCTCAATGCTATGCATGTATTTGACATGCATTATTTCCCTCCACTCACTATTGTTATGGATCAGGTTCCAACTAACTTTTGAGGGAAGGGCTTTGTTCATGTTCCTGGGGTACATTTTGTTATGCAATCATGATTTTTAGATTAAAAAACACATGGGACACATATAAAAGGGACATGAATTATATATTTCATGATTTTATACACAACTATTAAAAATTATGATGATGATTTAATTCCAAAATCCAAACATAACCTAGACCATGCTACTAATTTGTGAATAATATTTAAGCACTTGTGAATGTTTAATGTTTGATTAAATCTAAAAAAATGTGTTTTTTAGGTATCTTAAATAAAGTTAATAAGATAAGTTATTTATAAAAAAGAGGCATTGAGTTTGATCTAAAAAAGGTAAAATTCATTATATAAATGACACCATTAACTAATATAAAATAGTTGTGATGTTTACAGGGTCAAATTCAAGTTACTCAATGTTTCATTTCTTAGTTATTTGATAAAATAATTCATTTCACATGTTTTTTTAAAAAAAGACACAAAATACATATGGGATTATATGTGTCAACAAAGTTTTGATAAAATAAAAACACATTTATTAAACCCATCAATAATTATCCTCCTATTCTAGATAGACCACTACTTTAATATTGGACACCTATGTGGCCCTTGGGGTCCTATTAGCATAATTTAATGATAATAAAAAAGAGTGTGCAATCTATTATATTATTCATCGACTAGTCAATTATGAATGAAAATATACATCAATGGAAAAACTATGTTTATCCTTGATTTTTATTACTAAAAAATTATGGCATTACTTGCTCAATAATGATGTTCATGTGATAATTATAGAAGATCCATTAAAGTTACTTATGAATAAAACATATATAACCAACCACATCACAAAATAAGTGATGTACTTTATAGAGTTTTATCTAAATTTTTAACTGAAAATTTAATAAAATGTCAAGTTATAACTGATCAATTGGCTCCAACTACCTTACTAGATTATTTTCTAGTCACTGAAGATTTCCATGATGAGTATAAGGCATATAATATATCCTCCAATTCATGGAAAATGTTATTTGATGGATCAAAATGTAGAATATAGGTGGGTGATGGTATTGTATATTTATACCCCTGAGGGCGAATGCATGCCTTTCTCTTATAGATTAACCTTTTCTTGAACCGACAATATAGATGAATATGAGGCCTTGATCATTAGATTATCCATAACACATAAGCTTCATATAAGAGACATCCATTTTTTTAGAAATTCCCAATTAGTTTTAATAAAATTATTAATCATTATCAAACCAAATAAGAACATCTTTTTCCATATAAATAAATGGTAGATAAAATCATAAAGACATTCAATATATTTTCTATTGATAGTATTTCACGTAAATATAGCTTCAACACATATGCTATGGAAAGTATGGCATCCTTGATTACTTTTGATATTAATTATGATCATATAAAATTTACCATATGATAATTATGAGATCCTTCCATTTATTTTGATAAAATGAATACCTTAGCCATTCTTATTATTACTCGTAATACTATAAACACATAATGGTATAGTGATATTTTTAATATTTGTTGTCAAGCCTATATACTACATTATTTTGCATGAAATGATAAATGAAAATTATAACATGAAGAACTTAATTATGTTATTATTGGAAATTATTTGTTCAAATGAAGTTTTAATGGACAATTAATTTGATGATTAAACAAAGATGAGGTATGCATTGAATTCTTAAAAATGCATGACAGTGAGTGTGATGGGCATTTCAATAGACATGCCATGTCTTGAAAAATATAATTTCATGGTTATTATTAGAATACTATGGAACAATAATACATTAAAAATATAAAACTATATTTACAATTCCAAGAATATAACAATTTAAATCATGTGTCATCACATGAGTTAAATCCAATTGTTTCACCATGGCCTTTTTACTTATGGGGTTTTGAATTAATTAAAAAGATAAACTGGGTATTTGATGGTGGACACAAATTCATCATCATAACTAAAAAATATTTTATAAAATGGGTGGAAGAAATTCCACTTGAGTTTACCACATGGGATAGCATATGTAGGTTTTTGATGACCAATATTATTTGCTATTTTGGCATACCTTCAATTATTATTTTTGATAATCGATCATCATTTAAAAATAAGATGATAAAATAAATTTTTAGTAAATACATGCTTAAGTATACCTTTTATACACCTTATTACCCATAGGGCAATGGCCAAGTAGAGGCAACCAATAAGATAATTTTTAAAATACTTGGTAAAATAGTTTGCATGATATAAAACTGATTAACACCAATAAATGTTATATTTTATAGGAATATTAAACTAGTGTCTACACACCTACTCAAACTACACCTTACTCTTTGGTCAATGGTATAGAGGCCATTTTACCGATTGAACTTGAGATACCATCTTTATATATTTCTTTTAAAGACATTGTCAAAGATAATGAATACCAAGAAAATAGATTACATCAATTAGAGAAATTAAGTTCCACATGCACATAGGATGCTAAGCACTCACGTGATTATCAATACTATATAAAAAAATATAATAAAAATGTTTTGCCATGTGAATTTTATGTGAGTGACCTAGTACTAAAATAAAATTAAAAGAATATAATGTAAAAAGAAAAAGAAAAAGAAAGTTCAAACCAAATTAGTTGGGACCATTCATAGTTACATAAAAGTTGAGAAAAGGTGTATACTAACTTACTACACTTGAAGGAAAATATTTAAAAATTCAAATGAAAATTATGTGCTTTCATAGATATATTATGTGATAACCTTCAAAACTTCAAAAATATTTTTAGTAAAAACATACTCTATTGGCTCTTTGGCATCTATATGTTAGTTCCATGTTGATTAATGGCATCTAAGTTACTTATACATACACATGTGTGTTGCACTTATACATGAGTGTTATACAATCATACACAAATACATGATCTATTCCTATTTTAGATGTTAGGCCTTCCCTCTACTCATGTCATGTGGAAATTGAGGGAATCTACTTCTTTGGTCTAGATAAACACATGTTATATCATTTTATGGTCTCTTCATTATCATGTTTAAGCTCTTATATACATACACATGCCTCTATCCATGATTATATATTTGATAGGGTACTTGATATGCTATGTACTAGACATTTTTTTCTAACACATTCAATCCATGAGCTACTATGATATATTTATAGTAGTTTATTATACTTCTATTTATGTACTTTCTTGAGTGTCTTGCCTTGATATTGTCTTGCTTGTTTAAAAATTTGAATATGATCTTTTTTGTGCCTCTTATGACTATGTGTGCTTTATTTGACATTTGAAAATGTAATTATTTGTTGCATGGACATTTGAGTAAGTCATCCTTACTTTTATGGACATTTGACTAAGTCACATTTCTTTGATTATGAAACATTTAAGCATGTCCCTTATTTGCATTCCCCTAAGACCCTTGTATGTTGACTTGATTTTGAGTCCTCTTGTATGTCTACTTTTTTTTTATATTGAAATTTTAATGATCTATAAATTTCCATGATATTTATCATACATATTAAGTCTTCATGTGATCACATTGTTCTATGCACTTCACTTTCATATTTAGCTAAACATGTTCTTCTATATGCTACATGGTTTCATTCATAGAATATTCAATTGTCTTATCCTTTTAAGGTGAGGTAACTACAAGTTTATATTGTTAATTCACCTCAAAAGGGAGGAATATTAGTGGGGGAATTTCATAAATATAAGTTATTTAAATTTGGCATAATTTTTAGATTTAATGAAGACATGCTTTGGAAGCATGTTCTCCACACTTCTTCACAATTGGCATAGTTTATAGATTTAGTGGAGGCATGCTTTAGAAGCATGTTTTCCACACTTATTTAAATTTGACATAGTTTTTAGATTCAGTGGAGGCATGATTTAGAAGCATATTATGCAAACTTATTTAGTATTTTGCCTAGTTTTTATATTTAGTGGAGGCATGATTTAGAATCATGTTCTTCACACTTATTTAGTATTCAACACACCCATATTTAATGGTGTCATGGTTTAAAATCATGTTATCCACACTTATTTACATTGGAACATATTTTAGTTTTCATATTTTTACATATATAGTAGGGTCATGTTATGGTAAGATGCTACCCACACTTGTTCAACAAATTTAAATTAGCCAAAGTACATAGTTATATGATTCAAATTCACAGTTATGGCAGAATTCTATAAATTACTACCATTATTATACACAATTTTAGCATGAGACATATCTAAGGTGAATATGATATGAAATTTTTTCCTAACATTACTAATTATAAATTAGTTTCATATTTTAAAACACTCTTCTATGGACAATCATCACCCACCAGGATGGACTTTTACAAACTATATAGAACCAATCTACTATAGTAATTGGTTCAATTTTGGTATGGTTGAGGTGATTAAATCATTTAATCTTTAAAATTTTTTAGGTTATAATTGATTATATCATCTAGATTCACTAATTTGATAGTGTGAGTTGACTTAGTTCACTCATACTCACTAGGTTATAAGTATGATTGGGTTACACGATTGAGCTAATCTTAATTACTAGGTGGCAACTCATATTTTATCTAAGGTTAGGGGCATGTGACTTCCAATATATTTTTATTTATATCTCATTATATATATGCACTTTATAGATTTATATATTTGTTCTAATCTCAATTTTAGTGATTCATTATGATACATCTTTTAAATCAAGTTGCCAATAGGGTAAGATAGTTGCATTGATACATATGTGTACTCCTAAACCTTACTCTTTCAATTTTAATCACTTCAAATAATTTTAATTTAAAATTATATTAATTTATTATATAGTATAACATGATCTTAGTTTTAGGTCAATCACCAAGAAAACACTCAAGTTAGACTCATGTAAAGACAAGGTGTAATACATAATAAGTATGCATTTATTCTCTCTTAAACCAATAATTTCATTACTAGATTAAAGGGGGAAAATTTAGATGATATTTATGAATTATATATCACTTAAATATTTTACACTTGAAAAACTTAGATCTTGGTTATTCTTCTCAGGTATGGACCTTACCTAATTTAAAAAGTCTCACATTTACTCTATTTTGTGTCTCTTGGCATATCTCTTGGTCTAACTAGTCTTATGTTGATGACCAAAAAATTATATATTTCCAATAATACTTAAAAATTAATTATTTATGCCCCCACAAGTTATAATCATGTACTTATTTTCTAACTATCAAGACACAAGTGTCAATCCCAAACCCTTGCATCGATGCTAGTGTCCTACCCTAATGCATGTATCTAATGCCATAAACTCATTTAATTTATAAATGATATGTATCCTAATGGTTGAAATAAGAGATTTAATATGAGATATTTCCTAATAGAAGTGGTATATATTAAAACTCACTCTTCATTCATTCCTCACCTACAAAATACCTAAGGTAACTTTCAAAGCATTCAATCAAGCACTTGAAAAAGAAAAGCTTCCCAATTTTTTTCAATTTTCATATCACTCATAAGGATAACACATACATAGGTGTAAAGTAATTAATGATCAACCTAAGTGGTATGTTTTCCAAGTTAAAATATAGGTCATTATTGTACTTTTTTTTCCACATATTACATGATTCAAACACAATCCAAAATGTATTAGAGAATTACATCAGTCTTAAGCCCTCTTAAGAGTATTGGCTATGTAGGAAATGCTCATTTATAGAGGGATATTTGGGGTCAAAGTGATACTATGCTCCCACTAACTCATTTTTCCTAAGGTTACTATGAATATGAAGAACTAGGGTTTTGAAATTTCATGAGGAGTGATAGTCCATGACCTAGATATGAATGCACTAGAGTGAAGGTGAAGACAAAATACAAAAGCATCCATATAACTAGTAAGTGTTCCTTATAGGAAACATGCATCTATTAAAAATATTAGAAACAATTTAACTATATTAGTATGATTATAATGTCCTTAGATCTAGAGGAACACAATCCAAAATTTGGCAACTATACTAAAATCTTCTTCTAGTCTGCTTCTTGCTTGTTTAAGATCCATAACTATGTTAACATTAGAATAAACTAAGTAAATTATTTATTTGTAACTTAAATATATAAAATACCTTTGTGTATTATCATTTATATATTATTAATCATATATACTCAAGTGGGATCTTTATCAAGTTTAGGGTTAAAAAACTAGAGAGGAAATTTAGTTAGTTTGTAACAATGTTGTGTGATAAAGCACACACATGGTATATGAATTTTGATCCAAATTGGATAGAATTTTATTTTAATATATTAAAGAATGGTTTTATTAAGGAATTAAATATCCTATATTTCAAACAATAGATCATACAAGTACTTAAATAGAGTAATAAAGATGTATAGAAAGTTGTATGTGCACACAATGCATAGTTCAAGATTCTTCTCTCAATTATTTACTATGACATACATCTATTTCACCATTCACAATGGTGTGTGGGTGGAATATTAAAACCATTTAAGATACATATAGAGATGAGAACATTTAAATATGCATGAGAGCAATTGGAATCTACAATGATATTGGAAGTAATACAAGGAATGGATGTAGGAATTAATCCATTTTGGAGGCACATATATCTAACATGAAGAAAAAATTGTATGAACTAATTGAAACTATAGTGTATGAAAAGGATAAAGTTATTTTTTGTAATGACTATGATATTATAGGTCACATAAAAAATGATATTATAGTTAAAAGAGTACAGGTTGTAAACATGTGTTTTGGAGTGTGTAGGGAAGCACATTAAACAAGGAGTTTTCCATATTCTACAATATACAAAGTAGACCAAAGTAACTTTATAGTATAAGGTTTGTAAAATAAATAGACATAATATTATTGATTTTAGGGGGATTCATTACATGTGGGAGGAAATATAAATGGGTTTGAGGTAAGAAAATATAGCTCCACATAGCTTTTAGAGTCAAAAATTAAATAAAAATCATGCATGTTATAATGAAAATCCATGGGTTATAATTACAATTAACAAAGACAAAATATAAATCAAGGATAAAACCAAAATTAGGTTAGTTATAAATAAAATCATTATGGATTTAACTATGAAATATTATTTTGGAGAAGAATATGTGGAGACCTCAAGTATGTTGGTTCCATATGTGATGCTTCAAGTGTGGAGCCACTAGTAAATATCAGAGATAGTGAGCCTAGTTTTTAATATATGTGTATTATAATGAGGGACACATAACCAATGAGTATTTAGACATATGCCAAAATAGTTTCCATAGAGATATGTACAAAAACTATGTATGAATGATAAAAATTACACAAAAATATAGAGGAGCCATTCAATAGAATGGAAAATTGAGGCCTCATGTTAATATCACTCCAGGAATGGGGTGAAAACCACACCAAGATAAATGGACATTAAATAAATAGAAATGGTGGTGTAAAAAAAGTAAGTTATGGTTGCAAATTACTAAAATGCACCTATCAAAAAATTGATCTTAAGATAGATGATGAAAATGATAGGAAATATCCAAGGATAAGTTCAAACTATGTGGGATATCAAAAAAATACCAAAGAGAGTTAGAATATAGGTCCCAATGTAAAATAAGTATGAGAGTTGGTTTAGATATTATTTTTGTTGAAAAAGGAAGGAATGTTTCTTTTATTGAAGACATGGCTTACATGTAGTACTAAGAAATAAAAATAACATGTCAAGGAACATATTAATGATATTTGAGTTGTAAGGAGTGATAGTTATGATTAATAATTACTTATTGATACCAAGGTCAATGATTTATAATAAAAAACATATTGATATATTTAGGAGTAAAGGTCAAAATATTGACTAAGGGTTTGTGGAAGAAAATAGAAAGTTCAAGATTGGTTCCCTAAAAAAATTCTAATAATGGAAAACATGACCCAATCCAAGATAATTTGAGCCTTGAAGAGTTTCAAACTCAAATTTATGAGAAAAAAATTCATAACATACTTCAAATTAATAGAGTTGGAAAAAAATGATAACTATGACACATTAATTGTAAGGCCTTGGTATTATAAAAAATAATCTGATATATACTTTAAACAATATTATATAGCTTTGTGAATGGGGGAAAAAGGGTTGTGATTCCACTAGATAATGAGCATGGACCAAAATATGTAAAAATTGTTGACATTGATGAAGAGATAAATGACACCTATAACGTAACCATGAAGTGAAAGTAATATCTTAATCCATGTAATGATGGGAAACCAAGCTGGAAAGTGGAACCTTAATGTCAAATACTATAAATGGAACTTGTGATAGATGGGTGCAAGATGATTACAAGGTTACTATAAAAAATGCATTAAAATTAATATAGATCATGAAAATTCATTAAGAAGTAGATAAATAAAATTCAATGCATACAGAGTGGGAACTCAATTGGTTCAATAAACAATAGTGAAATGGGTTCTATAGATTTCTCAAGTTATGATAAAGGGAATTTGAGATAAGTAAGGGGATTTTGAATAAGGTTCCAAATTATGATGTATCAATATGTGTAAAGGAATATTTAAATTTTTGAGAACTCTTATTAAAAAAATAAGTAGAGAAGGTATCAAAACTTGTTCACACATTGTGAAACATAACCTCACAATGGTGGGAAACATGTGGTCCTATATAAAATTTGGGGAAACATCAAACAATCCATTTTCATTAAATTTGAGATAATAAGCATTAATAAATGGTTAAAAGTGTATGTAAGAGCAAACAACCTTGTTGAACACCTAAAAGCTTTTGAATAGATGTGGACCTAGGTAGATTTATTCCTCCCATCTTGTTGTGGGTACATGTAATAAATAGAAATTTAAAAAAATGGGTCCATGAATTATACATTTTAAGAGAGACACAAAAAGAGATAACATAGTAGGAAGTAATCAAATAATTCTTTACAATTACATTTATATTTTAATAAACTAATCCTAGATTGAAATAACTATTAAAGTTAATGGAAAAAGTTACCTGTAGGGATGAAGTAAAAATGGGTTTTATAGTGTTAGAGAGATGAATGGTGAAGAAGGAATCAACATTAATCACTTATTTTAAGGATTGGATGAGAATAAATAAACAAAAGAAAAAAATGGATAAGGATTAAATGATGCATAGGGTGAGAAACTAAGTAGAATGTAGGAGAGTAAGAACCCTAAATCAGTTGCATATCACCTTAATATGGAGATATCCATGGATAAAAATAAGTGTAAAATACATAAGTGGATGGAGAGAAATATTACAATCATTTATATGTTCAAAAAAGGTGAAGATAGGAATAAATGTAGATATAAGGATAGCCATGATTGAAAATTACTAGACTCATGTAGAATTATCTCAACTAGTTACATTAATCAAATATTTTAGTTATTTTATCTTCAAAAACTATATTGAAATGAAAGGGGTACACAATTCATTTATAAAAATGGCTATCAATTTATGTGATAAAGCCATGTTAATGAATAAAATGCCATACTAAATGAATCTAAACTTATGAATACGATTGGAGGAAGAGATAGATAAAATGTTAAATGCATGAGTGATTTATCTAGTGGAGGAATCAAATGAATATGTATAATAATGATAATCTTAGATGAAGATGGTTAGATTTGTGTGTGTGTGTGTGTGTGAGAGAGAGAGAGAGAGAGAGAGAGAGAGAGAGAGAGAGAGAGAGAGAGAGAGAGAGAGAGAGAGAGAGAGAGAGAGAGAGAGAGAGAGAGAGAGAGAGAGAGAGAGAGAGAGAGAGAGAGAGAGAGAGAGAGAGAGAGAGAGAGGAATACATACATGATCTATTTATTAATTTTATAAAATATTCATTAGAGGGAGTATCTATGAGAGAGATATACAAATTTAATACTGGATTATCTCAATATCATCAAGTTTAGATAGTAGATGAGAATAAAGTAAAGACCACATTTTTAATAACATGGAAGGATAAATCAAAGACTACATGATTAAATGGAAAATGAGTAGTTTGCATATAATGTTATGCATTTTGGATTGAAGAATGCACCTATTATATTTTCACACATTATGGTGGATGCATTTCAAGATTCTATTCAAAATTTAATACAAATTATTAGATTATTTATGGGATTTTGAAATATCATTATAAGAATCTACACATTATATTTGAAAGGATTAGGTAACTAAAAATTTCATTGAAATTAATGAGGTGCACATGCATACTTAATTTTGTTGCAATTTTAGGACATGTCATATGTAATTAAGGCATGATTTTTGGTTTGATTAAGATAGCCCTAATTTTACAATCAAAAGCAAAATGTAGTCATAAAAATATGTGCATATTTTTAGGTCATTGTGGATACTACTATAAGTTTATTAGGATCTATGTGAAATTTTTGAGACCTTATAGGTGTTAATACACAAATATTAACCATTTTTTTAGACATATAATAATAAATAATCATTTTATAAATTTAAGGAAATAAATTTAAACAAGCAAATCCTATAATTTTTGAATTGGAAGAAGCCATTTCATGTACATACCACTTATACATTTTTCCCCATAACACTACTAATTGGGTTAAATTTGTGTTAATTTTTTTTCTTCCATGAATCATATTTTCAACCTACACCCCACACAAATTTAGCACAAATCTAGTGCTACATGTGGCATAAAATTCAATGAAAGTTTAACTAGGTTTGTATAGCAATAAAATATGAATTAAAAAAATAAAAATTGGAGGGATCATATGCCCTCCCATTTCATTTTTATTTTATATACTAGAGAACACAACAAGAATGAGTGAGAAAGGGATCATATGAAACTTGATAAAGGGAAAACACAAAATTTTTATAAAGAGTGGAGACAATAATAATAATGAGGAAGAATGGACAATAAGGAGGAATATATCTTCCCATTAGAGAATTTTGGGGTAATATAAATTAAAGGAGTGGATAAACAAATATAGGTCCAATGGGAAGTAATGGAGGGAATATTAAGTGAAAGTAGTGGAGTCAAAACCAAGGAAATTAGATGGATTGGAGGTTAATGCAAAGGCAAGATGTGGAGGGAAAACATATGGAAAGGGTAAGGAGTGGAGGAAACAAAGAAGAGATCCCACCCTATTGACATCAACATCCCCCATTTATAGAAAATGAGGACCCTTGTTTAAATTTTGAAAATTATATTATAAATTAGGCATTCAACTTGATCAGAGTGCATTATTAAATATCATGTGTTGATTTAGTTTACATTGACATGCTAGCACATAATAATTATTTGATCTTATCTAATAAACCTAACATTTGGACCATGTGTTTACATCTTACAAGATGAATGGATCTTCATTAGAATGAAAAAATGTTCATAGAATTATGTTTCAATGTTAATTTGACCCTTAGTTGGTTAACTAATATGGTCCCATTTGAATCATTATGTTAACATTTGGTACTTAATTGATTAGTTTAATACAATTTTAAATAACATTCAAAACCTTATTATAAATCACTTTAGCCTAAGTTATTACTAAAATGGATTCATATTTTTGATGGGTCACTTTATTCCATCTTAGTCTTAGTTAATTTTAGGCTAAGTTCCGATAGAGTTTATTAATTAATTAAAACCTTAGTTTAAAATTGATGTTAAGTATTTATATGTCTCGAGCCATTATTCTTTAATTTTACTATTCATAGGTATTAATTGAACATAGGGCTACCAAGTGTCAAAACTTCACTCAATCAGATCAAGAATCAATGGCATACAACTGATCATTTGAAGTCAATAAGTCAAAATTCCTTGGAAAAAAGATCAATGGTGCATATCTTTACATATAAATTATGATTGATGATCCACATTAAAGACTAGGACGTTCAATAGTGTAGATGGAGATCTAATGGTAAGCACAAATTCAATATGTCAAAGGATCTAAAGATCAAACACAATGGTGACAAGTGTCACAATCATGATGAATGTTCAATAGATCAATGAACTAAATTTGATTGTTTTTTTAGTACATCAATGACGTGTTTGATGATGTAGATCAAATATCGATGGTGCATGCTTAACCATGTAGATAGATATCAATAATACAAATCAATTTAATAAGCCCAAATTATATGTAAGGCTACCACATGATGTAAGAGAATTAACTAGATGTATAATGTTAGTAGGATACATATAAGACATGAGGGATACTAAGTTTCATAATATTGAAAGCCTAGATTGAATATCAATGGCCAATTTTGAAAGTTAAGGCCAAAAGACTCTTGAGGAGATCATTGAAGCAAATTTAATCAAATTTATAAGAAACACAAGATAAATAAATGTGTCCAATCCATAATGGTCATGTTTTAAAATTAAACAAACATTATGGTAGGGGAATGCCACATAGGCAAACATGTCAGATCAAAATATTTTGTTGACCCAATCATGTGAAGGTATAAAAACGAGATCAAAATATGATCTATGTTACCATCAAAAATAATTCAAAAGTGTATACCACCATTAAATATTAGTTAAAACCACTAATATCCATAAGACATGAAAAAATTTATTGTTTTGAGCCAAAAGAGAAAGCTTGATAATCAATGTTGTTCCAAGAGTATAACCATATAACTAGAAGAATTGAATTATCATTAATAATTAGAAAATTTAATTAGAGTCATATTAATGGTGACCTATGGACTTAATTTGAATAAAATGGTTGAATTATACTTGTCATCATATGTAGAGGGCAGAGTATTCAAATATACAAAATTCATGGCTTTTTCATTAAACAAAGGAGACAATAATTGCTCGAGCTTATTTTGAACCATAGAAAACCAAGGTATTTTGGACAAAGAAGAGGAGAAGTTACTATCAGTTAAGATATTATATGATGAAATTATAAAAGTTTAGTTCACACCTATTATGTTGCTACTAAATCATAGGTATTGCACTGCATCGATGTTCTTAGTCCTATTTTTAAAGATGCTAAAATTGAAAAGGGTATGCTTATCTATGAACCTAGTTTGAGGAAAATAACATACATATCTCCTATTGATTTTGAATCCTATTATAAGTTACCTAGGCCCAAAATAGACCTCTCTTCCATTAATGTATGGGCCCAAAAACATACCATGGAGGATATCTCAATAAAATGGTTAGAAGCTGGTAATAAGGTCATTATAGATCCTAACAAGCAAATCCCTATGAGCCAATCTAGAATAGGAGTTAGAATGGTTATGACCATGTTGAACAAGTTATATGGGTTTTCACATACTGCATATGTGAAACCAAGATGGGTACTATTATATATTTCATTATTGAGGAAATGGTAGTACCTCCTTTATGTGAAATCATTAACATTTTATTAAATAGATAGATCTATGGGACCAAGACAAAGAAGAGAACTAAGTTCTTAATGATGTCATATTTTTTATATTACCTATGTGCCATAATCAAAATCCCTAAAAAAAAATAATAGTCCCCAAATGGCCCCCAAACTATCTTAGTATTACTCAAAATTACATATTTACAAATATAGGGACCATATCAAATTCATTTGTGACTATTTATATCCTACTTTGAGCCAAGACATCAATGGTATCCCCATGATGAGGATAAGTCCTTTAATCAATAAGTCTATTGAGACAATGGGATGTATTTGGTTATATCTTTATTTTACCATTATCAAAATAGAGGGAACCCAAAGTGCCCCCATTAAACTACCAAATCATGTGCCAGATAAGTTGGCAGAACAAGAAGTAGCATATCAATTATTAAATGAAATATATGAGATATATAAAACCAAGAGGAAAGGAATTCTCCATGGTTTTCCCATGATAATTGGTAGAACCATTTTTAGGAAATGGGACCAAATTGAATCTACTTCAAAATACAAGCTTTCTCTCAATTTGTAAATAGATGACCATAGACAGTGGGATCCTTATGGTAGAGTAAAATATCACTTTAAGAGTAAAGGCATTTTGGATGTACCTTATGAAAATGAAATTAGTGAATTTGACTTTGTGTACACTAAGGAAACCACTTATTATGAAGTTTTTTGGAGCATCAAAGAAGTAATGGGTAGAATAGATGAAATCTTGAAAGATCTAGTAGGAAAAATAGAAAAGCTATTCATAAAGCCAATCATCAATCTCAAATTGATTGATGAACAATATGATAAATCCAAGAAGATTTTAGAATAAATAAAAAAGGATAAAACTATTGGGGTATCTCAAAGTTAACAAGATTGACTTTGAATATTCTATTGTATAAAAAAATATGTAAATCATTTGAAAAGAATATACTATTTTGTAAAATCATGTGTAATGTGTAACACACATGGTTTATAGGTTAGTCACATTTGAAAAGTGTCATTGCTATTAAAATATTTGTAAGAGAACACATATACTTGACACTTGTTTGATTCCCATTTGATAATAACTAACTGACATACCTCTTAGGTTGCTCTTTCAACCTATAAAATGGGTATTATCATTGTAAAAGGGAAGAAGTTTTGGACAGCAAAACTATTTTGTAAGTTTTGGAGAAATTAATACAAGCAAGATAATTATGTGAACATTGTCTCATTTTGTTTGTTTATTTTTTTATCATGGCTACCTCCTCAAATATTTTTTCTAATGTTTAGATTTGAACTACTTTTATGAATTCTAGATGTGCATGTATTATTGTAGAGTTGTTAATTTGAGCTTTATACTAGGTTGACTAATAGTTTTTAAATTCATTTCAATATCATTACTTTTTTAGAATATGTGCAAATGCAATTTTATTGTTTAAGTAAATCTTTAAAGTGAATCTGATCTCTAATTTGCATATTTTTAAATATCTTTAGGCATTTACTTATTATATGATAGGATCTGTGCTATTTGGTAATTTCATGTCATATTTTGGCTTGAAGTTGAATATCTTTTATGAAATTAGATCTTTGTCAAGATGTATGAATTGAAGAACAAAAACATCTCTCTTTCTGCCTTACCCTACCTATTTTCTCATTTTTTGATCAAATCATTGTAGTTTACTTTCTCATTGTTCATATTCATTCTACATTAGAGTTTAGACTTTAGATTATGATCATTATTCATTATATTTAGGTAAAATAATATTCATCTTCACAAAAAATTAAGACCATGGTTGCTCCCAATAACCACTTACATAATCATTTCGTGAAACAGTCAAATAGCTTAGTCATTACTCCATCATACATCTTAGGAAGATCATAACCAAAAACTCATGCAAAATATTCTTTGAATCTTGAAATGAGAAGTGTTTTAAAAACTATGAGAACCCTGTGATATATTTACATGCATCAACAAGCTTCAGAATTGGCACTATAAGGAGGGCCTAAGCAAAATATTTGTGCATCTGAAGTATCTTGAGCTGATTTTTATGAATTTTGTTCAAAGATCAGTTGATCCTTTATAGATTTGTGTTTTTCTTATCTTAAATTTGTAAAAGTCACTAATATTGATGTTCTTATACTAGTCTTTAGGCTTATTTAGATAAAGATAGTTATTCTTTGAAGATTTATGTGAAATAATTGCAAAGGTTGCTTAAACTTTATGAATATGATTTGCTTAAGGTTAGTGATAATAATTGTGTTCAAAGATCAATAATATTCACAATTTTGAATGTATATTTAAGCTCATATAATTAAAGATAGTCATTCTTTGAAAGATATGTATGAATTTTTTCAAATGGTTCTTGAACTTATAAATCTAAACATGCAAATCTACTTATTGGTAAAAATTAAACTATTCTTTTCAAATATAAAGTTTCTACATTGTATTTTGAATAAAATTTAGATTTTATAAGCTATAACTGATAGGAATAAGAACTAGGTCAAGGTTTGAGACATAACTACCTCTTATTTCTTTAGAATTTCATAGGAAAACAAGAAAAAATAAAGGTGAACTTAGAGTTTCTAAATCTCAACCTACTTCACCTATTTTTGCTATTGTATTCAATCCTCATCAAGGTATGGCTTGGTTAGTTGGATCTTCTATCAATGTGCTTGGTCAGGTATATGACTTACCAATAAATCTTGAGAAATATTTACCTTCATTTAGTCCTACAAACATTGTTACTATTAAAGAAAACATCAAGTCTCTTAAGGTTACCTTAAGATTATTAAATGTTGTTCATGAAGATATTGCTTGCAGATTGTTTCCTTTTACATTTAGAGATGCATCATAAGATTAGTTTCTTAAACTTCCTAAAAATTACACCATTATCTAGAATGAATTCAATAATTATTTCATTTATTAGTTTAGAAAGATCATTAGTCTCTGTGTTCTATATCAATAGCTCACTATGACGAAGAGAGATTCAAATGAAACCATTAGAGTTTTCAATGCTAGATTTAAAAATATTTTTAGTATAACTATAACTCCCTATCAGATTGATAAATATTTAGATTTACAAATTTATAAGGATGCTTTAAATATAATGACTTTTGTATTTTGAAAAGAGTTATTGGGGCCAAAAATACATTAGCTTTGGCCTATGTTGAAGATGTGAAAATTAGTGATCAAATGCAACCCCAAGGAAAATTAGCATATTCTATTCCTAATATCAATCCTAATTTTTCTAAGTTGAATATCATCCCAAATTCTAATAAAAACATGCTTTCTTTGAATTAAACTCTACATTTAAACTAGTTGCCATTATGTCATGTTCATCCTGATCAAAACCTAGGATTGGTAAATAATTATAAAAGTGGATCCCATCTAAAAGATTAATGAGATATGGTTCCAATAGATATTAATATTATTCAAGTCCATAATTATAATGCACCTAAGAATAAAAGTAACTCCATATTGAAAATTCTTTAAAAACTAAGCACTAATTTTATTTAGTTACAAAAATAGGTAGGTAACACTAGGGAGAATTCCAATAGAAACTATTCTTATCAGAAGTTTAATAGACCTATGAATAGGTTTCAAAAAATAAAACACAACAATAATAATGAGTCACATACAACTAAAAACATACTTGAAATAAACATTTGTGGTGTATTACAAAGTTTATAACATTGCAAAACATGGTGAATTAGATTGTATAGAATTTTGTAATGCTTTTGAAGTATTTCAATATGAATTAAATACATTCAAATTTTTTACTAACAAAGATAATGTTGCAGGGACATTTGGCTCTTTAGAGGCATCTAAATCTTCCAAAACAACTCTTATGGTGAAAACCTTTGATTGTCTATTTCAAGATGAGAATGAATTTGAAGATACTCCAGAGGAGATTCATAATTTTCAATTATATATAAAGAAGAATTATCCATTGAGGAACAAAAAATACAAGTAAAAAATGACAAGTTATACTCCACCAAACAATATTGATACTCTCCTGATCCTAAAGTAGATAATAATCTAGAACCTCCAAAGGGAATTCACACTAGAAATAATGTTGATTTATCTAGTTATTATACCAAGAGTGGGTACAACATAGTAAAGGACATGAAGAAAATTAAAGCTAATATCACATTACATGAATTGAATCAGATAATTGAAAAAAGAGACTTGTTTTTATAATCTTTAACTAAAAAACTTAGTAAATCATAGAAACTTACAAATGCAAATGTAGTAATGTATAAGAATAAAATAGACGTTCCACCTTTTCTACTAACAATTAAAGTTTTTAGTAAAACATTTCATAACTATCTATTAGATTCAAGTGCTTATGCAAATATTATCCCATCAGGTATTTGTGAAAAGCTTGGTTTAACTCCTATTAATTTTGATAGAGTATTGACTCAATTAGTCAAATATAGAGTTAAAGTGATTGGTGAATTTGAAATGTGCATATGCAACTTGCTTCAGAGCTAAGAATGTAGCAATTCAGTGATATTTAAGTTGTGGACATTTTAGATTGGATCAAGGCTTTGAATGGATACATTTCAACTGATTACTCTCATATGTGGCTATGATGGACTGGGGTTCCTAATCAAATTTAGATTGAAAGGGAACCAAAGATGAAATATATGATCATTGAATATAATGCAGCCAATGAAAGAGTTAATATGGTTAATTATGATTTAGGGGTTTACACCCTTGAGCCTACTTAGGTATGTAATTCTAAGGACTCTCATGCTATGCCTAGACTTTAGAAATTATATGTTGATGGTGCTAGATGCAAATTTGGGTTTGGATTCAGAGTAGTTTTAATCAATCCCATTGAGAAAGAATATAATGGTTCTTAAAAAATTCAATTTCCTTGCACCAATAATTTGGTATAATTGATCTTAGGATTATAATTTTCTATTAAATACAAGGTTAAATAACTATTAGTATATGGTGATTCTAAACTAGTAGTCAATCATGTTAAAAGCAAGCATCAATACAAATTATCTTATATGAAAAATATAAGTTTAAAATATGTGACTTTATTGAGTATTTTAATGCTTTCAATATTGTTTCAATCCCTTTATAAAGAAACTAATTTACTAATGAACTAGCTTCAGCTCCAACTAATGTAAAGCCAAATCAAGATCCCCAAAGGATTAACATTGAATTGGTCCCATGTCCCTCTATAATTGAAAATATTAATCATTTGAAAGTGTTTAGTGATGACCAATAAATCATTGAATTCATGGACAACTCAGGAGTGTTTGAGTCTCATATTATTGATGAGGTCACTGAGAAATCTCTTGATGCTGATAAAATTGATGACAAGATTCTCAAAGCCATGATTATCTTGGAAAGACTATTTTAAAATGATAAGATAGATGGAAATGTTAAAGATACTAAGGTAAATGGGAAGGATTATAATGTAATTGACCTAGGAACTCAAGGTTAACCTCAACTAGTAAACCTTGGTACAACATGCACAAACAAAGAGTCTAAAAATGCTAGAGACCTACTGATCAAATACAAGGATGTTATTGCATAATCTTATGAATATTTGAAGATATTTGATCCTTGAGTTATCACTCATATTATTCCCTTAAAAGAAGCCTATAAACCCTTCAGGTAAAAGTAAAGATTGGTTAATCCTATTTTGGAGCCATTGATTTATAACAGGTTAATAAATTATTAGATGCAAAAATAGTTTTTAAATTAGACATTCTACTTGGGTAACTAATCTTGTATTGATTATAAAAAAAAATAGAGAGATTAGATTATGAATATATTTTAGGAACCTAAACAAATCTTCTAAAAATGATAATTATCCTTTTCCATCTCTTGACCAGGGGATTCAAATTGTTAGTGGTTCTACCATGATGTCTTTCCTATATGGTTTTTTAGGTTACAATTAGATACTTGTTAACAAAGAAGATAGAATGAATACTATATTCAAAATAAAATGGGGCACTTTTGCTTATAAGATAATGCCTTTTAGACTCATTAATGTAGGATCTACCTTTTAGATAACTATAAATCATGCCTTTCAAGTTTTCATAGGTAAATATATCATTATATATATGGATGATCTAACTATCTTTTTCAAGAACAAGGAAGATCACATAATGTATTTATAATAAGTATTTAAATACTGTCAAAGGTATGAAATTTACTTTAACCTTAAGATAAACCTATTTTGTGTAACTAAAGGGAAATTGATAGGACATGTGATAAATAGAGATGGTATTACGATATATCCAGATAGAGTCAATGGTATATTTAAAATAGAACCCTCAAATAGTAAAAAGGAGATAAAATATTTCTTTAAAAAGATCAATTTTTTAAGAAAATTCATCTTTGGTTTTGTAGAGATTGTGAAAACACTCAATGGCATGCTAAATAAGGATATGAAGATCAAATGGAATGAAGAAATGAAGAAAGCCTTCAAGGATATTAAGGAAATAATTAGATAGGCACCTATGCTAATAAGTCTTGACTTTACGAAAGATTTTTGTCTTTATTCTTTTGCTTATGAACATATTATAGTAGCTGTATTAACTTAAAAATTTGATAAATGTGATCATCCAATTACATTTATGGGTACTAACTTTAAAAATGTTGAATTAAATTATTCCCTAATTGATAAACAATTTTTTTTCTTAGTTAAGGTAGTCAAAAAATTTAGACACTATATTCTTAGGAATAAAGTGTATGCTATATTGCTAGACCCTGCTACCAAACTCATGTTGAGTCAATGTGAGTTAGGAGAAAGAAGAGGGAAATGGTTGTCCATACTAAAATAATATGATCTTGAATTAAAATTGATAAATTGGTGAGGTGTCAGGGATTAATTTAATTGATTACTAACAATAATCATAAATTGAGTATCTTGTAGGTTTCCCAACAATAGTTTCAACCAAATAACTAGTATGATGCAATCATTCATTTCCTGATCAATGGTTCTTATCCTACAAGACTAAGAAAATAACATAGAAGAGATCTGAGGATCAAAGTATCTCACTTCTTGATCAAGGATGGGATACTTTATAGGAAGAACTATGAAGGAATGTATTTGAGATGCATTTTAAAGAAAGAATTAGTTGAAATCTTAAGTATTTTTCATGAGAAACTTGGGAGTGGAAACCCTTATAGAAAAATAATATCTTATAAAATCCTAAGGGTAGGATATTATTGGCCATCCATGTTTAAAGATGCTCATAAGCATGTCAGGGAATGTCATCAATGCCAAATATTCAATACAAAAGAACCTAAATCAGCTATGCCCTTGAGGCTAGTTTTAATTGACAAACCATTTATTCAACGGGGTTTGGAATTTATAGGGGTTATCAAACTTAATTTATCAATTGGGAATAAGTATGTTCTTACTGCCACAAATTATTTTATAAGATGGACAAAAGCAATAGAAAAAAATAGTGTAGGGATAAATATGTTATCAAGTTCTTCGAAGAGAACATTTATACCAAGTTTGGGATGCCAGTATCATTGGTCTATGATAATGGATCAACATTTACATCTATAAGGATGACTAAGTGGGCCTATGATAATAAAATAGATCTTAAGTTTTCATCTAATCATTACCCTCAAGGTAATGGAGTTTCAGAGTCTACAAACAAGAATCTGATGAAAGCTATTAAGAAGTCTACATCTCAGCAACCAAGAACATGGTATAAATATTGAATTATGCTCTATGAGTAGATAGAAATAGAGTGAAATAAGATCTAAAAGTATCACCATTTCTATTGGTATATACGCAAGAACCAATCTTTCTGATTACTCTCAAATTTACAACTTATAAGATTATACAAGAGTATATGAAAGAAGATCTAGAATATGCCAATTCTAGGTTACTTTATATCATCCAAGTGGAGGATGATAGAGAAGAAGCATTTGATAATTTTAATAGACATCAAACCACTATCAAAAAATGGTTTGACAAATGGTAATAGATCAAGGTATTCAGACATGGATACCTAGTTCTCCTATGGGATAAGGCATCTAAATCAAAAGGGAAACATGGGGAATTCACTCTTTTGTGGATTGGCCCTTAATAAATTTTTGAGACATTAGGAGAAAAAACCTTTAAGCTCAAAGACTTGCAAGGAGTAGAGTTCACTTTGCCAACCAAAGGGTAGTCTCTCTAGAATTATTTCTCTACTATTCCACCTCAAGTCTTTATGAAGTAATCTATAAGATTAGTTAGAGTTAGTGTGGGTAGGTTTATATTAGTTTCTTTCTTGTCTCTTGTTTTTAAATAGTGTTTTTGAATATTTGTTTATTTGTTGTGTTTTTTTTTTCTTTTATTTGTTCTTTGGCTTCCAATAAGTCTTTTCCAAGATAGGTCTTCAAGCTCCAAATCCATCTAAATGTTCAAAATAACTTCATAAACCAAGAATATGGATATGACTCTTAAACATTGGTTGATCATGGATTTTGGAAATTTTGACCTTAATGTTATGTTTCTAAGAAATTGGTGAAGATTAATATCTAGACTGATTGTTCCTAAAAAAGATTAAACCTTTTTTTGATATAAGTTTGATTTTAATAAAGATTGCATGTGTTTGAGTGAAAGTTTTAATTATTAGAACAAAGTCATGTTAGCACTTAAAGAAAGTTATTGCCTAGGATGAAGTCTATGACCAAGAATGATTATCTTGAAAATCAAACATTTGAAAAAAATCCTAAATACCTAACTAATTATGGTTGCCAACCTTTGTTGGAAAACTAATTACATTTGAAAAGTAAAAAAATAAAAGTATTATTGAAAATATAAATGTTTTTTGAGCAAAGGTGATTCTGGTAGCCTCCACCAAGGCTATGGATGCTTGGCTAGTAGTGGAGAAAGGCCTATAGTGGAACCAAATGTATCTATATTAGGGATATGGATACATGGATAGCAATAGAGCAATGCCCAAGCCTTCCCATTTTACAAAGCATGATTCATATTGCATATCTAAATGTACTATAAGTCTATGTTAATGATTAAGGTCATGAAATATATAAGTTTTACTCTAAATCCTAATGGTAAGTTGTAAATAAATCAAAGAACACACACAAAATAATTGAGTTTTGATATTTGACCTTAAATATGCATTTGTAAGACTTGTTTCAATTATGAATTAACCTTAATAATGGTACTTGATCATGTAGAATGATTAGTCTGGTTATTATTTTGAACCAAGAGTATATGAATTCTAACATTCTATGATATTTTCTCCAAAATTTGCTATTTTTTGAGGTCAAAATCTCCCATTTCTAAAAAATGAGAACCCTTGTTCAAAAACTTCAAATTATGCTATAAATTAGGCATTTGACTTGATCAAATTACATTATTAAATATCATGTGTTGATTTAGCTTACATTGACATGCTAACACAAGCTTTATTTGATCTTATTTAATGTTCATAACATTTGGACCATGTGTTTACATCTTTAAGGATCAATGGATCTTCATTAGAATGAGCAAACATTCATGGGATTATGTTTCAATGTTAATTTGACCCTTAGTTAGTTGACTAATATGGTACCATTTGAGTCATTATGTTAACATTTGGTCCTTAATTTATTAGTTGAATCCAAGTTTAAATAATATTCAAAACCTTAGTCTAAATCACTTTAGCCTAAGTTATTACTAAAATGGATTTATATTTTCAAGGGGTCACTTTATTCCATATTAGTCTTAGTTAATTCTAGCCTAAGTTTTGATTGAATTTATTAATTCATTAAAACCTTAGTCTAAAATGTATGCTAAGTATTTATATGTCTTGAGCCTTTATTCCTTGATTGTAGATACAAATTGAACATAGGGCTACCAAGTGTTGAACCCTCAATCTATCAGATCAAGAATCAATGGCATGTGGGTGATCACCCAAAAGTCAATAAGTCAAAATTCCCTAAATCAAAGATCAACAGTGCATATTTATATGTACAAATTTTGATCGATGATATACATTGAATATTAGGGTCAATAAGTCAAGATCAAAGATCAACGACATGCGTTTAATAGTGAAAATGGAGATCTAATGGTGAGCACAAAGTCAATATGTCAAAGGATCTAGAGATATAATGCAACAGTGGTAAGTGTCATAATCATTATGAATATTCAATAAATCAATTCCCCATATTTTATAGTTTGTTTATCAAATTAATGGCATGTGTTTGATCATATAGATCAAATATCGATGGTGTGCATTCAACCATGCATATATATATATTGATAGTGTGAATCAAGTTAATAAGTTAATAATCCCATATTGCACATAAGTCCACCACATAGCATAAGAGCATTAACTAGATAGAGAATGTCAATAGGGTACATAGAAGTTATATAGGGCCACCAAGTTTAATAATCCTAAAATCCCAAATCAAAGATCAATGGTCAAAATTGAAATTCAAGGTTACAAGATTCCTGAGGAGATCAATAAAGCAAATTTAATCAAAATTTTAGGAGGCACAAGATGAAGACACATGTCCAAGACACAATGGTCATGTTTTAAAATTAAATAAATAGTGTGGCAAGGGAATGCCACATAGACAAATATATCAGATCAAAAGATTTTATGGATCTAAGCATGCAAAGGTATAAACATGAGATTAAAATACAATTTGAGTTACCAAAGTAAATAATTCAAAAGTGTATTCCACCATTAAAGCTCAGTTAAACCCTCCAAAATCCCTAAGATTTATGAAAAATACCTAGAATTATTCTTGCATTCACTATTTTGAGCTAAAAATGAGAGATTTATAATAAAATTTATTCAAAGAGTATAAATAGATAGCTGAAAGAATTGAATTATCATTCACAAGTAAGAAATTTAATTAGAGTCATAACAATGGTGACCTATGGACCTACTTCAAATAAAATGGCTGAATTATACTTATCATCAGATGTAGAGGGTAGATTATTCAAAGATACAGAGTTCATGGCCTCTTCATTAAACATAGGAGACAATAATTGCTCAATATTGTTTTGGACCATAGAAAACTAAGGTATTTTGACCAAGGAAGAGGATAATTTATTGTTGTTTAAGATATTGTATGATGACATCATGACAATTTATTTCATAGGACTCTATTATGCTACCACCAAATCAAAGGTATTACACTACATCGATGTTCTTAGTCATATTTTCAAAGATTCTAAAATTAATAAGGGTATGATATCCATGAACCTAGTTTGATTAAAATATCATACATATTTTCCATTGATTTTGAGTCCTATTATAAGTTACCTAGGCCCCAAATAGACCTCACCTCCATTAATGCATGGGCCCAAAAACATACCATGGAGGATATCTTATCAAAATGGTTACAAGATGGTAACAAGGTCATTGTAGATCCTAACAAGAAAATCCCTATGAGTCAATTCAGACTAGGAGTCATAATGGTTATGACTATGTTGAACAAGTTATATGGGTTTGCACATATTACACATGTGGAACCAATATGGGTGCCTATTGTATATTTTATTATTGAGAAAAATGGTAGTACCTCCTTTAGGTAAAATCATTAGCATTTCCTTAAATAGACAGACCTATGGGATAAAAAAAAAGAAGAGAACTGAGTTCTTCATGATGTTATATTTGTTATATTCCCTATATGCCATAACCAAAATCCCTAACCAAAGATAATGGTCCCCAAATGACACCCAAAATATGTCTCAATATTACTCAAAATTTCATATTTACAAATATAGGGAGCATATAAAATTTATTTATGACTGTGTATATCCTACTTTGTGCCAAACCATCAATGGTATCCCCATGATGAGGATAAGTCCTTTAGTCAATAATTCCATTGAGACAATAGGAGATATCTAGTTATATCTTGATTGTACCATTATCAAAAAAGAGGGAACCCAAAGTACCCCCCTTAAATTGCTAGTACATGTGCTAGATAAGTTGGTAGAATAAGAAGTATTATATCAGTTGTTTAATGGAATAGATGGGATCTACAAAACCAAGAGAAAGGAATTCTCCATGGTTTTTCCATGATAATTAATAGAACCATTTTTAGGCAATGGGACCATATTAAAGTTTATTCAAAACACAATATTTATTTCAATTTGTAAATAGATGACCATAGATAGTGGGGTCCCTATGGTAGATTAAAAGAGTACATAAAGAGCAAAGTAATTATGATTGTACCTTATGAACATGCACCTAGTACATTTGACTTTGTGTACACTAAGGCAACCACTTATTATGAAGTTGCTAAGAGCATCAAAGAAGCAATGGGTAGAATAGATAAAATATTCAAAGATCTAGCAAGGGAAATAGAGGCACTCATATAGCCAATCATCAATCTCAGATTGATTGATGAACAACATGACAAATCCATAAAGATTTTAGAACAAAGGAAAATGGCTGTAGCTACAGGGGAATCTCAAAGTTAATAGGTTTGACTTAGAATATTCTTTTGTATAAAAATTATGTAAATAATTTAAAAATAATACACTATTTTGTAAAAGCATGTGCAATGTGTAATGCACATGGTTTATAAGTTAAACACATTTGAAAAGTGTCATTGGTATTAGAATATTTGTAGGAAGACATTTGTACTTGACACTTGTCTGATTCCTATTTGATAATGACTAACTGACATACCTCCCAGGTTGCTTTTTCAACCTATAAAAAGGGTATTATCATTATAAAAGGGAGGAAGTTTTGGAGAGCAAAACTATTTTGTAAATTTTAGAGCAAGTAATATAAGCAAGATAATTTTGTGAAGATTGTCTAATTTTGTTTGTTTGTTTATTTTCATGGATACTTTCTCAAATCTTTATTCTAATGTTTAGATTTTAACTAATTTTTTTAAATATATATGTGCATGTATTAATGCAGAGTTATTAGTTTGAGATTTATGATAGGTTGACTGAAAGTTGTTAGATTCATTTCAATATCATTGCTTTTCTATAAGATGTGCAAATTTAATTTTCTTGTTTAAGTAAATCTTTAAAGTGAATTTGATTTCTAATTTGTATATTTTTAAATATCCTTAGATATTTGATTGGTATTATGATAGGATCTATACTATTTGGTAATTTTATGTCATATACGAGTTTGAAGATGCATATCTTTGATGAAATTAGAGATTTGTTAAAATGTCTAAATTAAATAACAAAAACATCTCTCTTTTTACCTCACTCTACCTATTTTCTCATTTTTAATCAAATAATTATAGTTTACTTTTTTATTATTCATATTCATTCTAGATTAGAGTTTAGACTTTAGATTATAATCACTATTCATTAGATTTAGCTAAAACAACATTTATCTTCACAAAAATTTAAGACCACGATTACTCCCAACAACCACTTGCATAATCATTTTGTGAAGTAGTTAAATAGCTTGGCCACTACACCACAAATCTCAAGAAGATAACAACCAATATACTACTCATGGAAAAGATTTTTTGAATCTTGAAATGAGAAGGGTTTTCAATACTATGAGAATCCTATGATACATTTACACACATTAACACACCCATACAAAAATGAAGATGTGAGGTATGCAATTTTTTAATTTTATAGGTGGGTAATTCTTAAAAAATAAATTAGGGAAAATTTTAGGAAAACCACATAAAAACATGTAAAAAACCTTGACAAAAACATTTAATAAGCTACAAAACTCTACAAAGAAACCATATGACAAACCAACATAAAACATCAAAATATGTACAAAAACTCTCGATAGTCACCTCACTCTATTATACATACATACATACATACATACATACATACATACATATTAATTTTTAATTCATAGTAGCATTCCTAATTTATGTGATACATAATTATTATTTTGTAATAAAATTATTTTATGAAATTACCTATTTATTTTCCTCTATTTTATTATAAAGTGTTTGATCACATTGCCAATATTAGAGCGTTTTAATTTAATTCTTATGTTATGTATCATTTTAAAGCTTTGTTGGGTTGGATTGATTTTATTTTGAATCAAAATTTCTTCCTATACTCACATAATATAATTATATCTTTAACCCAATCTAAGTTTTTAAATAATAATAAAAACTATGTAGAATTTTCTAAGATAAAGTTTTTCTAGGAAAATAAAATTTCAACCATTTTAGGAGCATTTTTTCTTTGAATCCAATATTTATTTTCAAACTTTCCTACTTAATTATATAAATAAAGTGGTATTCATTTTTTTGTGTGGTGATGATTGTTATTACTGTGATGTACATACATTTATTTTTATTTTGATGGGATATATACATTTTTTTCAATGTGTGTGTGTGTGTGTGTGTCTCAAATTTTGAATGTAAATATTGTTGAGTATGATGTTATTGATCCCAAAGAATAATTATTTTATAATAAATATGCCATACAAATTCAATAAGTATTTGATAGAATTTATGAAGAAATATATATGCAAGATCTAGAGTGTAAATAAAATGGCAAAGAACACATAACATAGATAAAAAAAAATGACACAACATGTATGTGAGAAAACCTCCAATGGAGGTAAAAATCCATAGTAGTTGATATTCAATATTGAAAAATAATAATGCCCCAATACAAATCCTCTTCCTCTTTTCACTTCTCACTTATCACTTCTTAGACAATATCACAAGGCCTAAATATTTGTCTCACATAAATATAAAATTTTAATTCACAATGATATTTAAAAATAGGGGTAAACCCTTATTTATAGTGAAATGTGAAGGGAGGTGACAATTGTAACCAACAAGTCTAATTATCCTGAAAGACATTTAAATCATCAATAAGTATTAAACAAATATAAATTTATTATTTATTTTCATGATTTTTTCACCTTGTGTTATTAAATAATAATAATAATATTATTATTAAATTAATTACCAAGGGTAAATTAAAACCAATTAGAAATTAAATGCTCTAACACTCCCCCTTAATGCTAAGTGGGAATAAAAAATATAGTCACTTAAAAGAAATTATACTATGTATAAAATTGAAGGATTTAAAAATATTCATCATGCAAAAAATCAAATTTTTAAATAAATAATTATAATCCATAAACTATTCAAAACTTATTTTAGGTTAGCATGATTGTGAGACTACATCTTATAGTTTATCATGAATAATCAACTAAGCATATTTGGAGCCTTTTATAACATAAGTACCTTCATTACAAATTATGTTTTTAAGTATTGGGGTACAAAATTAAACCTTACATATGAATTTTACTTAATTTACATAACTTCCACATGAAATTTACAATTATTTACAATGAGAATAAGTCTAGAGAAGAAGAACACATAGATATTAGGAAGTGACATTATCATGCACACTCTCCCTCAATGGCAACTCTGAGACCTAGCATTGTATGAAAATGATATAAATTGGTAGCACCAAGTGGTTTTTATGAATATATATACCATTTTTTCATCTTTAGGATAGAACTATAGATCAATATCACTATTGAGGTCTTTCTCTTGAATAAAATGCACATAAACTTCAATTTATTTAGTTCTTTGGTGCTGTAGTAGATTTTTTTCTAGAGATATACAACTTTGGCACTTACATAAAAACATATAACCATAAATAGATTCATGATAACATAGTATGGTTAGCATCACAATAACCAAATACAACATAAAATATGATATATGTTTATCTATGTTAAAACATACTTTAAACAATCAAGTTATGTTATAAGAAAATGAGTTCACTACTTTAATTACAAGGTTAGTGACAAACATAAATTATTGTATGCAATTCATTATTGGACGTCTCCAATATTGACAAGTTGAATAGCCCAAACTATCATGTGATGCACATATAATAATTTTACTAATAATACGATACTAAGTTTAGCCAAACACTATATATCTTATTAGCATTAATTTATTTTATAATTTGAGTCTTAACAAAACTTTTCAAGTTTAATATGCTTCAGTTCTTCAATGATATTGAATTAGATTTATAAAATATTGAGGTATGTAACCTCTCATATATTAAATATGAATAATCATTATATACAATCATCTAATTAACCAGATATGAAACTGAAACAAATAATTTCATATATGTATGAATAAAATACTTCATAAAATAAATGTTGAAGAGTCAAATAATAATACAAAATCCATTTAAACTTTATATTTCATAACATACATTATTATCAAATGAAGCATATAAGACTGTTGGAATGAACTTGTCCCACTAATCAAATGAAATAATATTAAAAATTGAAACACAAATGATATAAACTTACTGAGCATGATCTTCTTACCAAATGCAATAACTAAACATGATCATCTTGTTAAATTAAGCATGACATTATGCATGCAATGTAATTAAATTATAACTCATATGAATTGAAAATATAATGTCACTATAATTTTTTTTTTAATATCTAAGAAAAATATATCTATTACAATTTAATTGTAATTATAAATTAGCAAAAATCAAACTAAATAACTTTACTAAATGGGGGGTGACAAAGAGAGATTAGAGCCTACCTCCTATTTTTAGGTGTGTGGATTAAATACAGTCTCAAAAAAGTTATGGGGGGAACTCATGGAACTAATGATACATATTATCAAGCATGATGCTAATGTTGCAAGGGATTTTAGCACTGGATGGAATAAGCATATGGTGGTGATGCAGGGATTTAAGATGGAAGTTATGAAGGAATTTATAGGAGAGGCCATGGGCTTGATATGGAAAGGGGTGAAGGATTAGATACCTAAATCTTGAGGATAAGTATACTTTAATTTACTCCCACCATTTTATATTATTAAACTATTTCTAGAGTTATAATATTAGCTTCTCATTTTACCTTTTAAAGTCCTTAAAATGTACAATCCTTACCCACCAACTTAATGAACATAACCTCATACTGCATCAAGGAATTATACTATTGTTGGTTAAACATGGTATAACATTGCAAGGTATGGACCTACCCCTAGGGGGGTCCTCTATTAAGGAGGATTCCCCAGAGGAGGACCCCACCTCAGGATCCTACCACTCCTCTACTAGTACCCCCCCAAGCTAGCTTGTCTAAAACACTATTGATGACCTATCATTGAAGCTAATTGTAATTAAACCCAAAAAAAGAATTTTAGGTGAGGGAACGTCTTTGGAGGTAACTAGGAAGGGTAATTTCCTCCTTTGTGATAAATGAAAAATAATAAAGAGAAATTAGATAGTTTCAACAATAAAGTGTAGAAAGCCAAATTGAACCTAGTTAGTCTCATTCAAGAATATAATGCCTTACACAGGTAAGTAGATATGATTGTTTAGTCTTTTATCCATTATAAAAAGGTGAATTATACCCCTATTAATTAGACACTAAAATTTATAGAGACCCCCCACCTGATATCCCTAGTTTGAACCCAATCAAGAAAACCCCTCTACATGTATAAGGACAAAAAAAGATACGTATGATCCTCCCTTGAGATGATACTAAAGGACTCAAAAATAGGAAAAGGGCCAAATTTTACAAGAAAAAGTGGGTAATACTTGAAAATATATATGAAGATGAGAATAAATCATCAGAGGGTCTTCCTTCCTAATCTATTTTTTGTTATTTTTATTTCATCGTCTAAGAGGTAATCTAGCTAGTTTTTTGTTGTTTGGCCTTGGAGGCCTGATAGTTTTTTGTATAACACTTTTATGGTTCTTGTATCCTTGTAAAACTAAGTTGTTTATATAATTATGTATTTTTTCTTTTCAACAATATTATTTTGTTTAGGGGAATAAAGAGTTGTTAGTTTACTTTAAATACCATAAATAATATAAAAATAATCAAACTATTTACTAATTTATTCACCACCATTATCAGATATTAATCTCTTAATAGAAAATTTAGACTCATTTTCAAAAATAACTTTAATTTTTTTGAATTTAGACAACACTTCATATTCATTTTTAATGAAATATGACAAAATAATTGTAGTATAATCATGTAGAAAAGTAAAAAAATAAAAATAATCATTAAGAGATACGAATTCAATAGGTCCTACAATATCACTATGAATTAATTCTAAAATATGTGAGAAATTCACATCATGATTCATGTGAAAAGGATTAGTATGTTGTTTACCATGTAAACAAACTTCACAAGTTTCATGATAGAACGAGATAGAAGGTAAACCACTTGAAATATTATGAGAAGATATATCATTTAAAATTATAAAATTAATATGTCCTAATATTTCATGCCATAATTGATATTCATTCTTACTATGCTATGAAAGTAAACATGCAAAAAATAATAATAAAAATGTATAAACTATTCTTTTGAACAACAACAATCAAAGAACCAAATTAATTTATAATTGATCAAATATATTTAAGAAATGCTAAAATTAAATTATCATTCATAAGTTTAGAATAAGATAATGAATTTTTCTTAAGCTTAAGTATAAAGAAAACATCATTAATAATAATATTTTCAAATTTTGTCTTTCCTTGCTTAGTTGCTTCTAAAAATGAATTATCTCCTAAATAAATATTTATTTAGATATCACTAGAATCATATAAAACATTAAATAATCAATTCATATGGTATGATTCACCACTATATAGGATACATTCATTCTTATTTGAATCAAATAAAGCAATATATAAAATTATAACATTTGAATTCTGATCCTGATTGTTATTCTAATTAGAGTTTTGATGCTTCTATTTGTTTTGATTAGAATTCTTCCTTTTTATTTTTATAATATTGATTTTTAACTCTATATTTGTTTTTATAACATGTTTCCATTATATGACTAAATTTATCATTCATATTGTAATTCTTATTAAACTTAGGTTTATAATTTTTATTACTAGATCTCTTGTTCTTATTTTCACCTTAACCAAAAATAGGGTTAGGTTTTTGGTTTAGAAATGGGATTGAGATTGATAAGTTCCTGAATGACATTCTATTTAGAATAAAATTTAGACTTCATTTTCTCTTATTGGATTAGAAAAGTTGATATGGTAGTGAGATATGGGATATCTTTCTTTGTTTGTTACTTTGAATTCAAAATCAGATAAAATTATGATTTTTCTCATGAATATTAAGCTGAATTAAAAAATAAAATAATTGATCTTGAATAAAATTACCGTTACAACCATATAACTAAGCTTTAATATTATTAATTTTAACATAGAAATTAATAATCTTTTCATCATCTTTCATAAGTGTTGTAAGCAATTCAAATATAACTTAATAATATTCAAAAGATAAGTGCTCTCGTGCATAGACTCAAGGAGTTTCCAAACATCACAAGGAGACTCCTAATTACCAATGTGGATTATAAATACATCCTTAACACTCTAAAAGATAATTGACATGACTTCTTATGATTTTTGTTAAAATACATTTAAAATCTTATGTGTTACATGTCATCTTATTAGGGATTTTTCAGTCCCAAAAATAATGTTCCACAATTTTTAAGCCATAAATTCCTTTTTAATGTGAATTTTACATATGTTATAGTTAGATCCATTAAACATTTATCATTTATCTAGTACACAATTAGGATTAGCTATTGCTTCCAGTTAAAATTGACACTACGACATTAGATAAATCTTAAATTTGAACCTTTTTTAAATGTGAATTTATACTCTATTTAAAAATAAAGTAACTTTCAAGTGTAAAAAAATAATTATTATTCAAATTAATGATAGACAAAGAAATAAAATTATAAAATATTACAACAAAATAAGGTGTCACAAGTGTTACAAAAATACACTAAAGTAAGAATAATTATTAAAAAAAACCTTGTTTAATGTAAATTTTAAATTTATTTAATAATAAAATAAAGTACAAGTGTAAACAAATAAAGTTATTCAAATATATCCTAAATATTGAGGAAAAAATGAAGTAAAATATACTAATTTATGTGTCACAAGAGTTGCACACAAAAAATATTTAAACACTATGATTAAAATAGGTGTAAAATTTATCATAAGAGGCTTTAAAATAAAAAATAAACCACACCAATATGTCCATAATGTGATAAAACCTAGGAAATGACTGATCCCATTACTATGCTTAATTAAATATTTACTAGGTTAGATGACAAAACAAGGTCGATAGGTCTAGGGTTTTTCATTTGAGAAATTTGACACATAAACCAAAAAGTAGATTCAAAATTAATTAAATTTTAAAAAGTAACTTGATTAAAACACTAACTTGAATAAGTCAAAAAAGAGTTATTTTAAGGGGGTTTTAAACAATGGACCACCCTAGTTACATGTTTTTTGCAAAAATAAACCCACTAACCCTTCTAAGAGCCTAGTTAGAAATTTTATATGTATGAAATAATATATATACAATTTATGTAAATGAAAAATAAAATCAATATTGCCTTTTTTAACTTTTTGGGTTAAAAAGCTTGGACAGGGAAGGTGAGGGCCATAGTCTACGTGGAAATAAAGAAATCAATAAAATAAAGTATTTAATAGATATTTTAAACAAATATTACTTACTTTTGGCACACTCCAAGCAAAGAATGACATAAAAGCACTATCAAGAACATGCATATGAATTCATATAAACAAATAGAGGGTCTCAAGTTTATTATGTAGTCACCAAACTGAATATCAATCCTTTAGAGCAATCAAAATTGGATCTTTTAGACTAGAGACTAATTTTTGATGTTGATGCTAGTGCACATGACATAAAATAGCACCTAAGTGAAAGAATAAAATTTTAAAACTCCTACATAAGGCTTTAGTGGTTTTTTTGGAGTATTTATAAGCCAAATAGTTCATATATATCCATTGAAAGAGGATAAATAATAGTTAAATCAACCAAAACAAAATTTTATAAGTTTCTTCAAGTATGGGTGTTTTATAAATACACCATATTAGAGAGATAAATTTAAAAATAGATTTATCAAGATTATTTTGCTAATTTTTATGCTTTAATCTTCTTATCTAATGCCTCATACTATAGAAACACCAAAAAAAGTGATCGAATAAAAATATAATAAAAAAATTGCCCTTCATAGGCCATATAAAGCCATATAATGGCATCCCAACTACTTGTGTTTTTAAAAAATGACAAAGTTATCAATATAAAAGAGTCCTTCAATGATTTAGTGGAGGTTGTATGCTAAAAATATTAATATCCAAGCCTCTATGAGCCATAAAATTAATGTTAAATGAGATTCAAAACAAAAAAATTTCTAAGGCCATATAAATCCTCCATAGGTCTGAGAAAAACTTAAATTTGGTTTTAAATTTAAAGTTAAATTTAACAAAAAATGCTTTCCAAACCCCTACACTCTCTTAGGATATAATTCCATGATAAATTATGAAGCAATATATATGCAAGATCTATAGTGTAAATGAATATGCAATGCACATATAACATATATGACAAATTAAACAAAAACTCCAACAAAATATAGACTTTGTTTCTAGTATTAAGTGGGATTATTTTTCACCAAATGCACCTTAGGTTAATATTTTTTTATTTGATAGGGTAAATTATTTTGAGGCCAAAGATATGAACTAGATAAGTGAGGGTTTTAATAACTAGACCCACAACCATAGGGAGGGTTTTGAATGATGGTTCCACAATCAAGAGGGTTTAGAGGATCCCACAACCTTTACAAGGCAAAAAAAAGGGTTTTGAGGTTCCCATAACCATATCAATATTACAAGAGGGTTTGAAGGATCCCATAACCTTGATAGATCAAAAAACAAGAGGGTTTTAAGGGTCTTATAACCATGCCACCAAGAGGGTTTGAATGTTCTCATAACCTTATTACAACCAAGGAGATTACTTACCGAAGAAGATAAAAAAATGGAAGTACTTCAACAAAAATTCCTTGGGGCTTCCACAATAGAACAAGAGCCTACTAGGAGCAGAAGGTCTTATTTTAGTATTCTTCTTCTTGGGACCTCTGCACTTCTTTTGCACAACTGGAACACATCAAGTAGGCTTATCCTCTCATTGAGTCCAAAATGGTAGGGGTTTATTCATATATCATCCTCTCTAAAAAGATAATTTGGTTTGGTTTCTTCTATCTACCATAATAAAAAATACCTAAAAGTGAATACATTTTGTCTACAAATCTAGTATTTAGCTAAGTTTTTGCACATCCTCCATAGACCGTACATGAAAAAAGTGAGAAAAAAAACCACAACCCATAAAGAAGGCTCAATAATATCATATCAAATTCCATATATCTTTATGAGGAATATTAGAAATCCTAGATCCTAAAAAATTCAAGTGTGGAATCCTCTATCATCCACTCTAATAAAACACATGTCCTCAACAAGACAGAGATCTCCTAGGCTCATAAGTTGACTTCCATAAAATCTTGACACACCAAGATAAAACAAAGTAATTTAAATGCTTGGGTGAAACATATGGACTCTTTCATCATCCATAAAAACACAAGAGTGTAAATTATGGAGTCATTTAACATCCATACCAACCAAAGAGACAAGGGAATGGGATCTTCTAATACCCACCCCATCCCGATAGAAGAATTTAAGGTGGGATATATTGTCCCCAAAAATATCACTCATTTTTGGGACAACATGTGAACTATTTTGGTCCAACAGACCAAAATAGTCTCTTCCCTTCTTGAAATTTGTTCTGAGCTTTCAAATTCCTCTTTTTTCAAGCTTTTTTAGCCAAGGGTTCAATAGGTTCAAGGATCAACATCATCAAAAAGCTTCAAAGAATCAAGTGCTTTGTCAAAATTCATCAAGATTCAACCACTTCACGGTTCAATGGTTCAAAGGAGTGCCCAAAAGGAAAAAAATTGAGAGCGGAAGCTGCCAAGTGTCATCTGCTAGACACCTTATAATTTGTTTCTAAAAGTAGTAGAATGTGCCATGTGTCCCTTGTAAAGCTCAACCAAATCCACCAAGTATAAACATCTACAATTTCTTCCTTATGTCTCATTATAACTTGGTGGAGCGTGCCAAGTGTCAACATCCATATCTTTGAGTTTCATTTTATAAGGGCTGTGGTGGACCCTAGGTGAGTTGCTAAACTCAATAGAGCATGACAAGTGTTTGGATCCACATTTTGAGTTTCTTATAAGCTTTAAATTTTCTTTCAAAAATATTCTCTCATGATTCCATGAAGGGTGCCACATGGAAATGGCAAAAGGTTTTAATATGTTTTTCTAAATGTAGCAGAAGTCACCACATGTCCCTTGAAATGCCTGATGGAAGCTGATAAGTGTCAATGGCCACAGTGTCTTATGTTGATTTCATTATTGAGCAAGGACTGTGGTGGGCCCCAAGTGAGTTTTTAAAATGAGTGGAAGCTACCAAGTGTCATCTATCGAGACACATTACAACTCATTTCTAAAAAGCAGTGGAATGTGCCACGTGTCTTGTTGTAACTCAACAGAGCGTGGCAAGTGTCTGCATCTGCATGAATCCAAATGAGTCATGAATGTTTCTACATTGTTTCTAAATCTCAACAAAAGCTACCATGTGTCATCTTTTGTAGGACTCTCAAAAGGTGTCTAAATCTTCTATAAGTTAAGCGGATGCTACCAAGTGTCCTCGCTTGTTTCACAACAAATGTTGCCAAGTGTCCTCACCTATTTCATAGTGGAAAATGCCACATGTCACTTGTTAATATCATCAAAAAGTGGCTAAAGTAAGCAAGAAAGACCTAAAGGAATTACTAGGGAGGATAACAAGCCTGCAGCCATCAAATTCAAGGCAACCAACTAGCCGTTCACTTTCATAAAATAATGGACCTAAAGACGTCAAATTTGTGGCAATAAAATAGCTGTTGATCTTTATAGGCCTAAGTGTGGACTTGAATGCTTTCAAAGGCATTCAAAAACCTTCAGGGCAAAAGGAAGAACCAAAAGAACTAGAAAAGGGAAAAGGTATCTCAAGGGCTCAAATTATAGCAGGAAAGGGGGAAGACCAGAAATATCTATGCAGTAGTTATTCTAGTAGGTGGAATAGTTCACCAGGTAGATATTTAAGCCTGCAAACATCAAAGGCATGGCCTATTTGTCTCTTTTGGGGTAAAGGTGAGGTGGATAGCTATGTAGACATCAGGTGACAGACCATATGACTCAAGCCTAGGTGAAGACATTCAAGATGAATCAACACACCATAGTTAAGGTAGCCTCTCTATTCTAACATGGCCCTATTTGACAAAACTAAAAATGCATTCAATGCATTGAGTGCAGCCAGGGCCATTCCATGAAATAGAGTGCCAAGTATTTCTTGGTTGCTATATATTGTAATCTCTTTTGTAGTTTTAATAGAGATATTTTTGATCATAGAAGCATAGACTCTATCCAAATTGAAAGGCAAATACTGAGACTTTGAGCTTAGATTGTTGTTCATATTATTTTATCTAAATGAGAAAGCAAGTTACTTGCAGACTTTGTGTTGTTATAGCTTACACCATTTTAGGAGATTGTTTTCATGTCTGTCTTCTATATGTATTCTTGTTTATTTAATCTAACAAGTAGAACTAGTGGAAGTGATAAGGAGGATGTCATGAAGTCAGTTACTTTCAGACTTTGTGCTATTATAGTTATCTTCAGTGTGTGTTTTTAGTTTCTTTCTATGTCAAGGATTCTTGAATGACTTTGTGCCCCCACTATCCTTTATATTTCACTCTTTGAGTAGTTGAGGTAGAAACTTTGTGTTTCATTTCATCCTAATAGTTACTACCCTTTGTTACCAGTTTCTTATCACTACCTAAAAGTACTTCTACTGTTTGCTGCAAGATCACTTCTGAAAGAAGAGAAGTACCTTTAGTGTCTTCACCAAGATTTCTCCTTTGTTTGTGATCATCATCTCTAAAATAAGAGAGATGGATGGTGTTGCCCTACCCCTGAGTGTTATTTTTTGCTTATATTTATAGTATATAGCCCCTCATATTTATAGGGAACCTCCCCTTGATGAGAGGAGAGATTTGTCCACCTATGATGTAGTAAACCTACACACTGGGCTGACTAATTTCCCTTGATGTGGATGATAAGACCTATTTTGAAAATTAGTTAGTTGATTGACAAAATATTCACCCAACAATATTTTTTGGCAACTCCACTGGGGAAGGACAAGCAGTTTTAAGCCTCAAGTTTCTAGCTAAAGCAAGACCAGTCCTTTTTTATTTTTGTTTTACAATCTAGCAACTCCATGCTATACCAAAAGCTAGAGAGTTCAAGGTGTTGTTAACCCTATCTTTGAGTTGGTGCAACAACGAAATTTTGACTTATTCCCTCCCCAACTTCAAGTTCAATGATCCAGAAGTGTTCCTCCTACCTGTACTAGGTCACCAACATAAGGTAGAGATACTTTTTTTACTATCACTAGAGCTTTACCTATACGCACTCTACCCAGATTTGTTATCCCTACTTTCCATAATCCCATCATGGCAATTCAAGGCCCCTGGAGTAACTCTTTTGGTCCCTTAAATCTCACTCCACCTCTACATGAACTTCCACAAAACTCAAGAAAGAATTTCCCCAAATTATTTGGTGATAGGAGAGTTCATCCTGATGAACACATTGCAACCTTCAACATAGCTTGTGGTGTGATAGGTGTAGAATTTGAGGATGTGGCAGTTAGGATTTTCATGGAAACACTACAAGGTGCTGTTGTAGACTAGTTTTACCACCTGCAAGCTAGATCAGTGACTAATTGGGACACACTCAAAGCTAAATTTGAAGCCAAGTTCAAGCCTACAAAATATTCACATGCCCTACTAGCCTAGCTCACATAGATGAAGAAGGAACCTCATGAACCTATGAGGGATTTCATAGCAAAGTTTGACAAGCTGAGGAATAAATTTTTTGTAATTGCCCAGCCAACACTTGAAAACCTCAAATGCTTCTTCCTCAAATCACAACTGCCTGAAGTGAGTTTTCTGCTAAGATGCACTGGCCACATAGACCTTTAGGCTGCTCAAGACTTAGCTATTGAGGTAGAATATGACCTTATCTTGGTAAGAAAGATAAGGAGAGATCTAAATAGAGATAAATCTTCTTCTTCCTCTAAATACTCACCTTCGGCGACCACTGATCCAAAGGTGAAAAAGCTAGCAAATGAAATACTAGCCCTCAAAAAACAAATGACACAAGGGATGTCATCTACTCCATACAAATATGCACCAAGGAGGACATTCCCTAATCAGTCATACTAAGGCAATGTTGCTAGGAAATTAGGGTAAGCTAATCACCTTCTTCCCCCTCAGAGGAATAATCTTGTCATTAAAGCACCTCCAACCAACTCAGGAGTTGGATATCTTAAAGTTGAATCAGATTTCTCATTCTATCCTAAGTTAAATCCTAAAACTGATGCTAATCTCTTCACTGAGGTAAAAGAAGAATTAGCTAGTGACTCCAACATTGGTTTCCTAAATTATCAGGATGAACCCAAAAATGAAGGTAATGCAGCTGAGGGATCATATGATGTATTCACCCAGTCTAAGAATTAATCAGCTCAACAAGCTAATAAAGAGAAGATAGAGCAGTGACCTCAACCAGAAATTTCGATTGCCAAGCGGGGAACCACTCTACCTTTCCAACTAAAGGACTCGGTGACTGCTAAAAAGGTGAGTACCTCAATTGCGCCTTCACCTCCATTTTTAAATTTGAAGACCAATCTTTCCCCTTCTAAAAACCATCCTAGTCTTTTTTAGTCATTTGACATTATCGATCATATAAAGAAAACCAAAATTCAAATGTCTAAATTTGAATTTCTATAGTCTAATCCTGAGCAATTAGACAAGTTGGTTTAATGTGTGAAGAACCAAACCATCCCTATAAGACAAGAAGATAAGAAGGTAACTTATGATCCCTCAAGAATAATGTCTATCCTAAAAAAACTTGTCATTACCCCTCCTGCTACCCCTGGGAAAATAGAGCCTTTCTATGTTTCCCTATTGATAAATGGTCACAAGCTGAGCAGTTACATCATTGATTCTAGAGCTTCAGACAATGTCATGCCTGCCAGAGTGTTAGAATCCCTTGATCTCATACTGACCAAGACATTTGGGAGATGTTTCTCTATGGAGAACAAGAAAGTGCCACTTCTAGGACAAATCAAGGATGCTCAATTTACATTTGTAGCATTCCCAGACAAAAGAGTCAAAATGACTGTCCTGGTGGCTGACATTCTAGCATCATATGGCATCCTCCTTGGGTAGAATTTTTGTAAGGATGTTGGAGGTGAATTGAGCATGGACCTATCTAAGGAAAGAATCCTTATCAAAGGCATTATGAAAAGATTTCTCCTTGAAAAGGAAGCAAAATATGTGGTCACCCAAGCATCAACACCTGAAGCTCAAATTTTGTTTAAGTCTTCAAGCATGGGTAACTACTTTTTGTCCACAAAAGAAGTTCATGAAGCATCTGTTGAAGCTCTTGAAGGTGTCAACCTGGAAATACATTCAGCTAGAATAGTAGAAGAATTGGTAGAGTGTAATGCAAGTATGGAAGGATCTCCCCCTCCAAATGAAGAAGAATCTAAAGAAGAATCAATATCAAATGAGATATAGATTCTAGAATTTGATGGTAGCTGCTCCTCTATTGGTTCAAGAGCAGGGATTGTGTTGATAGATTCTTAAGGAGATATTTTTTCTTCATCATACAAGTTGCAGTTTAGCAACACCAATAACATAGTTGAGTACAAATCTTTGTTACTTGGATTGAAGGCTGCTAGGGACAAAGGCATCAAATTCCTTCATGCCAAGGAGAATGTTGAATTGGTGGTTTGTTAAGTGAGAAACCTATACAAAACCAAAAATGAGAGATTGTGACATTAACACAATATAGTCTGGGATCAAATTGAAAACTTTGATGTGTTCAGCATCTCTGCCATACCCAAAGGATTCAATGATAGAGCTGATGCATTGGCAATTTCAGCAACTCTCTTGGTTCCTCACCTGGACTTCAAAGGAGACAAGTACACTATTGAGCTAGTTTTTTGACCAAGTGTACCTAATAATGCTAGTCATTGGTAGGTGTTTAACAATGAAAATCAAATAATTTCCTTCATAGAATAAAAGGATAGCTTTCAATAGCTTCACTTGGAAGGTAATGAGCCTCAACAGCTTGAACCAGTCCATGGATCAAGTGCAGATCCAGGTGAAGAATTCTTGCAACTTTTAGGGAATAATATTCCTAAAGGCTTGGTTTCCCTTGAGAAGCTATTTGATAAGCATGACAAATTCATCAAACAGTAACAAGTGGATTCAAGATCCTCCCAGGTGTTTGATCAAGTAAATCTAGGTACCAAGGATAACTCCAAGATGGTGAACATTGGGAAATGCTACACTCCTGAGGAGAGATTCAAGTTCACTACTTTGTTCAAATAGTACATAGATGTCTTAGTATACTCCTATGATGATTTGAAATTACTTAGTCCTGATGAAATTCACCATGACATTCCTCTCAAAAGCGATTCAACACCTTACAAGAAAAAATCTAGGCAATATAATCCAAAGATATCAGGTACTATTCTGTCTGAGATACAAAAAATGCTAAATGCTAAGATAATCTTCCCAATTCATCATTCTACATGGATTGCAAATATAGTGCCTGTAAGGAAGAAGAATGGCAAAATTCAGCTTTGTGTGGATTTTAGGAACTTGAATCAGTCATCCTTAAAGGATAACTATCCTTTGCCTATCATGGATCAAGTGCTTCAGATAGTGACTAGTTCAGAGATGTTATCAATGTTATACGGCTTCTCAGGATACAATTAGGTTGAAGTTGGTAAAGTAGACCAACACAAGACTACTTTTACCACACCTTGGGGCACGTTTGCATACAAAAAGATGCCTTTTGGCCTAATAAATGCTGGCACCACCTTTCAGAGAGCAATGGATCTTACTTTCAAGGATTAAATGGGCAAGTTCATTATAGTATATCTTGATAACTTGAATGTCTTTTCTAAGCATTGCCTAGATCATGTGCGCCACTTATAACAAGTGCTAGAATGTTGCCACCAGAATGGAATTTCCTTAAACCCCAAAAAGTCTATTTTTGTGGTAATAGAAGGGAAACTTCTTGGACACATTGTCCAAAAGAGGCATAAAGATTGACTTAGACAAAGTTAAGTCCATCCAAGAGCTTTCTTTGCCCATAAGTAAAACTGTAGTTCACTCTTTCTTTGAAAAGGTGAATTTCTTAAGAAGGTCCATCCCTGAGTTTGCTGAGAAGACTCATCATATTATAAATATGATGAAGGGAAAGGCCACCTTCAACTGGAATGAAGAAGGTAAATTGGCATTCTAAGACATAAAGATAGCTATTGCCCATGCCCCAATTCTAGTTTGTCTAGACTACAACAAGGAATTCACCATATATAACTATGCTTTCGAACACACACTTTCAACAATTCTGGTTCAACAGAACCAAGAAGGTGTGGAATCTCCTATTTATTTCATGAGCTATCCTCTTAAAACTCATGAGCTAAAGTATTCAAACATGGAGAAGCATGATTATGAAGTGATGAAGGTAGTGAAGCATTTTCACTTCTACATCCTAAATTCGCACATTACTGCCTTGGTTCTTGATACCATGGTTAAATCCATATTAACTCAGTAGGAATTCAAAACCAAAAGAGGTAATTAGATTGAAAAAATCCAAGAGTTTGATCTAGTCATCAAACCAATGAAGTTGATGTGGGGAAAAGGCCTATGCCAATTGATTGCTGACAATAGACCCGAAGAAATGGGGCATGAAGAATCAAAAGAAGAAGACACACCAATAGTCCTCTCTGTCTCCACCACGAATGAGTGGTATTCAAATATTGCTCATTTAATTACTTATGGTGAGTGTCCTACCCACCTATCTCATAAAGAAAGGAGGACTATCAAGTTGAAAGCTGCCAATTTTGTCCTCTAGGACAATGGCCTATACAAGAGGAACCTTGATGGAGTGTTCCTTCGTTGCATGGATAAAGAATAGTAGAACCAAATTCTGAAGTCCTTCCACAATTTGGCCTATGGAGGACATTTATTAGCTCCCGTAACTGCCCATAAAATTTTATGGGATAGGTATTACTGGCCAACTCTCTTTCAAGATGTGTATAAGTGGGTAAGAAAATGTGAATTATGCCAGCAGTTTGTTGGAAGACCCAAGTTAGCTTCCCTACCTCTCAAGCCGGTGGTCATAGAGGAGCCATTCTAGCAGTGGGGAATCAATTTCATTGGTGCTGTAAACCCATCTTTGAGTGCTGGACATGATTATGTCCTCATAGCCATAGACTACTTCACCAAGTGGGTGGAAGCTATCCCAACCAAGCATGTTACTTCAGAAGTAGTGTGCAATTTCCTCAAGGAAAATATCATTTCCAGCTTTGGGGTCTTGACCAAGATTGTCACTAACAATGTAACTTGTTTCACTTCCCAGAAGATCACTCAATTCTATTTTTACTATGGGATTACCCTTCCCATTCTTCTGATTACTTTCCACAGGGGAATGGATAAGCTGAATCAAGTAACAAGAACTTGGTAACTATCATTAAGAAGCTGGTGGATGACAACAAAAGGACATGGCATAAAGCATTGGTTGATGCTCTATGGGTAGATAGGATCACACCAAAAAGGGCAATTAGTATGTCTCCCTTCCAACTTCTTTATGGACTCAATGTTGAGATACCAATCACCCTAGAATTGCCAACATTAAAATTGGCCAAGGTAATTGAAGATCAAACATATGAAAGCCCCATCGAGAAGAGGATCGTGTGCCTGACTGAACTAGATGAGTAGAGAACTATGGTGGTGGATAGAATTGCTGCCCATCAAATTCTAGTGAAGAAGCTCTTCAACCAAACAGTAAGGAACCGTGATTTCCAGATTGGAGATCAAGTCCCCCTATGGGACAAGAGAAGAGAACTAAAGGGAATGCAAGGAAAGTTTGATTCCCTATGGAGAGGCCATTTTACTATCCATGAGCTCCATGGTGAAAATATTTTCGTGTTGAAGTATCAAGATGGCACACTCTTCTCTCTGCCTCATAATGGGCAGCATCTGAAGCACTTCAATTCTTGAAGTATTAGATAAGTTCACCTGTACATATGTATATTTGTATAGTCTTTGTTTCTACTTTCTATTGTTCATTTTCATTTTTTTTGGAGCCTTTCATTCTGGGTAGCATGAATCCATAGCCCAATGGCATACTTCAAGGCACTAGATATTTTGGTCTCTACTCCCCTCAGCTATTCCAAGTTTTCAACTGAAGGAAGTTACCCAACTGGAGCTAGCTATTGTCCCCAAAAATATCACTCATTTTCGGGACAACATGTGAACTATTTTGGTTCAACAGACCAAAATAGTCTCTTCCCTTCTTGAAATTTGTTCTAAACTTTTAAATTCCTCATTTTTCAAGATTTTTTAGCCAAGGGTTCAATGGGTTCAAGGATCAACATCATTGACAAGCTTCAAAGAATCAATCACTTTGTCAAAATTCATCAAGATTTAACCACTTCATGATTCAACAGTTTAAAGGAGTGCCCAAAAGGAAAAAGCCTAAGAGCGAAAGATGCCAAGTGTCATATGTCAGGACACCTTATAATTTGTTTCTAAAAGTAGAGAAATGCACCACATGTCCCTTGTAAATCTCGGTGGAAGACACCAAGTGTCAACATCTACAGTTTCTTCCTTGTGTCCCATTATAACTCGGTGAAGTGCACCAAGTGTCAACATCTACAGTTTTGAGTTTCATTTCATAAGGGCTGTGGTGGGCCCTGAATGAGTTGCTTAACTCAATAGAGCGTGACAAGTGTTTGCATCCATGTTTCAAGTTTATTATAAGCTTTAAAGCTTCTTTCAAAAATCCTCTCTTAAAGTTCCATGGAGGGCACCATGTGGCAATGGTGGAAGGTTTTAATATGTTTTTCTAAATGTAGTGGAAGTCACCACGTGTCCCTTTAAAAGCCTGATGGAAGTCAACAAGTGTCAATGGCCACAATTTCTTTTGTTGATTTTGTTATTGAGCAAGGACTGTGGTGGGCCTCAGGTGAGTTGCTAAAATGAGCTAAAGCTACCAAGTGTCATCTACTAGGACACATTACAACTTGTTTCTAAAAAGTAGTAGAATGTGCCATGTGTCCCACTATAACTCAGTGGAGCATGACAAGTGTCTGTATCCACGTGAATCCAAATGAGTCTTGAATGTTTTTACATTTATTCTAAAGCTCAGTGGAAGCTACCATGTGTTATCTTCTAAAAGACTCTCAAAAGGTGTCTAAAGCTTCTATAAGTTAAGTGGATGCTACCAAGTGTCCTCGCCTATTTCACGATGGATGCTGCCAAGTGTCCTCACCTATTTCACAGTGGAAAATGCCATGTGTCACTTGTTAAGATAAATATAAAGTGGCTAAACCAAGTGAGAAAGACCCGAAGGAATTACTAGGGAGGATGATAGGCCTATAGCCATCAAATTTAGGGCAACCAACTAGTCGTTCACTTTCAAATGATGATGGACCTGAAGATGTCAAATTTGTGGCAATAAAATAGTTGTTGATCTTTGTAGGCCTAAGCATGGACCCGAATACTTTCAAAGGCATTCAAAGACCTTTAGGGTGAAAGGAAGAACCAAAAGAACTAGAAAAGGGAAAAGGTAGCTCGAGGGCTCAAATTGTAGCAGGAAAGAGGAAAGACCATAAATATCTATGTAGTAGTTATTCTAGTAGGTGGAATAGTTCACCAGGTAGATATTTGAGCCTGCAAACATTAAAGGAGTATCCTATTTGTCTCCTTTGAGGTAAAGGTGAGGTGGACAGCTACACAGACATCAGGTGACAGACCAAATGACTTAGGCCTAGGATAAGACATTTGAGATGAATCAACACACCACAGTTAAGGCAACCTCCCTATTCTAGCATGGCTCTCTTTGACAAAACTAAAAATGCATTCAATGCATTGAGTGCAGTCAAGGCCATTCCATGAAATAGAGTGCCAAGTATTTCTTGGCTGCTATATATTGTAATCTCTTTTGTAGTTTTAAGAGAGGTCTTTTTGATCATAATAGCATAGACTCTACCCAAATTGAAAGGAAAATACTGAGACTTTGAGCTCAGATTGTTGTTCATATTATTTTATCTGAATGAGAAAGCAAGTTACTTGCAGACTTTATGCTGTTATAGCTTGCACCATTTTAGGAGATTATTCTCATCTTTGTCTTCTAGATGTATTCTTGTTTATTTAATCTAACAAGTAGAACTAGTGGAAGTGATAAGGAGGATGTCCTGAAGTCAGTTACTTTCAGACTTTGTGCTGTTATAGTTGTCTTCAGTGTGTGTTTTTAGTTTATTTTTGTGTCAAGTATTTTGGGATGACTTTGTGCCCCCATTATCCTTTATATTTCACTCTTTGGGTAGTTGAGGTGGAAACTTTGTGTTTCATTTCATCCTACTAGTTACTACCCTTTATTACCAGTTTCTTGTCACTACTTGAAAGAACTCATGTTGTTTGCTGCAAGATCACTTCTGAAAGAATAGAAGTGCCTTTAGTGTCTTCACCAAGATTTATCCTTTGTTTGTGAGTATAATCTCTGAAAGAAGAGAGATGGATGGTTTTTCCCTACCCCTGAGTGTTATTTTCTACTTATATTTATAGTATATAGCCCCTCATATTTATAGGGAACCTACCCTTGATGAGAGGAGAGATTTGTCCACCTCTAATGTAGTAAACCTGCACACTGGGTTGACCAATCTCCCTTGACATGGATGATAAGACCTATTTTGAACATTAGTTAGCTGATTGACAAAATATTCACCTAACAAGATCATCCATCTTCCACCCCACAAATGATCAACATACGATTAATCATACCTAAAAAGGCAATGACATAAGGGGGTATGAAAGTAGACCCTACTTTATATACTCTTATGCCCACTAAATAATCCAATAATATTTCAAATGTAAAAATGATCACTTATTTGGGTAACAACAACATGAACCAATACTTCTAGTATTACTGCAACTTTGACCCCTACAGCCTTTGAGTCATTTGAAAAATCCAACCAAATGCTATGAGTGACACCAAGTGGGTAAAATACTCATTTTTATCAAATTTAAACCTAATAAAACCCTTGCTTCATGTAGGACTAAGATAGGTTTGGGTTCCTCTCCATGGCAGGGTGCCCACATTATGAAATAATAAATCCCTTTCATCTATCATACATAACAAAGTTAGGTCCCTCCTCTTAATAGGGGACTAAAATTGTATTCATTTTTGAATCCATCCACCACTAAATGAAGAAAGGTGAAATACATGGATTAACTAGGTCCAAAAATAGCACCTAGACTCTTTAGATACCCAACACTCACTCCATGTAAAACCAGTGGGCCACAACCTCATAAAAAACCCATATGTGCTTCACTTGACAAATGTAAATGGTTGTAACCATGTTTCCCCACACTAGAATAGTAAATAGACCTAGGATGGTCGATTTTGATCTTCATCATCCTTGTTATCCTTGCCTCCATCATACTCTCCATAGATTTCCCACCCATGACCCTATTTGAATCCTCCTCCGCTCTACTCTACCATTTATTTTAATATCTTACTAATATAATAATATCTCTTCACCTTAGGTTTAATATTATGATAATTATTTTTTTAATTATTTTTGTTTGTAATGTATAATGTAACTTATTTTTCTTATCTTAAATAATAGAATTATGACATATATTCATTTGGTTTTAGTTTTGTCTGGTATATAATAAATTTATTTTTTAATGTATATATATGTTTTTTTAGGTTTTAAAGAATTTTTTTTGATATATTATGATATTGATTCTCAAGAAGAATAATTTTGGAATTAAAAACCCATTTAAATTCATGAAGTATTTCCATCAAGACAAGTGGCTTAAGAGAAAAATGTGGATTCTAATTATAGTATTACAAGGGAAATGTTTTGTTTGAATGCACCTCATGTTAAAATTACACTTATTCTCTTTCATTTTTTTCTATATGATTCACCTTTTCATATATTAAATAAAATAAGTACAAGTATATTTTTATGATGTTCATCTTTTCATCTTAGTCCAATTTTTCCTATTTGTGCATCTTAATTTGATTTTTAGCTTTATTCATTGTATTTAATCAATATTAAACCTTTCCCATCATTCATATTAAATTCCAAGGATGGGTTATTTTCTTATTGAGAGTCAATCTACCTCTTTTTGTGACACATTTTTAAATTAAAAATGGCATAAGTTACTGTTTCTGATTTTTCTATCCTTACATCTTAGTCTAATTTTCATCTTTAATCCTCATTGTGTCTAATAATTATTAAACCTTCCCCATAATTTATATTTGATTTTAAGAAAGGGTTAGTTTATTACTTAGACTGGATCCACACCATTTTTTTTACACATTTTTTTGGATCATACACTACCCTAATTCGTGTTGTTAGTTATGTTTTTAGTTACCTATTAGAAATAATTTTTTTCTCTGTTATATGTCCATATTCCAACCATAATGTTTCCTTTTAATTGTCATTAATTCACATCTATTTTAATATTTTTTTTCATAAAAATTTGAGAGTGCCCATCATAGTTTACTCCTTTTCATTTTCATATTTTTTCTTTACCATTCCCATTCGCTTTCTCTTTCGATAAGTGTGTGTTGAGAAAAGAACCAGTTCCAATTGCAATTGACTATTTTTTTTAAATTGATGTCTAATGATTAAAAAACACAAATATTTTAAATGGAGAGAGATTTTTTTTAGTTTCTTTTAATGAACTAATTTTTTTGATGGTTAATATTAAGGGTTTAATTTTTAAAAATTAAAAAGAAATATTAATTTTCGATGTAATTCAGATATGTGGGTTTTCATACTATGTGTTTACAAAGTTTGATTTAATTATATGGGGTTTGAAATGTAAATAATGATAAAAAAATATTAGAATTAAAATTTTTAGACTAAGCATGATATGTTGTATCTTTAAAGGTGAATGGTTTTTCATGTTTGAAGTTACATTATGTTGAATTTCGATAAGAAGAGGATGATATGCTAGCATTAGAAGATTTCAATTGGGTATAATATTTGAGGTTAAGATTTTGATTTTTGTAAAAGTAGATTTAAGACTAAAATTTTGGAAGGTGAATGAATACATAGACATTTGTCCTCCCTCTTATTAAGGAAATTGAAGGAATATATGGACACATTCCCCTTTCATCATTTTTATAATAAAAAATAGTAAAAATATAATATATAATTATATATGTTTATAAATAATATATAAATATATAATAATATTATAGGATTATAACATCACCACACACCAAATTATCACTTATTTTAATCCCTTGATTAATATACTACATAGGGAGTGGGTCATAGTTACATAACCTATGGTTTATAATAGTAGCTAGTCGAATTTGACCCTATGTTCACTCGAGTGTGAATCGACCTAGTTATTGATTCCCAATTATTGTTTTATCCACTTTATGGAGCAAACCCAACACTAATGTGATTTAAAATTTTAGTTTAATATTAGTGTGAACCCAATATAGATATAATTTAAATTAAGTGTAATAAAAAATGTTAGTAAAATAATTTGTGCATTGGAGTTACATTTCTAAAGTCGATGTAGTCTATTGGAAGTTTTGGTTAAAATAACATTAAAAATCATCAATTACCCATAAAATTTTGACCCAAATTGAGGAATGAATTTAAATAAATGTATTAGTGCATTGATGCTTCAGTTAAAATTATGGGAGCTAGACACACAACTAGGTTAGAGAAACATTGATCACCCTATTTATTTTGTATGTCAAAAGTTGTCAAAAGTATTAATGAATTATAAAACTATAAAAAGAGAGGAATTAACCATGGTTTATGATTTAAATACAATATTCTATAGCAATATCATTTTAATTTTTCATTGACCATGAATCATCAAAATATTTTGAAAACCATCATATGTTACAAGGGCACATTTTTTGGTGGATTATAATTTTATAAGAGTTTAAATTTTTAGTGGTAGTGAAACCTGAAAGGTTGAATACAAGACCAAACCATTTAAAAAATAATAATACTAGTGAAGTGCATTCCATCAAAGGATGAAATACATGATGTGTAAATTTTTATAGATATAATGTGTTATAGGGGAGATGTCAGAGATCACAAAATTTCTGTCAACATGAGTAGATCCATGAGATTGGTTTTCCATGTAGAATAAAAAAATTGTAATTAGGACTACATATTATCAAATCATAGAGGTTGAGTTATATAAAAGAGGATGAGATGAGGTTCTATGTACATGTATTATGGATAATGAATGAGAAATTATGGCGTGAAATTATAGTAAGGGAGTTTTAGGATGAAATTATGTAGGTGAAGAAACCACACATGAAATCATATTTTCAATACTTCAGTACCAAACATTACATATGAATATATAATAATATAAATTAAAAAAATTCATATCCCAAATAGTGGTAAAATAAAATAGGATGGATGAAATTCCATCTATATTTACAATTATGCAAAAACATTTTGGGGTATAGGAAGTAGATTTTATAGGTCTAATTGATCCATATGTGTACAAGAGTGGTGAATGTTTATAATCACTACCATGGATCATATAATAATATGGGTTGAGGATCTACTAATAAAAAAAAAAAAAAAAAAAAAAATTTCAACAAGATTATTATGGGATAATATAATCTCTAGGTATGGTTTCCTATTAATTATAACTAGTGATAGGGGAAGCCATTTTATTATAGAAATGTTGTATATTTAACTAGAATAATTTATGTTTATGAATCTTAAGAAAAAAACTTACCACCTTTAGGAAAATGGTACACTAGAGGCATTACTGATATATTTAAAACTACATTTATGAAGATATGTGATGTAGGTTGACATGATTGGAAGATAGAGTATCATTACGCACCACTCCATTTTTTACATAATGGAGAGACAATATTCCTGGTGGAATTTTGGTCCATTTTTTATGCATTTAAAACTTAAATAATTTATGAAATGAAGAATATATTGAATAAATGCTCATATAATTTAACAAGTTGGATTCAAAGAGTCTAATAGCTATATGGAACCACAAATTTATAAAAACTAAAAAAATATACGACATACATAAGAAAAAACCTTACCACCTTTAGGAAAATGTTACACTAGGGGAATTAACAATATATTTAAAACTAAATTTATGAAAATATTTGATGTAGGTTGACATGATTTGAAGATAGAGTATCATTACACACCATTCCATTTTTTACCTAACAGAGAGACAATATTATTGGTGGAATTTTTGGTCCCTTTTTTACGCATTTAAAACTTAAATAATTTATGAAATGAATAATAAATTGAGTAAATGCTCATATAATTTAACAAGTTGGATTCAAAGAGGCTAATAGCTATATGGAACCATAAAGTTATAAAAAATAAAAAAATATATGGCATAAAAATAATATAAATAACAAGAATATTTGTATAATATCATGAATTAATTATTACATAGGACATAATATTACCTTAAGAGGTCATAGTTTAACTAGTTACAATATTCATTGTAGGCAAAAAATAATAAGATGAGAGGAGTAGAGTGAAACAAAGAATGACATTGAGGCTTGGACTAGGGAGATATTTTGAATAAGGATTATGAGCAGGGAAAAGGAGATGGATATGGTCACATGAATCTACTATTAGATCTAGGACCAATGATGGGTCCTCATGATAGGTGTGATCTCAATTAGTTTTCCTTTATCCCTAAAACATTTCTTGGAGGGGTTAAAGGTTAGGTTGTTGATAAGGATGATGGTTTTCACAAAAATTTCCCTTGCGCCAATAAAATGAAAGGTAAATATAAATAAGTGTAGAGATTATACATAATCAAGAGATATAAATAACAAAATATGTGAGGTGATTTCATATCGAAGTCCTAAACACATTAATTTATAAATTTAAAAAAAGGATGGTTTGTGCTCTAGTTCAAAAAATTATAAGAGTTTGACCTAATATTGATGTGTTCAAAAGATGGGTGAAAATAAAATCATTGTCTAAGGGACATATTTAAATATTTACTATGTTAAATGGATTTTTTATTATTAGAATCAATAATGAACAATATTGTGCCAAAATATTGGTTGAATGCCCATGGTTTATGGGTAGATCGAGGCTATTTTTTAGGAAATGGAAACCTACTTTTTACCTAGACAAAGAGGACATAAATATTATGCCAATTTGGGTTAGAATTATAAGAATCATAATGGAATTTTTATGATAAGTGTAGCCAATATGTTTGGGTACCTTATATATTTTGATGTTGCAATGAAGGCTAGAGCTAAGTTAGTTCATTCTCACTTTTGTGTGAATTCCTTCATCAATTAGGAATTACATTTTTTTGTCATTATGAAATATAGCTAGGGATAATAGAATAAAAGGATTGAATATGAAGATTTAAATTTTAAGTGAAATTATTGTCACAAACTAGGACATATGATGAAACTTTGTACCTTGAAGAGAAAAAAAGGTAATGGAATCATGAAAAATAAAGATAAAAAAGCCTAATAGAAGAACCAAAATCGTAAAAATTTAACATCATAATTGACATATTAGAAGAAAAAGGGGAAGATCTAAAAGTAATTACAAGGTCTTATAAAGTAATAAGATTTATGAAAACATGGAAGTTTTAGATACCTTGAGACTTATCAATATTGCAGAAAATTTCCCCTTAAGAAATAAAAAGGAAGATAAAATGGTTTATCCATAAAAAAAAGTTCAAGGGAAATTCAATTTATATCCTATTAAAGGAGTGACAAATCTAGATTCAGCTAAATTTAATGATTTAAATGATCATTTTTTCCTGAAAAGGTCCCTATTTCTCCCATCAAAAATAAATAGTTTGCTTTCTTATATATCTTAGGAGATGAAGACATATATGAGAGGGTATCTTTATCGATCTAGAAAGATATCCCTTTGAATAATAATATTTCATCTTCAATAGTTCAAAATACTATGGAGGAGAATAAAGATATGAAGGAAATAGTCTTAAAGGCAATGTCTTTCTTGGCTAGAAAATTTATTTCTCCATAGGCATAAAAATATAAGGAGGTCATTGATACTCTATCCAAGGGGGTCAAATGGTTGAACAAGTTTATGGATGTAGACACTTCAAGAAAGGTAAGAAAATTATCCCAAAAAGATATACTCAAGAGGATAATTGATAAGGAAGTTGTAGATGGGGTTTAAATTATCTTACTTTTAAAAGGTAGTAGAAGTCAAATCAAAGAGGTTGAAATGAAGATCATTATTTGGAATATTAGAGGTATGAAAAATAACAATAAGCACAGGGATTTAATGTATTTAATGAGATTCAATTTTCCAAGCATTATAACTATACATGAATATAATATGGAAGAGCATATGATGGAGGAAAGTAACTGAAAAATCTAGAAGGAAGTTTAAGTTGCTTGTGTTAGTTCTGAGGGTACCTATAGAGGCATTGCCACTTTTTGGAATGATAAATATGTAAAAGGTGAGGCACTGATTAAGAATTAACATCAATTGGTGGTCTTTTTGTAAAATATAAATGATGACTATTTTTGGATTTTGTACAACATATATGCTCCTAATTATACTCTAGGACATAGAAATTTGTAGGAAAAACTCAAGTCATTTAGACATGATTGTGGTAAGGTTTTATGGATGATAGTTGGGAACTTCAACACCTCATTGAGCCCTATGGAAAAGAGAGGGGGAATAAAATCTTATTGTAATAATATGGAATACCTTTCATATTTTATTAATGTTATTAATTTGATGAATGTGGAACTCAGAGGCTCTCTTTTCACTTGGTCAAATAGAAGATTGGGTGACAATATGATTCAAGTTAGATTGGATAGAATTATTATTTATGCTGATTGGATTTTAAAATAGGCTTTTGTCTATCCTTTTTACCGAGGATTGGATCTAATCATAATACTCTCATTATTAATGTGGATGATCTTTTCAAGTAGGATATGACTCCTTTTATATTTGAACACATGTGGTTCAGTCACCTAAAGTTAACTGATAGAATAAAAGAGTGGTGGAATATCAATATTTTAGGCACTACCATGTTTATATTGGTCAAAAAGCTTAAAGTGGTCAAGATAAATATTAGAATATGGAACAAAGAGGTATTTGGAAATATATTTGAATAAAATTAAAGATTGAGAGCTAGTTTATATAGATTGGAAGATTAGATAGTAGTTATTGGTATGGATGAGTAATACCTCACTAAAGAAAACATTATTTTTAGTGAATATCATAATAATGTTACTAGAGAGGAAACCTTATAGAGAATGAAATCAAGAGTGATTGGGCTCAAATAAGGGGATAGAAATACTAAATTCTTCCACTTAACCACCCTTAAATATAAGATTCATAAAAATATCTCCACTATTACCCTGGATAATGGATTAGTAAGCTCAGACCCTAATGGTATCAAGGAAGAAGCTATCAATTACTTTAAAAACTTGTATGCTACTAACTCAAACCTAAATGATACTTTGATGCAATAGTTCCTTGAGAATGTTTAGGGTCTTATTTCACATGCTGATAATTGTAAATTAATTGAGCCCATATGTTTAGAATAATTCAAATAATATGTTTTAATCCTAAATAATGACAAAGCTCCTAGGCTTGATGGATTCCCTATGGCATCCTTCCAATAGTTTTGGAATATTATGAAGATGGATTTGGTAGATTTTATGGATAAATTATTCTCTTCAAGGAAATTACTTAGGGAAATGAATAATACTTTCCTTGTATGGATCCTTTATAAGGAAGGAGCTTAGTATTTCAAATATTTTAGGTTGATTAGCCTTTTTAACATGGTCTACAAGATTTTCACCAATTTTTTTTCTTTTAGAATATAACGCTTAATGGAAAAAAATGTTTCTATTAATTAAAGAGGCTTTGTTATAAGAAGACAAATATAGGATGGTATATTGGTGGTGTATGAAACTATTCCTTCTATAGAAAAAGGAAAACATGTTGGCATGATTTTCAAGATTTATATGAGAAAGGCTTATGAGAAAGTTGGTTGGAAATTTTTTGATAGAGCCTTGAGCAAGTTTGGCTTTCATCCTCACTTCAGGATAATGATTAATACTTGAGTGTCTATAAATTTATTCTCTATTCTAATCAATGATATTTTGTAAGGTTTCTTTGGAATAAGAGGGGCATTAGGCAAGGATCCCCAATTTACCTACTATTTTTTACTACTATGGATTAAAATATTAGTAGAACTCTTATAAATGTTATCAAATAAGGGAGACTAAGAATATTTAGAGTTACTAATAGAGGTGATCCCATGTTACACTAAAAATTTGTTGATGACATTATTTTTATGGTAGAGGCCTCAATTAGAGAAGCTAAATAACTAAGACATATATTTTCCAAGTATGAAGAGGCTTAGAAATAGAAATTTATCTTTGATAAGAGTTTAATATATTATTTCAACACCTCCCTAACTAGACAACATAATATTTATAGTATTATGGAGAGTCAAATCAAAGAGTTTCCAGTTAATAACCAAGGGATTCCTATATTTAGTGGATATATGTCTCATCAACTTTGGAACCTCTTAGTGGATAGATTTTAAAATAAATTATTAGGTCGGAAAGAAATAGTCCTAACACAAGTTGAGAAATTAATTCTCATCAAGAGTGTTATTCAAAGTTTGTCGATCTACCTTATGTCCCTATTAAAAATTACTAATATTATTATGGATAAATTTGAAAAAAATAAAAAATAATTCTTGTGGATGTCTTCATAAGATAATAATAGGTTCCCATTGGTTTGCTGGGAAAAATTTTCTCCCTAAATAGTTTGGTGGGTTGGGTCTGAGAAGGATGAAAGAAATGAACACAACTCTGGTAGCTAAACAAGGTTGGATATTTTCAAATGAGACAAAAAAATAGAATACCATCTTGAGAGTGAAATAATTGAATTTTAGATAATCTTATAGATTTATCTTTGATGAATTTTTTATTAGAGGCTCATACTTTTGGAACTTTATAGTCATTAGAGGCTATAAATGGAGGATTATGGATGGCACTAGAGTGAGATTTTGGGAAGATACATATATCCTACACATATATTTGAGTGACCTATAACTATGACATCACATTGGTTTTCATTTACAAAGATCATATGGAGTCATAATGGTCTATTATATCCAATTGCCTAAGGGAAAGAGTTGGAAGCATCTTAGGGTTGAACATCTTTTCAAAGAATCCAATTCCATCTTTTATAATCTGAACATCCTTCTTCTCAGAGGGTTTCATATTAATAATATTTATAAAGAAGATGATTTTTTTTTTATGGACTCTTTCGATGAATAATGCAAGGTCAAATTAGGCTATACCAAGCTAATCAATGTTATTCAAGAAAGTGTGCCTTGGTTTAAATTATGGGACAAATATTTGATTCCTAAAGTTAACATATTATTTTGGTTGATAATCTAGAACATAATTATCACTTTGGATAATATGTATAAGGGAGGCCTTAGTTTGGTTAACAAATGACCCTTATGTGAAAATTTAAAAGAGTCTGTCATTCATGTTATGTTAGGTTACACCTTCAATTTTAAGGTGTGGTTTTTTTATTAGAAATATTTCAAGTTTATTGGACCTTACATTCATCTCTTCTAAATTTATGGTTTTCATGGACAAATCCATTCAAGAATAAGGATTTGTAAAGATTATAGTGTATGTGTCTTCCCCACTTCCTTTGAGGCATCTAGAAAGAGAAGAATGATAAGTTTTTAAGGGTGTTAATAATCAGAGATTAAGGGTTTCTAAAAAGATTATAGATATTCTCTTAGAGAACTTCAAGAGTAAGAAACCCAAAAAAGAGAAGGATATTTCTAGTTTGGAAGCATCCATTTATATGAAGTGGCTTATTAACTTAGAATTAATGAAATCTTTGGATCCCAGGGTTGAGATTATAAAAAGTGTTACATGTCAAACATCTTCCCCTGGTTGGGTGAAATTAAATTTCAATGGTGACTCAAAATAGAATCCTACTATTTTAGGAAGGATTGGTATCCTTTATAATGAAAAATGGGAGCTTGTGGTTACTTATGTAATTTAGGTATTCAATACAATCATTGGGCATAATATTTAGCATCTCTTTGGGCTATTCAACTAGATAGAGAAGTTGGTGTTTTTTGTTTGATCATAGAAGGATATTCCATTAATATCATAAATGGTCTTTTCAAGAATAATGTGATAAACTAGAACATTAGTCATATGTTAAAGGAAGCCTTGATAATCATTTAATCCTTTCAAAATGTATTCAGTCAACATGTGCACAAGGAAGGAAATTAGATTGGGAGTGCTCTCTCAAAATTTTAAGGCTTGGCTAAGTAAAATGGACACATATGATGATATTTATTATAAAATTGCTAAATAAATCATGTATATAGTTCTTTAATAGTGGAAATATTTGTTTTTAAAGGATCAATCTCTAATAATTTTGATGGTTTGAATAAAGTGTTATTACATATTATCATTATGTCCTAGGCCAACTTGAATCATATTTATCATGATGTTGCATCCAACTAAAAAACCATGTGCTAGGGTACCCAAAGGATTCTTAATATCATTATGTTTAGTATCACTTAGAATGATGAGAAAATTAAGGGGTGTGAGAGCTTAACCATAGACCTGATGATAATTTTTTAGTTCTAAAAATTGAATTGAGAAATATTTTGGGGAGTATAGTGGTGATATGAATATGGGTGGTAATTTAATTAGAATTGAATATTACTCAGTGAGGATATAATAAAGAATGCATATGTGTGGGGAATTATTCATGTAGGAGTATTTTAAACATTCACTCAAAAGATTTAAGGATATGATCAACATGTTTTAAAGATATTTGATTCTAGCTAGAAGGAGAGAGTGGTTAAGTTTAACAAGACATCTATTAAGGTGATTGAAGAGTTGATTACTCAAGTGACTAGAATAAATATTAAAGAGTTCAAATTCACCAAAACTAGTAAGGATTATGAAGGTCATAAGGATAATTTTATATTGGAGGATGAGGATCTCAATAATTATCATAGAGGATACATGAGAGAGGATTTCCCTCAACCGTATGATGAGGTAGCTGAGAAAATTATGAGATACATCACACTTGAAGCTAGGTATAAGAGTTAGTGTAGGATTTTTACCACTTTTGGTTTTACCTACATGATTGTTAGTAAAATTTATTAGGGTTTCTAAGATCATTAAGGGAAATACACTTAATGTGTTTTCTAATTGTGAGATGAGTTTTTCCCTTTATGGTGACCTAATATCTCACTATATAATGTACCTCCTTTGTAATTTTTGACTACAAAATCAACTAATGAACATATATGAAACCCAATTTTGTGTTTTACATCTTTCTCTCACCTAATCCTAGGGTTAATGTGATATATGACACTTATAGATCCTAAATTCATCTGGAATGATATTAGAGATCTGATTTGATGATCATTTTGCCATTTTTGAAATCTTTGGTGAGATGTTTCATTCATGCATTAATAGTAACTTTTTAATTTTTTTTGGTTTTCATAGGTTTGGTGAGATTTATTAAAAATCCATGAAAACTATACATATGGAGTCTCTTATCAAAAAATAAATAATGCCATTAGATTTGGAAGGTTTCAAAAACCTAGAATTAGTTGTAAACATGACCTAGATTTGTGACAACTATTTTCAATCATTTTTGGAAGGTTTTGGGATATTTTTAGTGGTTTCATGCATATCCATAATATGAGATTCTCAAATCAAGGAATAATTTATAGGTTTTTCAATATATTTCAATTTATAAAATGGTTCTTTGGGTTTTTAAGATGAGACATATCAATTCTATATATTTTTGGGTTTTTTATCTTTGGTAGAGTTTCTGCCCCTTGCAGGTAGTTTTGGTAGTTTCCTAAGTTTGTCATAATTTTAGCATCAAGTTTACAAACCTAGCCAAAAATTCAATCTTTGATGATATTTTCATTCTTATCAGACTTTTCATGATGGAATTATAACCTTTGTTAGACATTTAAGACTTTATGCATAGGGCCATCAAAACATGACACCCCCTAAGCAACCATTAAAACCTGACATCTACCCAAATATGCATTGAAACCTAACAATCACCTAAGTATTCATAAACACATGAAACCTATCTAAACATGAATTAAAACCTAAAATGTACTTGAACATTCATCAAAACCCAATACTTACCTGATCATCCATCATAACCTAACACCTACCCAAATATGTGTCAAAACCTGACACTTACCTAAGCAACCATCAAATCCTGATAATGTTCTTGGCACACATCAGATTCTATAAAGTGTATAAACACTACCTATAAATTGACTAATACAAAATTAACTGACATATTCTACCACTATAAAAATAACCTACAAACTTTGAGCTATGCATAATCACCCTAGGCATATTTCAATAACTAAAAACACCCAATAGACTCTAACCCTTGTTTGAGCACACTTCTATTTATACCACTCCTTTTAAAACTTGTGATGGCCACAAAGATGTCAAATTTAAAACTAAATTATTTGATGTGCAAGAGACCATCAAATTTAATATAGTGGAAAGTGACACTATTCATTTTCAAAATGGAGACATTTTTGGGATGATGTCACTCTCACATCAATCAAAAGGTGGGGAATACCCCAAATAGGTCTTATCCCCTAGTCACATGGGAAATAATACCTTGGTTGCTTATAACCCAAAAGTGTTTGACTTTTTCTCCATGGAGCATAAGTTTTTTTTAGGAAATCCATTCAAAATTTTTAAAGATTTTGATCGAAGCACCTTCAAGTTTGTTTTGGGGAAGTTGATCCAAAAACATTCATCACTATTTTCCACAAATTTTTTTCATGCAAGCTCATATTTTCAAATAGCCATAAATTTTGATCAGTAACTCAAATTTGAGTATAGTCTTCATATAAATTGTCTATTTTTTCATGCTTTATGCATTGGTGACATTTTGGGCCTTTATATAGCCACATATTTTTCACATATTGTGCCTCTTGGATGTATAATTGGTAGATACTAACATCCCTCTAGTTCCTTGTACTTATGCACTTACTACTCATGATACATTCTCAAATATGTCTGGCATCTATATGAGCATGCTTATATTTAAAAATTTAAGGGGGGGTCATTTCTAGCAGTTTTAAAGGGAATCATGTGGTGATATGTATTCTTCACTTTATTTTTTACATATTATCATTCTTTACATTGTGTTGATTCTCACCCTTACTACTCATTTAGGTACATTTTCAGCTTTTCCCAACATCCTCTTCATGAGTATACATTATTATTATAACTAGGGAGTCATTTCAGTCATTTTGTGTAGTTGTGCATTTATTTGGTGTCTTCTCTCAGTCATGTTGACTTCACTTGAGATACACTTATAGGGGAAAGTTGATTCTACACTATTGGTTATTCTTGAAAATACTAACTATGTTTCTTAGTGTGTGTATATATGGAACACTTTCTCATGAAAAAGAATCATAATCCATTCCTATATGGACACATTCCTACCCCTACTAATCATGATCAATATATTAAGTGGGATAACTCTTGTGAAAAGGTTCATGGTACCTTACTATTGCACATTTCATGAAATCCACATCACCATGTGAAACTTTCCATGTGTCCCAACACTATTTAGTGCATCTTTTAGAATCACTTAAGATATACTACTAATATTTATATCACTTTCCCCCTCTTATTCCTAATATCTCTTTGGAGACTATTTTACTCTCTCTTCCTACTCATATTTCATGTGATGATACATCTATGGTGGGCAGTGCTCTTCCTTCTATCGAGACACCACTATAGGATACAATTATACCTAACCTCAACCATCTCATTATAGATTAGAATTATATTTGTATGCATGATGTTATTCTTATATATCCTTCATAGTTTGATACTTTGGAGGACTCTACTATTTCTAGTGAGAGTAAACTTTGTGAGAGCATCGCTGTCTCTTCTCTTCTTATGGATACTCAGTATATGGATCTATATTCTTGATATATAGTCTCTTATTTAGCTTCAAGGGTTATTGAGTTGCCTTCTCCAATTTATATATACATTATTTCATTGAATGCTCCATACCATTCTTCTTTATTAGAATCATTTTTACTTGATGACACTTATGATCTTGAGTACATATTTAAGATTGATGACTCTTATTTTAGCATGAATGACTAAAATAGTGATGGGGACACACCTATATAATCATTTTGTCACATTATAGATATTAAGGAGTTATTTCTTGATATTCCTACCTCTAGTTCACTTATGAAATTATAGGGTGTAGGTATAATGATTCAAGAATCATCAAACATTAGTTAGTATAATACATAGTTAGTAAGAATGATGTTCATAGATTTGGAGTCATCCAAAAATAAGGTGGTTCACTTTTATCATGTCCATCCTTAATTACTTTAGACATCATATACATATCATTATACCATAATACATCTTTCACTCCTTGGAGAGTTTAGTTATGGATGTCAAGAAAGGGAAGAATAAATTACCATTACAATAGGTTATAATTTTTATGGTTTACAAATATTTTCAAAGTTGAAATAGAGTCCCTTCCCACATCACCTCTTTAGGATATACTCATCCCATAGACCATTATGGTTTAAAAAACCCCTAATAATCTCGTCAAAAATTAAAAAGATTAAGAATGAGGTAGAGAAACACAATGTTAAAAACAATGAACCAATCCTGGGAGTACCACTAAGACATACTTGGACCTAAATGGGAAAATTAAGGAGGTTGAGGAAGGTTTGAAACTTCTCAAGGATGGTATAGGGGTTGAGATGAAAAATAAAACTAGTAAAGTTTAAAATATAAGCAAGGGTAAGAGCGGGGGAGATATTAAGAACATTATAGATAATATCAAAGAATAATCAAGTTATAAAAGCTGACTAAGGAGATTGATCTGCACAAAGATTTCTTACATTGGTTTATGAAGGACCATAATAGGTTAAATGATAGTATCAAGAATCTCAACCAGGAAAGAGGTGTCCTATGATCTAGAGTGGAGTTGGAAGAGTTCAATACCCAGGTTAAAATATTTAAAGACAAATTTAATTACTTGGAGAAAAAACAAAATCCTTAAAGATAATATGGGCAATTTGATGGAGTTCAACAAAGTTTCCATGCAAAATTTTATTAATAGTATGGATGTACTCAATCATATCATTAGAAATAAATAGGAAGAGGAAGAACCTAATAATTAAAGTAATAAGGCCAAAGGAGGAATGATATAAATTGAATGCCAATCTCAAGGACTTTTGCATATGGGAAATGTCATTAAAATAATGATACACAATTGGGAAGAAGCATTTTAAAGAAGAAAAATTGAGTGACTTTCACCTTTTTTATCTGTTATTTTTGGGCCATTTTTATTTTGTCTATTTTTATCTATTTTTAACTGATCTTAGGTAGATTTTTATGTTTTATCTAGCACTCATGGCCAAACCTACATGCTCTTTGTAAAGGTTAGGGTCCCTTTTTAAAATACCACTTTACCAATAATAATAATAAAAATACATAGGTACATAATTCATTTTATATGATTCGTATTATGCAAGACATCTAGGAATGATTCATATAAGTTATATGGGACTATACATAATCCATAGTGCCTTGGAAACAAGCATATGAAAATTACATGAGTTGGATGGAGAGTTTATCCAAGTCAACATTAATGGAGTTAATAATAAGCCTTAAAATTATTTCACATAATGAAATGTGCCATAAGTCCATTGAAAAATATGAAATGGTTTAAAAAAATTTATTTTTGTATTTTATTTATAGTAACATGTTTTTCTTCTATTTTAATAAAACATAGACTATCATGTAAATCTAGTTGGGAAAGTTGAGTGAGGGATATTTTGAGAATCTTATGCCATATGTCTAATTTCATATACGGTACTAATATTCATATAAAACTATTTGGGAAATTAGAGTGAGGGATCTCTTAAGAACCTAATGATAGATGTGTACATTTTTAGGAGGGGTAATTTTGGTGAATTTTACTATATGTATATAAGTAAATTTTAACAAAAATAAAAAAAGAGAATTAAAGACAAAAAAAATTGAATAATGCAAAAAAGGACTTAGCATAGATTGAAAATACTAGAAAAAAGTTAAGTATCATGTTGTTTAACAAAGGGTGAAATTGAAATATTTTCCATAAAAAGGATATTGTATATATTTGTGCAGATAAAAATATTATGCATACAAAGGTTAGTATTATATGTAGCTAAAAATATTTTAATTATAAAGGTTGGTATTTCATGTGTAAATATAAAAATAATTTGAGTAAAAATGAGGTGAAAGTATTAAAAAATAAAATTTATGCATAATAAAATGAGAGATTAAATATTTAAAAGAAAAAATGGAGTACAGTGATGGGAAATATGATTGTTAGAAGAGATAGTGGATGACAACACAACATGGTTCATGTGAAAAATAGGTTTTAAATTATCTAAAATATATTAAACTAAATAAAAAATAATTTGTGAATTTAATATTTTAAGAGAAACTATTTGCATGTAAATTTTTGAAGACCCAAATGAGAAAAGAAAGTAATTTTTGGAAAGTAAAGTAGGTTAAGGATATTGAAAGTGGTTAATAGTATTTAAAATTAAAAAATAAGTAAATTAAGGATGAAAAAAATAGAGAAAATAATTTTGAGGTGTTAGATTGACACTATGACCTTGAATAAGGTTGAGAAAGGCTACATTTGACAAGTTATAGGTTGAAAATAGAGTGAAAGGCTTAGCAATTAGTATTGAGATTATTATTGGAATTTATGTGGATTAATGTGTAAACATGATGTTATAGCCTTTTAAGAGAGCTATTTTATGGGTTTTTTTGGCATAGGGTTTTAAAGAGATGGAAAATAATAAGGTGATTTTAAAAGACCAAAAATAAGATGAGAAACATGATGGACCATATATCATAATATCAGAGAATGAAGAGGAGCTAGAAGTGGAGTAGGATTTAAAACCTCTTATGGGTGATTTATAATGGATTACACCATAAAACATAGTAGGGAATAAATATGGGAAGAAACATTACTCAAATAATAAGAAGATATCAACATGTGGATTTGATGGAGTATCTAGAAATGATCAATAATAGAAAAAAATTGATTACATGCTAATGAACATGCATAGTAATATATTTTAACCAATATAAGAGTGATTAATTCAATATATTTGAGGTTTATTTATAAAAATTATATATAGGATTGAATTTATAATAAAATTTATGTGGAAAATGGGTGTTAATGTTAAATGACTTAGAAATGGGGGATACACATTGAATTTGGATGGAAACTAGAATTTATCAATAAGGGTAGTTGAGAATTTGATTACTGTAAAGTTAACCCATGTGGAATGATATAACATGGAATTAACTAATATATTTTATGTATCCTATCAAATAGGAATGAATAGCAAGAAGCATAACAATGCAAGATATATATCTGAAGTTATGAAAAATGTAGTGTATGAAGCACACTTGCATGAATGTATCTTCCATTAAGGAATTGTCCTCATTTTAATCTTTCTTGATGAGTTAGGAGTGCCATTTTTTTATTTAATTTAGATAATTATACATATAGGCATAAGATTCTTATAGGTTTTATATGTGAGATAAATATGGTAAATAATATAAGGATCTTATAATATATGAAAACAAAGAATAACATACTATATACAACACACATACTATATGCCATTACACTAAGAATTATAAGGATATATAAAAATTTCTTGTGCAAAGGAGGGCTTTAAGGTATCTAAAAAGGAAACATACATGTATAAGGGGCATGCATAGACCTAAATAGATCCAAGGTGTCATTATATGGTAACCAATATGTGTAAACTAAAGTAATAAAATGAAAGACAATTCCATTAGGGGTAATAATGATGTATCTAATTTAATATTTTTAATGGCATCATTAGATGGTCCTAAAAATGTGTGACTAAAGGGAAAAATCATGCAAAGATTAAAACATATTAACAAGAAAAAATTAATCTAAGCATTGAAGATAATAACATACCTATATATTATATCCAACAAATTAAATAGAAAAATAGTAAAGGAATAATGACCTTACCTTGGGTTGACTTGTCGATGAAAAAATATTTCCCTTGGCTCAAGTGGACTTGGTGACAGATGTTGTAGGTGGATCACAAGATGGAAAGAAGAAGACATAAGTATCCTTATTTGGGGATTCCAAATGCTAGTTTTACTTTTCTTTTTTTTATAATATATTCGAATACCTTATGTTAAAAAGTCCTCCTCAAGTGTAGTCTCCTTAGTCATTATTAATAAGGTGGATCAATATTATAAATGATAAAGGTGGACCATATAAATATGTATGAAAACCAAAAAATGAAAAACTTAAAGTATGTACACATCATCAACCTAGCCAATGAAATATAAAAATGTTCATAAGACATGATACTTTATTAGGCTAGCCAATGACATCATCTCATGGGAGAACTATACAATGTCAATGGCTAGGCCAATGAAAATAGATAATGATATAATATTTATCATTCTCTAGTGTCATTGGCCTAGCCATTGACATTGTATAGTGCTCCCATGAGATGATGTCATTGGCTAGCCTAATAAAGTATCATGTCTTATGAAAATTTTTATATTTCATTGGCTAGGTTGATGATGTGTACGTACTTTAAGTTTTTCATATATATATATATATATCATCTCATGGGAGCACTATACAATGCCAATGGCTAGGCCAATGACACTAGAGAATGATAAATGTTATATATATATATGGCATGAATGAAGGTAAAAATAAATATGATCATTATGGAATCTCTCACAAAACACTATGAAGTGGCACACCTTGATATTAAGGCACCCATTAGTGTGTGTACTCAGGAAGGTTGATATATTGAAATGTGATACAAGATAAATATTTGATATATGAAAAATAAAATGTATACATTTGTTGATAAAATATAATTTATTTGGGTACATATATTTATGTGATTCAATATGAATTCACTTAGAGATAATGTTACATAAAGGTTAGCATTGGAATTAATCCTTAGTTTGTATGTGCATTCAATAAATATTAAAGTAGGTGTGTTATTTTTAATTTATTTAAATACACAGTGCATAAGTATTTTATAATCTAACTCTCTTTATTCATATATATAAGTATATGATATCTATTACATTTTGCATATCTATTTACTATATACATTCACACTCTTTATAATTAGAATCTTTATTTCATATATTATATTAGTATATTAATTACACTATATATATATATATATAATACAACACAATGATATAAACACTAATTAGATACCTTTACAACCCAATGATCATGTTTTTAGGGCATGCCTCTTCTTGATACAATGTTCCTTATGTTATTGTAAAGAGTTGAACCTTATCGTGTTGCTTAGGATATTTTAATATTTTATTCTATTGACCCATAGATGAGTTATAAAACTATATTAAGGTTTGAGTTTTCACAATGATCATTTATACATTTACTTTATTGAATAATTCTACCAACATTTACCTAGATTTTTATACATTGTTTCATCTTTGAGACATATTTGAAGAATCTTGGCAAGATAAATCCAGAATAACCAATTTATCTTGATTTCCAAAACTTGATCAAAATTTGGTAAATATTTTGGTATTTGTCATAAAATATCATAGTATCCCCACTTGACTTGCCTAACTATATTTATAGGACATTACCACCCATTATCTTCAAAATAACTTATTAATGGTAGTGATCCCTCATTGAGTAAATGCTTCTCATATTTTTACAACATTATTTTGGAGAAGGTATCATAGTTCAATATTATGGCCTTGGATTTCAAAATTATGTATTTGAGTGTTGTATTCTACCTACTTGCACAATATCATTTGGATCTAGTTAGCCTCCAAAGTTTTTTAGTATGCATTGTGATATGCTATCTTAGTTTCCATATTTTCCATAATATTGCTTAATGAGGATCCATAATACTCCATCTCTTTGAAGATAAAAAATCCTTTGCAGTTTCTTCTCCTTGTATTTGTCATGCATGTTGATCTATTTCTTCCATTATTATTTTTTAGGGATTTAATTAGAGTCCTAATTGGTGGGCGCTATGATGAGATACTCTTAAAACATTATAATTCATTTTTATTGTCTTGGATGTAATTTGGAAAGTTAATGGAGTATGCAAAGAATGTTACAACAATCCCCTTAACTTTTTTTAACTTATTAATTTGAGTCTTGTAATTATCCATTTTTATTTGTTTCTCTCCCAAGATTGGCCCCAATAAATATGATTCATAGTTTTTAATAGCTTACATTACTATAGCCTCCTTATCTATTGTAGTTAAAACATGGCCAAAAATAAAATATACTATCTCCTCCAATTATTGATCAACTACTAATGTTGTGTCTAAATAATATTGTAGTATTGAATTTGTTAGGATGTAGAGGGACCTATTTATCACTTACTCTAGGTTTACACACCTATCCATCCAATCCACCCTAATGCTTTGAATAAAATTTTATCTAATAGTATCTTTCCCTATTGGTGTAAACTTTTATAGTGACATAAAAATATTTCCTTTGGTCATGGGTTGTGGTAGGCTAGGTGTCATAATCATGTTGGAGGCTAGTTGTTTATGTTTGGATAGTTCCACTTTGATATTAATAAGAGGATGGGATGTATTATATCTCCTCTAGCACACCATGTACTTGTCATTTCATTGTTTTGCCTTTGTCTTCAGAACATTATGATGGAATTTACTCTTTTATCACAATGGCAAGTGTCTTAAATTATTTTTACTTATTCTCTTTATCTTATTATCACAATGGCAAGTGTCTTAAATTATTTTTACTTATTCTCTTTATCTACCCTTCCCATATATTTGTATTTTTAGTTTATTATTTTCATTTCTTTTATTTTTCCTCCAATTCTTCTTTATTAATTTTCTTTTCCTCTTCATCTTTCTTTTCCTCAATCCTGCTTTCTTCTTATTGTATCTCTACCTCCTATTTTTTTTCCATCTCCACATTTACCTTAACTTAATCTACATTTTATTTTTCTATTATTTCCCTCTTTTCTTTCTCTTGCTCCAATTTTTTTTTATCTAATTTTTCTTTCTCCAATTTTTATTTTTAAGCTTTATTTTTCTTTAATTTTTCCTTCACTCCTCTTTCTTTCTATAGTTTTTATTTGGCCAATAGTTGTTGATATTTATTGGTTGTTAACTTTGTTCTTTAATATACCTTTCTTATTTCATCTTTAGAATCATTCTTATAGGTCCTTTCTTTATTGGGAAACCAATTCTTCCATTTTTTTAGAACTTCTAATTGTCATTACTTTTTTAATGCATGTGTTATCAAGTTAGTTTTTTGTTTTTTCTTAATTTTTATTTTTTGAAGTTTGCAGAGTCTTTCCTTATCTTCAAGGTATAGTATTATCTCCTCCATCACATTTTCCAATGAAATTTCTTGGTATTGATGATTGATTTCTTCTCTTTCCTAATTTTATTTTACACATTTACTATTATTTATTGGAGGTTACTTGAAGTACTTATAATATATCATCCATGGTGAATGAACTTATCTCAATATAATCCATCAATGCTCTTATTATATTATTATTTACTTCTTGGTTTTCTTCATCATATAACATTCTTAGTCTCACCACTCCACCTTTATTATATACTCTTGCATCATTTTTATATATCTAGGACTTGTTTTCCTATATCATCTACTTCACTATCCTATTTTGATCCTTGCTCTCCTCCATTTGAATACTTTAATTATAGATAGGAAACCAAAGTTTTTTTTTCTTACTTTTGTATTTTTTTTATTGTAGCTTTTTGTTTCTTATTTCCTTGTCTTTATTTTTGGGGTCAAGGGTTTATCTATATTTTGCCTTCACTCATTTGTATCAAAGTTTCCACAAAATACACCATGGATGAAGTAGAGGATATGTTTGGATGCTCCTCTATTTGAATATTTCTCTTTGTGACCCTTGATTTTCCTTCCCCCATGTAAACTATATTATTTTTCCTTAAATAATAGGATGAAGTCCATTTTAACTCCATTTCTTCAAAACCTTCCATGTGGTTTAATATTTTACCTTAAATTGACTCAGTTTTGCCATAGCTATTATGCAAGGCACTCATTAATAGGGCTATCTTTTTACAACCATAAATATTTGTGTATTGTGATGATTATTTGTGATGGGTTTGATTTATCCATTATGTGTAGTGTGTCCTTAAGATATACTACGATTGGTGATTTTTTAGTTAATACTCCTATAGGTTCTATATTTTTTAAGCTAGTGGATTATTTATCTATTCTACTCATAAATTTAGATATCCTTAGATCTATAGGAATTCCTCTAGATCATATGATTACCACTTTTTTTTGTTAGATGATTCATGTGGAAATGAGGGAGAGAGGTAAATTTATTCTCAAATGGATTAATGTATATGTTATTGGAATCTATGATAAACCTTACTTAGGTATAATAATTTTCCACTATCCCTATATAAATTCCTGACCTTCCAAATACCATTCCTCTAATCATTCTTTCCCAACCCAAAATGTGTGATGTATTTGTCCCTTATTGGCTTGCATCTAAAAAATGATTAAGTTGTTCTCCTATATTTCTCATGGGGTCCCATTTTAATGTACTTTAGTATCCTACTATTATGTTTTTAAAATACATAGATAATAACATCAAAGGGTACCCATGAAAAAAGTCATGAGTACCTAATTTTATATTTGTAAGATTATACATGTATTGATTATAGAGAGTAGTGAAAAGGTTATAACACATTACATTTTTTATCTTGTCCCATGTGATGTACCACATGCCACTTATTATCTTATCCCATGCAATCTACACACTCCTAGGTGTAATAAAATCCTCCTAGTTTGTATAATAAAATTTTGATGTTATGGCTTCCATCATGTATTTGATTTTAAGGTTTGTAATGTCTTAGATAAAGAGATATATCTAGTTGGTATATGGTACCATGAATGTTGAAATTGATTTAATGTTCATATATTTATTTATGTCATAATTATGGTAGTTATGTCCTTGGTTTAGTAATCCCATCATTGCATGAATTAAATAAGGAGTAATGAGGTGGGGTCTATCCAAATACATAAAATCCTTGTGTGAGTTATTTTTTAATACCTTGATTTTTCTCTCCATAATTAACAAGAATGAGGATTGAATATACACATTTATAGACATTCAATCAATAATTTTTTAATCATCCTTATATTTTATCACATAGGTCTAAGGGTTTGGCTGTGTCATGGCTAGGTGGTCTAACTGCATGGCATGGTGATCAACTTTTCCCATTTTTGAGTGAATGTAATTTTGACTGTCCTTATATTGGGATATAAGATTATGAACTCTACATAATGTGCCATGTGGATCTAGTTGCTCAGACTTCTTATAATGTTTCCAATATTTTGGCCTCTTAACTTGCTTGTCTCTAATAATAAAAAGGATATCCATTTATTAATTTTTGGTTTTCTGTACTTCACTAAGGGTTTTTATATTTTTGGTAAAAAAATTCAACATGGTTTTGTTACTTTAGATGGTTTTATTTTATGAGAGGGTAAACTTATATTCATAACTTTCCTTATTTGGTTGTTAAATATATAAAGTAAAAAACTATTTTTACCTGCATTAATTAATTATTATTATTTATATACATAACTTATTTTCCTTATTTGGTCTCATTATTTCTAGTTTATTCTATTTAAATATTCTTTCCTCATTCTTTTCATCCTTATTCTGATGTCACTCTATACTCGATGTTTTATTAAGTAGTTTAGTTTTCCTACCAACCACCCATTTTCTCATAACTTAATTTATCTATAATGATATCAACTAATCATCTAACTTCAATTTGTGTGGAGAGCCAATGCATTTTTCACTTTTATTTATGGGAAACATAATTTTTAGGTTTTCACTTCCCTTCTTCACTAAGTCATTTTTTATCGAGTTTTAGCCTCAACAGAAGATCATTCCTTCTATTCCTAATTTCTCTCCATATAGTTTTTTTATCTTTTAGGAAAGTTTTTTTTTAGTCCCCTTATTTTTTTCAAAAACAAATTGACTTAATTTTATTTTTTTCAAAATTGTTTTAAACTTTTTTTCTAATTTTTTCCAAAATTATTTTTATGTTTTTTTGGTAAACTCCTTAATATATATTTTTCATAATGTATTTCACCACTTTATGTTGAAATGTAGTATTTTATCCTTGTTACATTTACATATCCATTTCTTGGTATTTTATAAATATTATGAAATTTTAGGGCTTTGAAATTGAGAATTTATTTAATGATAAATGGGCCTAATCCCCTGATCTTCAAATTAATCATATTTTTATACTTTCTAATGTAGAAAAATATTTTTCCATTTATCTAAAACTCCGTGTTTTCTCTTCTCTTTCCATAATTTTGATTATAGGCAACTATAAATAATTTTTATCTAATTTCTCTAATTTAACCAATATTATTTTTTAAGACTCTTTTTCATTCATTATGAATGTGATCACAAATATTAGGCTTGGTATATATACTCCATAGGTATTTTGGTTGATAAACCATATACCAATAAAAAGGGGAAGTATTTGGTGAGTCTTTTATAATATGTGTGGTAAGCCCAAAGTACTATAGGTATAAAGGTGTCCCAATATATTATCTTTATGTTACATATTTTGGTTTATACTTTCTTCAATAATTTATTAAATGATTCCACCATACCATTATCTTATGGATGATATGGAGTAATTGATTATGTTGGATTATAAAATGCTTTAATAACTCCTAATTTGTGTGATTGACATTTTTTTCTTTGATCACTCATGATACTTAGTGGACATCCAAATATTATAATAATATATTTATGTAATAATTTAGTTGTAGTTTTGAAAATGAAATATTTAGTGAGTATCACTTCAACCCATCTCATTAAATACTATGTACCCATGCTTATAAATTGATAATTTCTTTTCCTAACTACTAGTTTGATTGGCCTAATGAATTTAATAACCCATTTCTCAAATGGTGATGATGTGAGTACAAGCCAAAAGGGAATATCATCACATGCATTATGTTTTCTTATTATTGGAAAAATGTCACAAATTATTACATACTTATGTGCATATTTGAATAAAGTTGACCACCATAGTCTTATAAGTAATATTTTATTCGTAGTGCCTTTTCCTGAATTGTGTATGCCTATAATTCCATCATGTGCCTCCTACGTAATATATTCTATTTCAAGTAACAATGTTACTCCTTTTAAAATTTCATCTCATCATTTGTTATACAAATATCCTTCTATAAGTGTAAATGGGAATGCTTGTCTAAGAAATATTTATTAGGCATTTTCCGCATAACCTTCAACAAATTCTCATGTTGCTAGGAATTTAATAATGTTTTCCATATCTTTGGGAACCAACTAAATGTGGAATAAATGAGATAAATGGAACTCAACATCAATTGGTACTTTTTATTATCCTATAGTATTCATGATAGATAATATGGACCATTTTTTATTCGTTAGAGTTTTATGCTGATTTTAAAATCATTTTTTTTGAAATAACATTAACCAACGACATATTATTCCTTGTATCACTAATTTATTGACTAAATATTTCAATGGTTTATGATTTGTGAAAGATAAAAATGGTGTTTCTAGTAGCTAATACAAGAAATGTTTTACCACATACACCATGTCCAATACCTCTCTTTCTTAAGTTGAGTATTTAATTTACATTTTTTTCTAATTTTATACTTTAAAATCAAATAGGATGATTTATTCTACCATGTAGTTATGATAACACTAATCCTATCACTCTTCTTGATTCATTAAATTGGACATGGAATGGATCATGAAACCTAGAAAAAAAAGTATAGGTGCATTATATATATTATTCTTCAATTTGTCAAATGCTTTTTGACATTGCAGTGTCTATGCAATCAATTTATTTTTATTTTTCTTCAGTAGTTCCTCTAATGGAGTGTTAATTTACAGATAGTTATGAATGAACTTACAGTGATAACCAGTGTATCTAAATATTTTCCTTTCCTCTTTCTATGTTTTTGGTGGTGGTTTATTTATATATATTTTTTCAATGGGTCCACCATTAATCCCTATTTACAAATGATATGTTATAGCATGATTCGACTAGAGTCATGAATACATATTTCCTAGAGATATTAAATTTATTACATTATGAAAATAATAATTTTAATGTCTAAACATTATCCTTTAATAATTTGTACATAGTCCAACTATCTAAATAGACCTCCAAAAATACATGAATAAATTACCTAAAAACATTAACCATAATATGGTTAAATACCAAATGTGAATTTTTGATGTCAAATGAAATTATAACATACATAAATGACCTCCATTATATCACACAAGTCATTTTTAGGAGCCTTCTAATGTTATCTTCACTTTGTGATAACCCAAAAATCCTTTTGTAAAGGAGTGAAATTATTTTCCTACCACGTTTTCAAAAATTTATTCTATAAAAGGTTTTGGGAGTGGATCATGTATACATGCCTTATTAATTTATCTATATTAAATGAAAATTTGAATTTACCATTTTTTTTAATTTTGGATAAACATAAGGCTTATCCATTCTAAATATTTCATTGGTGTGATAATACCACTAACTAGCATCTTATCTAGCTCAATATTTTATTTTTGCCTTGAAATTCATATTAAGGTGGCAAGGTCTATTTCTTAGTGATTTGACTTATATATTCATCATTAATACTTCTAATTTAATCCATTTAAGTTAATTTAAAGCTATAGGGAATAGGTATTCAAATTATCTTAATAATTTTATCATTTTCCTACCTCCATTTCCATCCAATAATTCTTCATTTTTACCATTTTAGAATTTCCTTCCATGGTGATGTTTCATTATCTAATTTTTATGGGTTGGCATAAATATTATGGTTTATCTTTGAAGGTTTTGATTAATTCTCTTTATCCCTCATCAAAATCTACTTTCAAATTTTCTAGCATGCCCTTCTCATCTTTAGGCTCTTTCTTGGTCAATTTTATTCATTGTACACTTTATTCATTTTATTTATTATGGAATAAGTTATTTAAATCATTTATTGGATATAAAATATTTTTTAATTACTTGGTAACAATCCTAATTGGTTCCTACTCATCTGTGTGATGCACCATCATAATTTTTTTATTTAATATTGCTAAATTGTGTTTTCATGGTATCATTCTGCAAAAACTAATTTTTAGTTCATCTAAATCTATAGTTCCTTTCAAAAATTCCTTGTGTATTTAATAGGTTATAGGATATGATTTAAGGGTCTAATAATTTAATTACATCCAAAGCCTTATGCCTATTTCACCTTTTGTGTTCTAGTGTTATCCATAATTTAGGATATGAAGTTTAGGAGGATATGGTTTGACATTCTCTGTAATCTTCCTCAAATAACCTTCTTGTTTGGAAAAATCATGTTTTTAATAGATTGATGAAGGTTTTAAAATTCAAGATATCCTTATTATGAGAATTTCCCAACCTTAAAATAATGATAGTAAGTTTTTTGTCTATTTCTTACATCCTTTTGTATTCCTAGGGAAATAATTTTACCATTTTTAAATTATTTTTCAATATTACTATGTCACTAAATTTAGGTAGATTACATGTGATGCCCCTCTTTCAATATGAGGCACTATCATTTTATATGGGGTATAATATTTTATTATGGCATTCTATGGTAATTTATTTAATAATTTATGTATTTATATATTTTTGGTACTCTTGTTTCCATCTCTTCATACAACTATGCCTCAATGTTCTCTTTTGATTCTATCTCCAAATCTTCACTCTCTAAAAACACATTATCCTCTTCATTTGGTTTATAATATCTATTAAGATCTATTATTTTCTTAATAATATATCTGCCATATGATTCATCTAAGTATGTTTCTCTTTCATTTGGCCACATTTCTTATGACCATATGGTTACCATGCCAGTATTTAATGGAAATTGGACCCAAAAAACCATTCCTTTCGAACATGATTTTTTAAATTTAGAATCTAAATTACCATTATAGTCTACAAACCACTCTAAGTTTTAATAGTGAAAGGTAATTGGTATCATACATAACAATGACCTCAAAGTCAACCCTCATTTTTATGCTATAAAATTATTTTACACATTGTGGAGAATTCCTATGGGAGATCTTGGGGTCCCATTTTTCATGGAAATATTGTAGGTTGTCACATGTAACTATTATTTTTCTAGTGATTCCAAAGTACTTATTCAAAGTACATTGATGTTTGATTCTAGGTATAGTAATGTCTTTCTTACCTCATGGCCATTAATGTTGAGATCTAAGATAATGGTTGTCTTCTTCCATTTTCAACTAATACTAAACACATTCCTCATAATATTTTATTTATTTTTCTCTACCCATATTACTATGTGTTTTATTTAATTTTTATTTTAATATTTATAGAATTACGTTAATTTACTCAACAGTCCTTAATTTTTAACTAAATTTAATATATGTTTAAGGTTCATAATTTTTCCTTCATCAAAGTAAGTTTGATTTTGATTTTATTTATATTGCTTGTTGTGAATATATTTTTTACTTATTTATACCACCCTTGCATGTTCGTGTGTATTGAGATAGTTTTCTTCACTATCCTATTTGGAATCTCCTTTTGAATTGGTCACCTTCTCCTTAGCTTTTTTCGTACTAGTTACACTCCATGTGGTTACCATAACCATTTGTTTTGGATCCTCAATAAATATTTATGGGTGTTTTTTCTTAGATTTTTTCTATGTTCCTTTGCCATTTTCATACATTCTTTTATTTTCTCTAAGATAGGTGTTATTTTACTTGAACACTCTCATTATTATCTAATTTTTTAGCCTTCCTCTCTTTATGCCTCACCTTGTCACATACCCCTTTTGTTTTAGGATTTTTTTATACTTTTGATTTAAACGTTTTGATCCATTTTTTCATGGTGATCCTACCAACTCTTCTATTTCAGTATTGTCATTTTTGTAGAATTATATTATTTTTAGACACAATAATGTATCTTGTTCTTTTTTCATGGAAAAATTTGCACTCTACATGTGATTTTTAAATGAAAAATTATTTATAGATGCCCTTATTTCAAACACTTATAATATATAGGAGGAGGATATTTTGGGTTAGATCCTTGATTGTAATCCCATCCTCCTTGGTAAATTTATCTGCCTCCATGGTACCCTCCTATATTTACACTTGACCTCCTCCTCTGTATCTTTTATAATGTTATTATAATATTGAATTTGTTTTCCTTGATGTGTTGAATTATATATGGGTGAGGGTTTTGATATTGTGAATTTGATTGGTATGTTGCAAGTTTTATGATATTGGAGGGGAAATTATTTGGGGTGATGGTGCCATATTCTATTATGTGGTCGTCATTCTTCTATTTTTGTCTCTTATATATTCCATTGCATAATATACCATACATATATAGTGATAATGTTTAAATGATCCACATGTGGAGTAGTACATTAATTTATTTTTTGATGGATCCACCTCCATCATAAAGCATACGTATTGTGTGTATTGGTCATACACGTAATATATCCCAAAACATATTATATTTACATAGATAGGTTTTTGAACCAGTGGTCATCCTAGTTAATATTAATGTTATTATGATTAATTACACCCTCTTTTCCATCTCTTGATGTGTAAACTTTATCATAAAGTGTCATTTTATATAGTAAGGGTTGCACTATATTTTTGATCATGAAAAATTAACCTTTGACCATGGTGAAGTGTAACCATATCCCTTTATCTAAATCTCTTATTTAAATTGTAACTATGCCAATTATTTTTACAACCTTTTCATGCTTTATTTGAGGGAAGAGTATGTCTCCCTCCACCAAGATTATTCTTATATTCAATGCTTCCAAAAATGTCTCAAAAATATTGTTATCTATATTTTCTCTTAGATATGATACCAAGCCATAGACAAAGCATTCTACTCATTTTTTTTGTTAAGCAACTCTTCCAAATTCCTCACTGTTGATTTAAATCACTGATCATATTATTTTACAGTCTCCTCTTTTTATATTAGTTTGCATATCTTGAAAACACTTTTAATAAGGATATATAGAAAGTAAACACCCCATTATAGGTTTTTAACATCTACCCAAGACTTTATATGTCCTACAATTTTATTCAGGTACTATCTAAGTGCATCATCCATCAAGGCCCCTACAAAGTCAAATAGTATTATTTTCTCATTGGTAATATTGTGTATTATCAAATAATAATTTAAACTTAGTAAGTTTTATTTTGCATCCTTGGTATCTTTTCCAAACATGGGTAACTTCATTATATTCTGAGTAATCTTTGAAGTAGTTGAATTCATACTTCAACTGCTAGCTCCAATCACTCAAACTAATTGTTATTATTGGGTATCATTTTGTTATCTTACTAAGGGTATACATATACCCTTATATCTCTTTAGTTCCTTATAAAAATACTTATTTCCTAATATCTCTATCTGATTTTTTATAAACATTATTTTATTTTCAACTAATTTATTGAATTTGTTGTAACTATAATTTACTTTGTTTCCTATATGTAATTATTGTCTTTTAGTGAATGGGTTATCTATTCAAATTTGAAGTGGAATGGGAGGGTGGAATTTGGTCTAAGTATTTCATTTCCTCACATGGTATCTTATGGTTAGGGTTTTGAAACTAGGTCTCACTTCCTGTATATTATATTCTATCTTCTACATCTATATTATTTCCTTATATATTACTTTGATTAACTAATATCTACTTAAAATTAACTTATTCATTATATTTTCCTTACTTTTATTTTATGGTTTATTTAAAAATATATTATATTACTTTTACTAAGGCTTGCCTTAGTTTTGAATTTATATTGGAAATGATTTGTCCTTCTATTATATCTCTTTATGGTGCCTCTTCTCTACTAAATTATATTATTTAATATCCTTCAAGAGTTAGAATATTTTATCCTATTCATTTTGTACTTTATTATATTGATATGCATTCATCTTATTCTATATAGTACTTTCTTTTATCTCTTATCATATCTCTTGTTTATACTTCTTTAATAACCCCTATATCTCACCCACTCTGGGTAGTACTTATCTCCACCAACTAAGATTACACTATGTTTGAAAGTTTCTTCTACATGTCTTTTTTATTATTTTACGGTGTAAGGTATAATATTTATTCTATTTTATTCCTTTATCTTATTTACTCTATGATTTTTAGTAGAATTAATGTTAATTAGTCTAATTTGGTTAGATTAATAGTGTCTAGATTTTCAATATAAGGATATTCACTGGTGGACGATCTATTGTTATATTTTATGTTTCTAGTTCTCTATAACATTATATATTTTATTTATTTTCAATGTATCTCCTTCTTAGCTTTTGATCTAAATGTTTCTTCCTCCATTTGTTATTATATTTATTTGTTTTATATATTTTTATATCAACTTTTCAATTTTACTATTTTATTACTCCTCTTTTATATTTTTAAACTAATCTCTACATAATATTATATTCATGTATATTTTCCATTAAATTTTATTTTACTTCCCCTAACTATTTATACTATATATTTTCATAATTGACATCTCTTCAGGATCCCCCTTGTTTTTGCTCACCATATATTAGGTGCATATCCCCTCAAGGAATTGTTTTCCTTCCTTAACTAACCCCTTATTTACAAATAAATTATGGATAAAAAGTGGGTATATTATAAAATAACTACCCCATGAACTATTAAAAAATATATTTTTATTTGAATCCAATGTTTTCTAACCTTGAAAATCCCAAATGATAAAAATGAATCAAGTATGGTCTCAAACTAGTAATCAATGGCTTGAATATGAGTTTCATTGATTTACACAAGAGTATATTACTTCTTCATGGTCTAGTTGATTGGATTTTATATATGATGTATAGAACATTTTGAATTTTTTTCATGTTTTAGAATATAAGGCCACAATAATTCTATGAATGTAACCCAAAATTATCCATCTTGTGGCCTAAAGAAGTTTTTTACCTCTAGTAGTGATTCACACATTCTTCATATTTTTAAGTGAAATTATTATTTTTAGTATTTTATCCCACTAATATTAATTTTTATAATAACTCAATATTATATAATTCTAATGGATATTTCCCTATAGACATTATATAACCAAAGTCTATGTGGTGCCATCAAATGTTGACATAAAATCTACTAATTGGATACAAATATTTATATGATTTGAGATGATGTCAGTTAGAGATAATTTTAGACATGTTATAACTTGTATTAATCCTTAGTTAGTATGTGCATTCATTAAATTTATAATTAGGTGTGTTAATATCTATTCTTTTACATATATAGTATACAATGCACATGTATTTCCTACTCTATCTCTCTTTATTCATATATATAAGTATAAAACATATATTATATTCCATACATCTCTTTACTCTATACCTATGAACTCTTTATCACTATACTATTTATCTCATATATTATCTCAGTATATCAATTAAATTCTCTATCTATATCTATAGTTCACAACATTGAGGTATAATTAATGATTGAATAACTTTATAGCTTAATGATCATGTCTTATAAGACATGCCTCTTCTTCATACAATGTTCCTTGTGTTATAATGAAGTTTCAAAGCTTACTGTGTTACCCAAAAAGGTATAATATTTGGTTCTATCAACTTCAAGATGAGTTTTGTAGATGATCTGTAAACTACACTGATAAACTCAAAGTGAAGTTTTAAGTATGAATAATAAATTTCTCAACTTATAAGATGTTGGAATGATTAAAAATTGATGAAAATCTGATCTAAATCAAGTTTCAAAACTGAAATAAAGGTGAATTGATAGATCACATTAATTGTCCATTGAAACTGTCAAAATTTACCAAATTCTTAATTTTATCCAATTTCTCGTAAATGATCAAATGATTAATTTTTTCATTCTAATTAAAATATAAATTATAATCTATAAATTAATGAAATATAAAACTAAATTCAAAGATCAAAACACATAAATTGTTTACAGGGTTCAGAATTCCTACGTCCTTGAGTTCTTATCAAACTGATCCATTAATGTTGCTAAATTTGCAAGACAAAATAATACTTATAATCAACAAAATATATCTACTCTATATAAAAATAGTGTTTTAGACCTTCGAAAGACCTTGGCTAACTCAGCACATCCTTCACCTTCCTAAATCACATGCAGAGGCTTCTCTAAATTGAAATTGGAAACTTCTGTAGCCCAAAATGACATCACAAATTCTCCAAAATGGGAAAATAAATATAGTTCACAGAGCATATTATAATTATAAACAAGTTTTTAGTTTACTCTGAGCTCTGGTTCAGCCTCTAAGGGCTCCAAAATGACCAAATACAACAAACTAGTATATATTTTCTAATACACAGTCGGCTAGAAGCTTACCTTTAAATACACGTTCGCTCCTTTCAAAACACTTGGAAGTCCATAGCCTAAGTGGTCAAGGCCTATCTCTTTTGCAAATAGAACCTAATCATAGTAAAAGATATAAACAATTGCATTAAAATGATACACAATCAAACTACAAAAATGCCTAATCCAAAGGCATGAGTAAGTGAATTTGCAACTGCCAAAGTGATTACAACTTATCAAATTGCCTGCCCAAATATCACATCTTGTAAAGCGGTGAATTTCCAAAAACTAAAACAACTCCCAATGTAACTGCAAGACAAGTTTATAATGCCGAAAACATATAATTAATGTTGTAGGCATGTTGAAATGTATTTCCCTGAATGAGACTTACAATGCTAATAAAAATACAAAGAACCAAAAGTGTATGCTACCTATCATCTAAACATGCCCATAGGGTCTAAAAATGCATCTATACATCCATGTGCCAAATAGATACATCCAAAATAGCAGTCTAACTATCAAATTCTGTAAAGAAAGAACTCACAACATCACTCTGCTATATCCCCAACTATTTCAAATGAGTTAATGTCTTATCCATTATTAGACTACCCATACAGTATATTCTGGAGATCAAAAACTTAGAGTTATCAAAAATTGAGAATTGAAAAAATTCATATGGTAAACCTATCTTGAAGTGTTCCCACCAACTCTAATCTACATCTACCAAAGCTTGTTCATTCCCTTAGGTGAATTCTTAACCACGCTTTACAAAAAGAATGTAGTGATAATCCATTTAACCAATTCTTTCTTCCTAGTGAAATTGATTGTCTCTGTGGATTCATTTTCAATTGCATACTTTATCAATTTGGGCTTTGCCATATGTAATTGAAAAAAATGTTGACTTAACCTCTTAAATTGATTTTCACTTGTAGGTTTTACCTTATCCTGGGTTGTATTGTCAACTACATATGGATTGAATTAGCTTCATTGACCTTAGTGAGAGGTTTGTAAATCATCTTAGTTTAAACATTACTTGAATGTGAAGATGAATGAATCTTAAAACATCTATCAATCCTATGTCCACTCACTTTACAATGAGTACAAACATCCTTCTTAGGTGAAGGTCCCCTTTTGCCAATTCCCAACTTAACATGAGAATGGTCTTTCAAACATGAAATCTACTTGAACAAATCTTTTTGTTTCCAACAAGTCTTAGCACTATGGTTATTCATCCCACAAAAAGTGCATGGAAATGATTGCATTATCTTCTGTACATTATATCCAAACTTCTTAAAAGTATCAATTGGATCAAAAGATTTAGTGTAAGAATCAGGAGGTGTAATCTCAATACCTCTTTTACCTTTACACTTTTAAACTAGTGGCCTAGAACCTTTGCTATTAGAAGCTCATCTTCCTTTAGCCATGGAAGAAACTTCTCCATCATCCACCTGCACACTAGTATAACCCAAACCTGTATGAAGAGGTCTATGCTCAACCTAAATTAGGTTAAATATACCTTGGCTATCTCTACCAAGTCCTCCTCCATTATAACCCATTTTAAACAACAATTTAGATCCTATGCACTTAGTGTATCTTTCAAAATCACCAAAAACAATATTACTAGAATCTAAATCTGAAATGGTAGAAGAAGATGAAGATTCCTGTGGTGAAAAACTTATAGTGCACTAAGTCATAGTCTCTGCATTTCAAGTTGAAGGCTTTACCTTTTCACACTCACCACATTGCAATCTAATCAAGAGATCATCCTTGAATTCAAGCTTTGATTTTAACTTTGCCACTTGCAATTCAATTACAAGTTTTTGGCATCTCAAAATTGCATTTTCATCTTTGATGGCGTCAATCTATGACAACTTGCCCATGGTTTCCTAAAAACACTTGATTCCTCACTGTACAATACAATATAATCAATTTGAAAATCAATAATCCAACTATTCTAGAAGCAACTGTCAATACACAACTAGAAGCAATCCCTACATTCTAACCACTCTGATACCAACTTGATCTGTAAACTACACTAATAAACTCAAAGTGAAGTTTTAATTATGAATACTAAATTTATCAACTTATAAGATGTTGGAATTATTAAAAACTAATGAAAATTTGATCTAAATCAAGTTTCAAAATTGAAATAAAGGTGAATTGATAGATCACATTAATTATCCATTAAAACCGTCAGAATTTACCAAATTCTTGATTTTATCCAATTTCCCATAAATGATCAAATGATTAATTTTTGAATTCTAATTAAAATCTGAATTATAATCTATAAATTAATGAAATGCAAAACTGAACTCAAAGATCAAAACACAAAAATTGTTTACGGGGTTCGAAATTCCTACGTCCCCAGGTTCTTATCGAACTGATCCATTAATGTTGCTAAATTTGAAAGCCAAAATAATAGTTATAATCAACAAAATAGATCTACTCTCTATAAAAATAGTGTTTCAAACCTTTGAAAGACCTTGGCTGACTCAACACGTCCTTCACCTTCTTGAATCACATGTAGAGGCTTCTCCAAATTGAAATTGGCAACTTCTGTAGCTCAAAATGACATCACCAATTCTCCAAAATAGACAAATAAATATACTTCATAGAGCGTATCAGAATTATAAACAAGTTTTTAGTTTACTCTAAGCTCTGTTTTAGCCTCTAAGGGCTCCAAAATGACCAAATACAATAAACTGGTTTATATTCTCCAATACACAGTCGGCCATAAGCTTATCTTTAAATACATGTTCACTCCTTTCAAAACACTTGGAAGTCCATAGCCTAAGTGGTCAAGGCCTATCTCTTAATCATGAGAGGTCAGTGGTTCAAGTCTTCAGCCTTCCTTTAAGTGCTTTAGTCTTATCTTTATCCCACATTTGTTGGGGAAGAACAGATTTCATACTAAAAATAGGTATGTGGCCTCCTTGGTATGTGCTGACGTCCCCTTTTGTAGGAGACTTAGGTGCTAAGCTTAGGCATATACTTAGGCCACTGTCGGAGATTTCCATCATGGTTTTATCCCACATGCATGATTTTAGGGTATAATTAGGCTTTAAAAATCCTTTAACCGCCCACCTATCGCGTGGCTTCGGCCACATAAGAGTCCTTTTTCCTTAGACTCAAGCTCGATCTGCAGACTCGCCAAAGATCTTGGCTCCCATGTGACTTGGAAAAGAGGTTGAACTGATCTCCCTTGAGCTCACCACCTTATTCACCACCTTACTTGGGCTTTGTAGCTTGAACTATCCTTTTAACTCACCATATGGCTCACTTAATGAGTTTAGTCACTAAACTCCACTCAACAAAAAGGTGACATGGCAATGAGTCATCACTTGTGACATGGAAAGATGAGTCACTATAGTGATGTGGCATGTTGATGACATGACATGTCATTGAACCATTTTTTAAAAACTTTTCAATCTGCCAAATGTCAACCTCTGATAGGTCCAAATGTCAAAACAACATCAAAACAATGCCACATGTCACAAGTGACATTTTTTGACCATCTTTAAATGGCCATAACAGGAGCTCCTGAACTCATATTTACATTCTAAAAAATGCATCAGAAAGATATCAAATATCTCTATAGTGTGCCACCACTGAAACTCTGCATTAGAACCATTATCAGAACCCAATTTTTGATCATTAAATTTGGTAAGGTTAGATTTTTTGTAGTGATCATTTATACCTTTATTTTCTATTGAAGAATCATGCCAATAATATGCCCATCACAAAGCTCATCGAATGTCATAATAGTGTAATGTGAGATTGTAATTTAGGAAAATAATATAGAAACATGATAGAAAATAAAGAGTCATTATTAATATAAGGAAATTTTAAGATTAATGAAAGTAAATAAACAAACATATGTACCTTTATTTACTTGGCTAGTTAGAAGAAAAATGGTATATGATTTTAAAATTATGTTGAGATGAAATTGAGAGGTTAATGCATAATATGTTGATGTAAGGTGAAGAATTAGTATTAAGATAGATCTAATAGGTTTGAAAAATAAAAGAAATTTTGATTTTAAAAAAAAAAACTATTTTGTTAGTACCATAACATTTATTACAATAAAAGGATTCTGACACTTCCAACTCATTGATAGGAGCCATGGAAACAAAGGTATGGGGTAAATAAAAAATCTAAGATATATTATTTGAAATTTTTAAATATCTATTGTTTTGGGTTGAAACCTATATATAGGATATAATTTCATTGATTTGTAAATTTATATTTTGTCTTTTTGAGATTTTAAGAGTTTGAGATAATTATTTATGGAAAATAAAGAGACAACGGCTATGGGATATAAAGGCATACACAAAAAGTCATGTTGGACTTGTCACTACAATAGTTGAGACATGTTTTTCATTAAAATTTGGGATGGATAGAAATTATATATGATGGATAATGGACACTAGGGAAAAAAAGGTTGGTGAAATACCCCCCTAAAAACATAAAAAAAAGATAAAAAATAGGGGAAATTATTTTTTTGTCATAATTTAGTTTCAAATATTTAAAATAATTAGGAGTAATGTGAGGACCCAATTTTTATATTGATAATTTTATTACACTTCTATGTTATTATAAAAATGTCATTTTGAGACATGTTTCTTATGTTATTGAGATATGAGATGTTATTATTTAATTATTATTAAGAAAACATATTTTATGTTCTAGATGATATTAGTTGCTTACACAATTACTATTTAGATGATAGTTATGGATGATTTCACTTGATTATTGAGATGCATACTATATTATTATAGTACTTAAGCTAATATTTATTTATCATGTGATATGGAAATAAAGTATATGATTTCAACATGTAGTGATTATCTTAAGTGGATATTTTTTTATTAGATATGAGTAAATCATAATTTTGAAAATAGAGATATGAACCATACAAAGAAATGGTTTTGAACATAGGACCCATAAAATTTATAAAAAATCAAAGTTAATTTAAAAAAAAAGACCCAAAACCTTTACATCAAAACCAAATGGAGTAACGAAATAGAACTAGGAAAATCCTCTTCAATCTAAAACTAGAAATAGTCAACAAATAAAGACACAAGGAACCAACCCAAGAGAAAAAATATAATGAATCAAATTAAAATTATTATAGAGATAAATATTGTTCAAGGGTTAACCTTGATACTAGGTCACCAGGTACTATTAGGATCATCCCTAAAGAGCCCTCTAGTGAAGCATAGGCCAAACCTCAATATCAATTTTCTAAGGGTTAGCTTATGCAACCAAAAACCATGGTGAAACACACTTGAAATAGGTCCACTTCACCATAGAACAAACTAACATCATACCCAATAATCTCACAAAACCTCCATAGGATATCCAATTTGTAATAGGTTCCCTAATCTAGATACCAGTCCAAGTTCCTATATCCCTCAACATAAATTTTCCAAGGGTGTCTCACCCTAAAAATATTTCCCATTATTGAATTATTGGTGGAAGATTTCATTTATGGAGTTGGTCATAGAATTAGGTCTATTTTGGAGAAAGGTCTTGAGGTCTATTTTGCACAAAATTCCCATGAGTGAGACTATCAACTTCTAAGTAGATAAGAAAACTATACAAGAATATTTTGAAAATTTTATAAGGTCATCATGTAAGCTACTAAGATGGAGTAATTATTTTTATTTGTGAGACCAATATTGGGACTCCTTGCCCAACCAAGAATCTATCAATAGATATTCATAAATTTAACTACATAAATTATAAATAGGGAATAACACAAATAAAATTCATATTTAAGAGACATAAAATTGCCAATAAGAAAGCTTGTCTTACCAAAAGGTAGAATTGACAACATGAAACTTGCAAGAGAAAAATGTGGATTAATATAAGGCCTAAGCCATAAATTCTAGTATATTATATCCACCTTAATATGGACTCATAGAGACCAAGGCTTGGTCAAGGAGGAGATGACCTTCTATATACCAGTGAGATTAACTAAGGCACCCAAAAAAGTCGCACAACCCTGCATAATGGTGCTTTCCAAGTGTGTTATAGGAGGGTGGTACACCATTTTATCCATGGATCTACAAAAAAGAGTAAACATAACAATTTGGTGGAAGGGGTACTGTAAAGTCATAGATATACCCAAAATAGAGAGATATCTAGGGCACGTTAAGAAGGGTCATAAGGGTATACTTCCAAGAGGATCTCACTTGATCTTGTCCCTCAACACATCTAGGCATGGATTTTTATTAGTGTTGTTGAGTGGAATAAGCCATGGATTTTTTGTGTTTCACACCAAACTATTTGAGTATTTAATAGGTCATAAATAACTATAAGTTCCACCATGGAGTGTTCAGATAATGTTCCTTAACAACTAAGAGGCTTGTTAAAGTATTTAATGTCTAAGTGGTGATTAAGATTTGATTATTTTTTAATTATTTGTGGTATTCAAAGGTAACTAAAAAAATAGATATATTTTTTCTTATATAATTAAGTGAATAAAATATATAGACATTATATTATCAATTCATATGAGTTAGCATTGAAATAAATTATATGCATAACATCATGCTTAATTTGACAAAAATGATCATGTTTAGTAATTACATTTGGTAAGAAGATCATGCTTAGTAAGTTTGGATATTTGTGTTTCAATTGTTAAGATGTTTTCATTTTATTAATGGGGAAAGTTCATGATAACATGATTAGATGATTTATTTTATAATAATATATGTTATAAAATGAAAATTGTAAATGGAGTTTTTATTAATTGACTCTTCATTATTTACTTTGCTAAGCATTCTATTCATACATATATGAAATTATTTATTTTAGTCTCATATCTGGTTGATTGGATGATTGCATATCATGCTAAAATTATTCATATTTAATGTATTAGAGGTTACATACCTCCATATTTTTTAAATCCAATTTTGTATCATTGGAAAATCAAAGCACATTAAACTTACAAAGTTTTGTTAAGATTGAATTATTGATAACAAGATATCTAATGTTTGGATAAACTCAGTATCATATTATTAGTAAAATTATTATATGTTCATTTTATGATAGTTGGGGACACTCACCTTATCAATATTGGCTACATCTAATAATGAATTAAATATAATAAATTATGTTTCACTAATTTTGTAATAAAAGTAATGAGCTTATTTTCCTAAAATCTAAAATTGATTGTTTAAAATGTGTTTTACCATAGATAAACATATGACATCCTTTATCTTTATGTATTTTGTTATTTTTATGCTAACCATAATATGTTATCATGAATATACTTATAGATATATGTTTAAGTTTTGTGTAGGTGCTAAATGTAATGCCCAAAACATACCTCTTAGATACACACAAATATGAACTATTTTTTTTTATCTTCATTTAATTAACACTTTAGATCACTACCATAATATTAAAAAAGAGTGAAAACCACATACAAAAATTAAAAAAATATTCATAAGCATACATGAGTTTTGATTCATACTATCATGATAAGAGGACCAATATACCTTGAGTCAAGAATCAAGCCCAACTACATAGACTGATCTAAAAGACTAGCACCACTAATTTGAAGAAAATAATGGATAATTATAGGTGAATTAAAATACACTCTTCAAAACTCTAAGTCCTTAATGAGAGAATAAAAAAATTACAAGAACAATGGAGAGTTATCAAGATAAATCCATCTCATTGATTCCAAAAGAGTGATGGAAAATAGGGTAGTTTATGAAGGCCCATACATAAAATTAGGACTTATAAGACCTTAAAATGAATATTTAAATAATGAAATAAAACTCTCTAAACCTAAGTTACAATTTTTTGTACCAAAAACCTCTCATTTGAGTCATAAAATGAGGTCGAGGGCAACATATGCACAAAGCTAAACCACTAAACCAACAAGGTTATAAAAGGACTTGCTAAAAATAGTAGACATCCAAATATATACAAAATAATAGTCTCTAATGTGATATGAATCCAAAGGGATAAGGTTACAAACTTAATCTACATAAAATCTTAACCTCATCAAATTCAATGATGATGTTTCTAGAGTGACCTCGAAGGATCATAGATATAACAAGGAGAACTTATGTTACAAAATATCTTCAAAACTGATTTGGAAAACAAGGATAAAAAGTAATAGATCTATCCTAACATAGAAAACAAATTTTCATAACCAGAGAGAATTGGTTTTAAGACTTAGTTTTAGCATTGAACAAGTTTAACTATTTTTCAAGGTTGAATTCTGAGATGAGATTAATTGAATTTACATAGTTTTTTTTTGGTTACCAAAATGAATATTCGTTTTTATAAGTTTAATTAAGAATTTTATACTATTGACATGAAATAAAATATTTGAGATAAGTAATATCATCATTTTTACATATTATTCATTGATGACATGATAACAAAGGCAAAGTTCATATAGAACATACAACATAAAACAACCTATCTTATTCTGACATCACAAAGTCATGGTAAATTATCATAACTTTTCCTTACACTTGAATTTGGATAAATGTATAACCAAATATTGATTTATACCAATATAAGTTTAGTTAGTGATATTTTTTGAGCTTAGATTACTACAAGTTTAAATCTGATTTTACTTTAGTATTTATTTGTTAATCTTTTAACAATTTTCATCTAAAAACTATTGTTAACCTATCATATTTTACATAGATTTTTTTAGTGTTCATGAAGCCAAAAAAATTATTTTACTTGTAAAAATATCAAATAATATGACAACTAATAATATAAACTTAATCACATGAAGGCTATCACCTAGAACTTGAAAAATCATCAAAGAGTTTTAATAGTCTATTCAAAAAATCAGGTAGTTCCAGAAGTAAGTTTACATAATGGATTCTCTTACTACATCATAATTACACTATTTTTATATCATCAACAAAGAAAACTTTACAAGTGTGTAAAAAAGTATATCCTATCTACTTACACCACAATAATTCCAACACTATAATGAATAAAGTAATCTCATGATAATGAAGGCCTACATCAACCAATATACTTTTGGAGTACAAGATAATAATTTTGGTATCAAGATAACACCCAATAACTATTTTCCTTAAACAAATAATTATTTCAACATAAAACATCATATCTTTATAATTTTATGTGCCACTAGTAACTCTTTCTCCTACACTAAAACATAAACAATGATGGTTCAACTTATACTAAGCAAGTGAACCCTTCATCTCAAATCCTCTTGATATTCAAAGAAGTAAACAAGTTAATTGACACATTTCTTACATAAAATACAATTTTAAGAGTCTAAACACAATAAACAGTTGAAAGAGAAATAAATATTTCACTCAATATTACGATGAGACTAGAATTATTAAGGTAAAAACAACTCATTAATCATAAAAAAACACACCTCGATATCAATGTTAACATAATATTATGTAAAGTGAAGATTTTTAGTTATAAAGTTATATAGCTCTACTGAAAAGTCCAATGCAACACCAATAAACTAAACATACTGAAGTTCATGTGAATTTTATTTGAGAGAAAGTCCTAAATGGTGATATTGATATGTAGTTATGTCCTATAGATGAACAATTGGGAAATATCTATAAAAATCCAATTGGTGCTACCAAGTTCTATTAGTTTCATGAAATTATGGCCCTTTCAAAGTTACCATTAAGGGGAAGTGTGTATGATAATGTCACTTCATAATTACCATGTGTTACTTATTCTTCTCTTTACTTAATCTCATTATAAAACATTGTAAAATTCATGTGGAAGTGATTTCATTTAAGTTAACTTTTTGTGTAAGTTTTACTTTTGTACCCTAATACTTAAAACCATACTTTGTAATGGAGATCTTTATGTTATAAAAGACTCCAAATATGCTTAGATGATTATTCATTAGAAATTTTGATATGTATATTCATGGTCATGCTAACCTAAATTTAATTTCTATTATTTTATGGATTATAATTCATTTTTCTTCAAAAGGTGATATTTTACATGATGAAGGTTTTTAAATCCTTCAACTATGTACATATTATAATTCTTTTTTAAGGTGACTATCACATTTATCCCTTCTTAACATTAAGGGGGAGTGTTAGAGAATTTAATGTCTAAGTGGTGATTATTTAAACCTTAGCTTACATTAGTAGTTAATTAAATAATAATAATACATTATTTATTAACATGAAGTGGAAATATCATGTAAATAAATAATAATATTATATTTATCTAATAATTATCAATCTTTTATTAAATATTTATTTAGGATGGTTGGACTTGTTAGTTACAAAGGTTACCCTATTATGAAATAACATGAGTGTGTGGAGATATTATATTGTGAATCATGAATTATGCATCAACAAAGAGTTTTATGAAGGTTATTGAAGAAGTGAGAATAAGTGAGGAGTTTATGTATTAGGTAAATTGGTTTTCTTAGATATATGAATAATAATTAATTATGGGTTTTCTTGTGTTTATTATTCATATTTCACATATTACATGAATTTTGTCAAGGCTTGGCGAGATAGAGAGGATGAGATATTAAAATGAGAAAATCTAAACCAAAAACTATAATAAATTTTAAAAATGAGAGTGGGAAAAGGAGTGGGTTGAATGATGACTCTCATTGGGAGTGATATTTTAAAAAATAAGATAATTGTCCTTATCTTATGTGGATATTTATATTTTGTGATTTGGATATTTATGTATGTATTTTTTATGGTTATATTTACTTGAAATGTTTACATTTAGTAGATTCAACTACCTAGGGTAGTCTAATTTGGTGTGTGAATAGATATGTAGGTGGTAGGGGAGTCTAAGAGAGAGAATTGGGACTATGCTAAACATAACTGCACCTTTGGTTTTAGTTTCATAGAGAATTCATAAATCCATTAAATTAAAATCTATCTCTAGTGTCATCATTTATTATAATTTTGAGTTTGATCCTATTTTATCCTCATAACAATTTTAACACACCTTAACACTATTCAATATCCTTCTAGTAGACCTTATAATTCACCTTAAAACAAAACCAAACCATAAAGGTAAATGTACAAGCTAATTAAGTGGGCCCATTCACCAAAACCTGAATGATAACTTGGACCCATGATTACAAGTAGATGTAAAGTGTTCTAGAGGTAGTTGTATGTGTATTTAAGACCCCTCATATCCAAGGGATGGAATAAGACTTTTTTAGGGTGTTTTTTAAGTTATAGGATAACCCATGTGCCCATTTAGGAAAGTGAGATTATTAAGAGTGTGCACAAGTCATGCTTGCCCACATGGGTGTGTAGGGTGATTTAATGCTATAGAAGACTTTTTGGAGAAGGACCAAAGAATGGGAAGGAACAAGTGTCACCTTACCATTGGCCATAGGGTTGGTGTGTTTTGTGTATAAGAGCATGTATAGAATTCATTGATGGAACATTTTTATCTCTTCTACATAAAATAGTTTTTAAGGCTCGAGTTTGTATATTTTTCAAGTTATGGCTCCTTTCTCATAGGGAAGTTAATTTTGAACCTTTTGAAATTTATAGGATCCTATAATACAAAGGATAGGTTTACCCAAAATGGAACCCACATTAATTTTATTTCCCCTATTTTTTGAAGTATGAATCAAATCCTAAAATTGAAAATGGAAAGTATTTTATTCTTAACTTGGTTGGCAACCATTAATAGTTATGATAGAGCTTGAAGATCCTAAATACCTTTTTGAAATATGTAGGATCCTATAATTAGATGGAGATTTTATGAGAATATTGGTACTTTGAAAAATAAACCAAGAATACATGTATGAAATAGATATAAAAAATGAAAAAAATGAAAAAAGCTAAAAACTTAGAGACTCTATTAATGGTAGTCATCCAAGGGTGAGGAAGGATAAAAATGATAACTATGGAAAATTCATCCCATAAAAACTCCATCATCTTTTCCAAAATATGATATTTAAACTTAATGAGTGATTTTAAACTTATATTGGTCCCCTTAAGGATTTATAGGGTTTCCTCATGATTGATCAAATCCAATGGTTAAGATAGGAAGAATCCAATGGTTGAGATGGAGCGTTCCATAATTATGGAGATAAAAAATGACACTTTGGACCTAATTTAAGGTCATAAAAATAGTATTCACCATCCTTACCAAACATGTTTTTAAAAAGGTAGGTGAAATTTGAATTAGGTTCTAGTTGTGACTTTAGGTGTGAATTGAATGCTTTGGTTAGGTGTCATCACTCAAGGTCCTCCTTGAACCTCATTGAGAGTTTAGAAAAATCATTCAAGATAGTGGTTTATCTAACCCATATCATGTTATTTGAGTGTATATTATAGGCTTTGGGGCCATGGGCCCCTAGGTTCACTTAGATAATTTTAGACTTGTTTAAGAATTTGTAGGTTGATTAGCATAAGTGGGACCAATTTATTAGTGTAGTGATTGTATAACCACTTACAAATTTACATCCATATCATTTAGGAATTAAAGTTGTTTTTACACATTACACACCTCTTGACATAAATATGGATATTAAATGAGAAATGAAGTTATGTATAATGTGCGCTATACATTCTCAAAAAAATGGCATGTTTTTATGTGGTTTCAGTCATGCAAAATTTTAGTCATGAAAAATAATATATAAGGTCATGAAACTACATAAAATCATCACTCTCACTAATGAAATTTTTAAACCTTGAAATTTAAATATGACTAATGTATTTATGTGATGTGGTCGATCTATTTAGTTTCTAAGGATGTTTGATGAAGTACGTAATTTGAAAAAGGGTTTATGATGTTCTATTAGAATGACCAATGAAGTAGGAAACAAAAAAATGGCTAATGAAGTTTAAAAAAAATGATGAATGAAGTATGAAATGATATAATAATCACAATGGATATCACTAATGAATTAAAAATCACACACATGGCTGATGATGTTTTGTCAAAAAGTCTGATTTAGTTTTTTTATCAATACTCAAGGTTGAAGGGTCCTTATCATGATGGATTTTGATCAGATCTCCAACCATTCTAGGACACAATCGAGGGCCCAAATACCAAAGAGAATACACATGAATGACCACAACTATCTCAAGAATACCATCAAGGGACACAACCATCCCAAGAATACCAATGATTAGCCACTACTGACCCAAGAATACCAATGATCAGCCATAACTGGCACAATATTACTTAATGATCGACCACAACCAGCCTCTAATACTAAACTAAGATTTTAATTTGGGTGGTGCTTGGAATAACCAAGACACTTTTCCAACTCACCCACATCTCATAGGTAAATGGCTATATTTTTTTACATATTTATTATCTTTTAAATGATGTTTTTGATAAGAGAGTGATTATGCTTTGTTTATTGGGATTTTTTAGGAGTAGAGACAAGTTTAGTTGGGTTAGATTATGGATGCAACTTATATTGCATATTTTTTATAGATTGTAGATGTGGATATGTCTCATAATATTAGTATGGGTTTTGAAATCATTATGAAGATATGCTTAGTTCAGTTGGATATAATCTTATTGAACATGATCCTAGATATGTGGTATACCTACACTCACACATTTTTTTGGTGGTGGATGGAGATAAAGTAGATGTGGTGATCATAAATGATGATGCTCATGCAATCTTATATCTACCTATTGACAACACTCCCATGATATGTGGCATTATTGACACCATGGCAAAGAGATATGAACTAGAAAAATGGGTGATATGATCATTTCAATACCATATAAATCATGCATAATGTGACTATATGATATATTATGATGATATCAATCTTATTTCTCAAGTCAAATAAAGGATACCAATTTTTTCCATCACCATCTGCAAGTCAAATCTAGAGTAGGGCACAATATACAACATGAGTGTGGAGATTTTGGTGAAACTTATACATGATGTTTCTATTATTTTTTATTGAAATCATATGGTGATAGGGACATACATTTATTTTTATAGATATATTAGTAGTTTTCAACCTACATCCTATCTTTGACACCACTACATATAGATTTTCATTTTATCAAAATCAAGTGATGATTTGGGGGCATATGGTAAGATTTAGGATAGAATAATTAGATTGGATATGGTGTATATGGATACAATCAACTAGGATTCATGCATATGGATGGTAGATGTATGGTATTGTTTATAGTGTAGGCTCAAGGATTAGTTATGTTGATAAGGCACTTCACATGGTGGGTGCAATGTCATTCATGTCACTAGGTACTAAGATATTTTGGTCTTTAATACTTGTAGACACATATAACTAGCCACAACTGGATTTTGAATGGACTTAGAACTGATTCTTACCAACCATTGAAAATTAAGCCTAGGAATCAATAAACATCCCAAATTTTATTCAACATCATTCATCAAATTTTAGAATCATTTTGAGACATCTCTAATTGGGGTATCCTATCATATGCAATAATATCCTCTTGCATATTCATCCCTAATCACCTTGAAACATCATAACTATCAATTTGGCCTATGGACCTATTAAGTGGGTCACTTGCACACTTGATTAAATCTTGAAAGAGATAAAAGGCTAATTAGAGTCAATTAAAAAATTAAACAAGATTAAATGCCTATTTTAATTATCTATTTTCAATTAATGAATATATAAAAAAGGATATTCAAAACTTCAAAATATCTTAGCCTTTCATCATTTCCTTTATGAGTTGTCAAGATATTTGAAAATATTATAAACTATTTAATTCAAGAGTCATGCCTAATAATTGAAAATCATAATTACTTGACAAACATTAACTCTAATGGACTTGGTTTTAACTCACATAGGTTTATGTTTAACCCATTCCATGCCTAAATTCAACCTTAACTCACCTTGGGTGAGAACTAATTCTTAAGGCTATAAATACAAGGCCTTGCCTATTAAATCATAAGATATTTTGGTGCAAGGTTATTATGCACAAATATTTTCAACAAGATCTTTGATATAGTGTTATAATGCCTAAATACCTAACAATTAAGGTTACCATGCACAAATATTAATCCAAGAATTATCACAATCCAATGTGACAAGGAGAGAAGGAGCCAAACAACCTCCATTGATGAAGACTTCTTGATTCATAAACCAAGCAAGCCATTCAAAAAATCCATTTGGAGCTCCTAAGAAACATAAAAGAGTTATGTCTTATTTTTTTATTGTGTTGTCATTTATTTTTTGTTACTTAAGCTCTCCCTAGTATCTAGGCTAAATTTATTAGGAATTTAGTGTGTTCATTTCATTATTTTTATGAGACTAACATAAGACTAACCTCCCCTCTATGTCAAATTCCTAGTTCACATTTTGACATGCCTGGTGGGATGTCAAACATCCCATATAACCAAGGAGGATGATATGATACTTTTAGTTTTACTGATGGATCCTTAGAAATATTCAAAATTCAAGTTTTAACTTCATTTTTCATGTTTTTCTATTTTTAGCAACTCAAAGGTGATCAACGTCATTTTATTTCAACATTAGCAGAGACTGACGTCAATTCATTGAATCGACCAAAATCCCTATGTCAAAAGTAGAGCATGATATAAATGTGACTAACAAGGTGTTTCTTGAGTTTTCTAGCTTTTATTTTTTAGATAAGAACCTACATATTACTTTGTCTAACCTTTTCCTTGTAGGATCTAGTGATAATTGTTGGTTTTAAGCTCATTTTACTAATAATCTTTTTGTGAAAAACAACGTGTGTCTTTTTGTGTTTTTACATGGAATGTTGTTAAGCTTCTTGAATGACATTAATATCTATGGATTGACATTGGTCCATGTGTGGATCAATCAACATCAATCTCTATAGATTGACAACGATCCTTGCATGAATTGATGTCTATCTCTATGAGATAAAAAATTAGAAAACCTGAGAGCTCATTTCAAAATATTATTTTATCACTTGATTTTGGGCTTCTAAGTAGGAAAAATTTCTAAAAAATTATAGGGCCTAAGGTGGAAAAATACATGTTTGAACATGGTTAAATATTACACACTTTGTTTTGGGTGCTTAAAATGAACTTATTTCTTTTCATGCCTTAGTTATTTTTGAAGTTTTTTGCAAAAGTTTTTTTTTCCAAAAAACTAATGCCAAGGGGCTTAAAATTCACAACATAACTTATTTTGGTTCACTAAAATGAACTTAAATATTTAGTTACATACTCCTAAGATTTGTTCATTTTATACTTATTTGTTAAAAGTTGTTTGTTTGAGCAAAATGATTGATGTGTGTATGCTCTCCCCCTGTCCCCTTTAGGGAATTTGGATGACAAAAAACTCATTTTTTAACTTTGTTTATTTAGTTGAAAAGTGTGAATATAAATTATCTAAGGACCTCCCCAAATTCGTATGGTTTAGGTGACCTTAAAATGACCATAAAGTCTTTTCACTTGTCTTTATTTTTATGCATTTTGGCTTGTGATATGCAGTTCTTCGCTTCCTCATAGGTTCTCTAGGGAAGTGTTGGCATGAGAATTCATATCCTAAAATAATTTCAACCCCACTCCATGGTGGGGTATATAAATTGAGTTGATGAATTACTAGGATGGTAGTTTGAGTAGTTAAACTACCTCTATTAGCAACTGCTACCCTGAAAATATATGATCAACTTAGACATCTCATTACACTAAAAAAATGATGGATGTAGTGGTTATGAAAAAGACAAGAAATTTTCAAAAAAATGTAATTGGCATGGATCCAATTTATGTGAGCATATATTGTGTTAGCTACACTTGGTACCATTTATAAACAAGCAAAAATTGATAGTTTAGAACAACCCCACTTACTGTGGACATATTGTTGATGCAGGATGAGTATCCTAAAGTTCCATGTCATAGTAAAAACTCTTAAGAGAAGAGGGGGCCTAAAAACCCTATTTTTTATGCACTTTTACTTTTTGGATTAACAATTAAAATCCTCTCAAGAGTGATTATATTGATGGAATTTTATATTACTATGAAACCTTGTAAGTTTTAGGATTTAAGATGTTACACTTAAGTGTTTATATCAGTTTCATCCTTTATTGAATGGTCTTGAGTTGAGCTATCTATTTTATCTATCTTACCTTGTCAAAAATTAGTCTTGTTTATACATCAATCCTTTGTTTGAGGAGGTGTTATGTTACCCATTTGACATTATACTTGTGCTTTAGTCTTTTTTATCAATCTATGTGTGTGTGTCACTTGATTGAAAAGGGTGTTATTACGCTGCCCAAATCATTTCAAATATTATGACTTTAAGTTTTGAAACTAACCATTGATCATATATTTACAACATGATAACATCATTATGATGCTAAAATGATTTTAAGGACTTGTTTTATTTATGTCCAAAATTTTAATTTCAAAACCAAAGCCATGTGAGCCTTTTGGATCTATACCTAGTGTCGTTATGCCATTCATTCTTGTCTAGATTGTTGTTTGTTTAAAGAAACCTAATTTTCTAAGTTGAGTTTATAATTATCTTTGATAAGTTCAAATCCAAACATTGATTTGTTTCTACCTATGTCTTATGTAATTTTGGCCTAGACATCGATATTTCACTTTTGGGTTATGTAACTTAGGTTAATTATTTATTCAACTTGAAAAATATTATTTGTATGTAGATTTGGGAAAGTGGCCTATCTTCCAAGTTCCTATTATTTCATGCCTTATGCCAAATGACCAAGTTCATGTTTAAATCCAAATGCCTAGTTTATGCCAAAGTGTTTCAAATGTATTAGATTAAATATCATACCTTATTTTGTTTAAAGTCTAACTTTTATGACTTTTCAAAAAGACTTAACACATGCTTATTTTGAGCCTAGATTTTGTTCCTTCTTTGAAACACATATCATTTTTTTTTAGATTAGATTTGTTTGAAACACTTTGTACCTAGATTTTGGAATTCTAGTTTTTATTTATCCACTTCACATTTTTATGTAAGACATTTGACATTAGACATCTGATGTTAGATTATTTTATACCAATTTCTAGCATAAACCATTTGGAGATATAAATCCACTCTTTGACCAATTAGACCAAGTTTGAATTATTTTTCCTTTGAACATTATTTCTTAGAGTTTTTATAACTCTAAGACTATTTTTTGTGAAAAATTTATCATTGATTTGAATATGTCTCACTATACTCATAGTGGATCCATGTACAATCTAGGATATGATAATTGGGTCACATGAGAAGACTTTGTTTAAGACCCTTATAATGATAATGTATTTTATGAGATGGATCCCTATCCTCCTTATAACACTCAATATAGGGAACAAAGCCAATATCCCTTATCCCACTATTTGATTAACACAACTCCATACTTAGAGTAGGACTAAGAATAAATAATGTAGTATTTAGCTAGGGTACCATCGATTATAGATGAATTTTAACACCAACCATTCTACATTACTATGATATTGTTATATGATCCTTATTTTTTCGGTCTTCACTTAATTTAAAATAAAGATAAATTTCTAATTAGATCCATAGAAGTAGGGGCTAAGTTTCTAATAGAATTTCCCCATGAAAATTTTCTTAGTTTAGTTAGAATGCCTTACAACATGCCTTACAATCAAATCATCGAACATGCCTCTTCTATCAATCCTTAACACTCATATTGAGGACATACCAAGATCCACATATGATTTTCTTAGAAAAAGGCCTCATGGAAGACCACTTTATATAGATTAAAATAGCATATCAAATATAATTGAGCTTAACATGTAATTTTAATAACATTGCCATGTAAAATTCTCCTCTCATTGAGTTAACTCCTTCAATAGGAGTGCTAATTTAATTGATAGGCCAATATAATTTGGGTATAAACCCATTAATGAAAAGTAATTCAATTAGAGACATGTTCAATGCCACATCTATTGAATAAGTTTATACTACTTTTATGTAGATAAATGTGCCAAACATAGTTGATAACATGTAAGTGTCATCCAATCCAAGCTAATCTGGTTTAACTAAAAATTAATTAGCCCATGAAAAGTGAATTTAGTGAACACCATGAGTGGCTCACAATAGCAAGGGGAAGGTATTTTTACTACCTAGCCACAACAATCTACCTCTAATCCTCAACCAACTACTTCATCAAGTATACAATCATAAGGATTAAGTATTCAAATACAAACTAGTTTCTTGCCTCAACAAAATGTGACAAATGTTACTCCACCTTAATAGGTGATGATTAAAATTCCATAACAATAGGCACAATCCAATATAGAAACATAATAGAGATCAAAAATTCTAATGCCTCTATAGTGGGAAACCAATGTTCCACCTCATCTGGTAGTGACAAGTATACCTCAAAAATCACAAACCAACATGCCTTCACAAACATTATCTAATAAAAAATGCATGCCTATTGGTCAAAAACAAATGCAAAATATCCAACAAGAATCTAATTAACAACAAGTGTTCATGAAACCAAGAGGTACTATTATTCAATAAGTACCACTTAGGAAATCATTAGTTTTTATTCCAATCATGCCATAAATCTAATGATAGGGCCTTATTTCATAATAAGTTTCACTTATTTATCTAGGTTTAAATAGTTAGTATCAAGTCCCTAATCAATTGTAGTAGGCACAATACTTCACTCAAAGTCATATCCTTCCATATAAACCATAATTACCTCAAAACTAGTCCTATATAACAAATCCCAACCAAAATATCACATCATTACATGTGCAATTCCAATAATCACATCCTAATCTATGTATACATATTCTTGGTTGGTTCCCTAACCAAAATAACATTCCATAAAAAACCATGCCTTGATTATACATCAATCAAGTTAATCTATCTTTTACTTCCCAACCTCCACATTAGGCCAATATTCCATCCAATTTCTTATCATAAGAACTACAACAAATGAAGGATTCCATTATCACCATTCAAGTCAAGAAGTAGACCAAATAGTTTAAGTTGGATGACGTGTGTTCCTACCCATTCAAAATTGAGTATTTTCAAATTCCATTTCCTTTAGGGTATGAACCACTACATTTTGAAAAATATAAGGTTAAAGGATACCCTAATGACCATTCAAACAAATACTTTGTTCCTTGCCAACTAGTGGCTGACAATGACATATAGCTACTACTTTTGTTTCCTTAGATTTTATTAGGATAGGATTTGAAGTGGTTCTTAATTTTTTTGAAGAACTTAGTATCTAATTTTGATGAACTTTCAAATAAGTTCATACAACATTTTTCCTAAAATTTCAAATATGAGATTTCATTGATATATTTGACTCAAGCCAAATATAAGGTCAGTGAAATTTTTGCAAGCTATCTATAGTGATGGAGATCATTTGCTAATTAGTTCAACCATAGCTTATCAGATAAATAATTAACCAATTTTTTTACCTAGAAATTTCACAAAAAGATATCTTACCATTTATAGCTACAGTGTGAACACACTTTCAAGGAGATCATTGATAAAGGTTTACTGATCAAAATATCCCTTATTAACAAAAGGGTTATGAATATTACCCAGTATAATATAAATTAGAACCAAAACCAAGTAAACAAATAAAATCATAATCATAATCAAGTCCAAGTGCAAGAATCAACACCAACCCAGGCTAGCAATTATGAAAAATCCAAAAAAATTAACCACAAAAAGAATGTTACTAGAAATTAGAGTAAGCGAGTCATGATATATCTAAATGGTGTAAATACCATTTTCTCAACCTCCACCACAAATGAAAATTACTCCTTACCAACAACCCATTAAAAAAGTGTAGCCTTTGTAGTAGCCTAGATTAGATCAAAAAACACAACCTTTGCCTTTGAAAACCCCTCCTCTAAGAAGAAATGTGCCTACTCATTGAGTGTTTAGTGACATTGGAGAACGTGTTGAAGATGTGTCGAATTAACCAATATCATCACTAATCTAATTAATTAACCAATATCAAATCACTATGTAGAGGGCATTCCTTATCTAGATTGGTATAGACAAAATGAATTCTATGAATACCATTAAGTTAATAGACATAATTTATGCCATTGTGTGTAGATCAAGCACTTGATTAAAAATATGTTAGAAAACATGGAGATATAACTAAATAATAGAGCATCTACATCTAATCAAAACCTAGGTATTTATCAAAACCCTTTTCTACAATATGACAATAACAACCAACAACAACAACCAAGGTTGGAACAATAGCTACAATAATAGTATCAATAGCTGAGATAATAAAAATAATACCAGTATCAACAAAAACAACATTAATCACATGGATGAAACCTAGGATAGAATGATACCAATACCTAATATACTTACGACATAATAACACATGACTAAATTAAAGTTATAGGCCATATTATAAGAGGTCACATTTCCACCATTACCATCAATATAAGACCAAGTGATAACCAAAAATGACCATTGATAATTACTTTCAATAAACCAACCTATGCTAGTGATCCTTCCTTGACCTAAGATTACATATAATCATACCATCAAATAGAGATTACTACTTTTAGGCCTTATGCTGATAACTCATCATTACCCCATGACCACATATAAGTGAAGTGATAACTGAGACTTATCATATCTAGACCCTTTCCACCATCATTTTCTAGTAACAATGGTCATGTATCTAATCCTAAATATGCCATCATAACTTGATGATCAAATATTACCACTATAGGCCCATAACCATCTACCACCAAACCCATCTAACCCATAATTTTGTCTAAGAATAAGCCATCTACCATTGTAAAAGAAAAGATGTTTGACATTATGGAATAGTCTTATAAGATGCCTAAACAAATATCCATTTTGGACTTATTATGTACATCTAACATCTACAAGAACATATTAATGGAGTTCTTTGGCCAATCCCAAATTCAAAACAACATAAGATAGATAAATTTCAAGCTTTGGTTAGATATCTAACCCTAGTCCAATGGTTAGCCTTTGACCGAAGTGATATGTCATATCTCATATCTCTCCACAATAATTCATTGTACATTGAAGTTATAATAATGTGGCACAAAGTGAAGCATTTACTCATAGATAATAGATCAAGATTGAATATTGTGCCTCTAAATCTCATCAATCATCTTGAATACACAATAGCCTATCTCCAACTAGAATAAATCATAATCGAGGCCTATAATAATGAAGAGTGAGAATTACAAGGCACTATTAGCTTGACAACTATCATTGGGGCTTTGACCTATGATACAATATACCATGTGTTAGACCTAGATTTTTCATATAACTTTCTTCTAGGTAAACTTTAGATACATGAAATTTGTATAATCCCTTAAACATTGCATCACTATCTCAAGTTCTCTCATTCTAGCATGGAGGTCACCAATCATGAAGATTTATAGCCCTATGAATATTACAAGCATTTGGAGGTCAAGTATGACATCTATAACTACATTTTTGGCTTGTATCTAGTTCTCAAAAGGGATAAGGGGAAAAATACTTTTTTGTTTACTAGAAGCCAATTACATTGACCTAGATACCCTTGATTCATCTTCCCACATGCCACCTCCTAAAATGTCTAATCATTTTACCATCATGTCTAATGGTCTAGGATAGTATTTGACCCATGATACATTCCATATTTTTAAGCTTTCATAGAACACCAAGTCCTATGGAAGATCTAGGGCCAAGATACCTTGTAAGGAATGGTAATGAAAGGGAAAAGGAAAACTTCATAGCCCATCTCCTATAATTTTCACACTGGCCACTAGACAAGAATAAGACCCACTTATAAATGATGAATCATGGTTATATAATGAAAAGTAGGTCTATTGATAAAAAATACCAAATACCCCATTCCTAACAAGATCATGGAGAATCAAGCTTATGAAGGAGGAGGACTTAGGCCAAATTAATAGGGTAAACTTTATCTAATCTCCATCACTTGATACAGAGGAACTTATGGTCTTGGATTTAAATTACCTGAGGGTGACCCAAATATATTATTTGTGTTCTAACACTAATGACATGATTATGCTAATAGCGAATCAAATTTTGATCATATCCTTTATAAAGACTTGGTCAATACTAATCTATTTGACACCCATTTCATTTGTACCCTTGGCCCAATTAATCAATACAATTCACTTCCTTTATATCACCCTAAACCTATATCATGGGACCAATAAGAATCCATAGTGCATGTAGATGAGTTTAAGAATAATGAGGCCTTTTGTAAATTTCTAGGCCTATGAGAGAATGTTTTGTTAGGAGACTATAAACAAGGGTTCTTAATCAAACTAGATCCTACAACCTATTTTGGAGAATGAATGAACACCCTTAGCCACAAAAAAATAAATAAAACATTGAGATCCCAAAGTGAAAACCTCTTTGAGGCACTTTTATATTAGGGTAAAAGTAAATACAAAGGATAGTCTTCTATTGAAAACTTATTTTAGGTTCCATTAGATGGGGGTGTTTATCTTTCCTCACACATATTTGAGGAGACCACCAATGATAAACTTGCCTATGGGTCTAAGTTCAGTTCTAAAGAATAACATGCCTTTGATTGAATCATTCAAGAGTTTTCAAAAGTGTTTATCACATGTCCATACTTACCATTGCGGGATTCTTATTTGTCTTGCCTAGGGGAACTTGAAGAGCTAGTCCAAATAGAGGACTTTACCATTATAGGTCAATTTTAATCATTGCCAACCATTTTAGAATATGGTTTGATTCTCCTTATGGAAGACACTATAGAAGTCAACATCAGGACTCTAGATTACCTAAAATGAATCAAATTAGGTGTATCCATCACTAAGGAGGAATGTGACATCTTTATATCCCTTTTGAGGGAATTTGTTGATATATTTGCTTAGGCATGCTCTGACATGCCAAGTTTAGACCCCACCTTGGTTGTAAACCACCTTATTATACATCTTGATGTTAAACACATAAAATATAAATAACACAAGATGAATCCTCACATTGCTTTATTAGTAAATAAATAGTTAGAAAAACTCTTAGAAGAGAGATGTATTCGACTGATCAACTATTTAGAGTGGATCTTGAATTTTGTGCTAGTCATCAAAAAATTAAAAGGGATCAAAATTTGTACTAATTTTAGAGATATAAATAAGTCCTACCCCAAGGATAAGTTTTCTTTGCTAAACATTGACATGATAATTGAATCCACAATTGGGTATGAAATGATTTCACCGATGGATGGATTATCAAGATACAACCATATAGTGATTGCACTAGAGGATCAAAATAAAATAGTGTTTACCACTCTATGGGGAATTCTTCATCATCAGGTTAAGCCATTTGGTCTCAAAAATGTTGGGGCCACATACCAAAGAGCCATGATAATTATATTTCATGATATGATGCTGCCATTATTGAAGACTACATCAATGCCATACTAGAAAAAACAAAGACTAGGGTCAATCATCTAGTAACACTACAAAGAATATTTGAGAGATTATGTGAATATAAGGTTAGACTCAATCCTAAGAAGTGTGTTTTTTTAGTTAATTTCGGTAAATTTCTTGGATTCATATGTCTTGTAGAGGAATTGAAGTCAATCTAGACAAAGTAAAATCCATTACCAAGAGTCCACCACATTCTAATTTAAAGAAGCTCCATAGTTTGTAGGGCAAGTTTTAATATATTATATGCTTCATTTATTAGTTGGTTAAAAAATTCCATATATTTACACACTTTTTAAAGAAAGGTTTCACATTTCATTAGGATGATAAATTCTAGAAATCCTTACATCACCTCAAATAATATCTTACTAATCCACCTATTTTGTTACCACCTATTCCAAGAAAATTGTACCTAATGTATCTTTCTGCAATAAATAAAGCCCTGGGGCACTTATAGCTCAATATGATGACAATGGAAAAGAACATGTCATGTAATATCTAAGCTATACACTGGTCGCATATGAGCAAAATTATATACCTATTGAAAAATCTTGTTAGCTATAGTCTTTACACCCCAAAAATGGTAGTATTACATGCTTAATAATAAGACCATGGTTATTGATAAAGTAGATCCACTCAAGTATCTATTATCCAAAATAGCTTCAAAAGCTCGTATGACCAAACAAATCATGCTTTTGAGTGAGTTTGAGATAGAATATGTCAACCAAAAGGCCATCAAGGGATAAATAGTTATAGATTAGTTAGCCAAGACACCTCTTATAGATACAAAACATTTAACTTTTCAATTCCCAGATGAGTCTATTATAACCATCATTGAAACACCTTTTGAGGAGCAAAATTAGAATCTATATTTTGATGTATCATTCATAGCACATGGATCGATGGCAAGGCTATTTTTTATTACACCACAAGGGGATATTATCCCTAAATAATTCCATATTATCTTTCCTTAACAAATAACATGGCTAAATATAAAGCACTTATTATAGGGCTTTGTCAAGTAGAAAAATGGAATATTCAACATCTCAAGATTTATGGTGATTATCAATTAATCATTCATTAGGTTATTAACCATTTTGAGACTAAAGATGACAAGTTGGTACCATACAAGGCCATGATTGACACTCTCAAATAATAGATTGACAACATATAGTTTAAACACTTTCTAAGGGATAGTAATAGAATAGTGGATGTCATGAATGCTATTGACTCTTTGATCCATCACAAGACAAGGTAAAAGAATATTAATTCCTAATTAAAATTATTCTAACACCAACTCATTAACCCTCAATTATCATAATTATTTGTGATATTATTAGTCCCATCTCTATATGGTATTCAAACCTTTTTACCTACCTACATGATCACATTATGCCACCAGACCTATCCCAAAAATAGAAAAAGGCCTTTACCCACCAAGCCTCATGATATACCTTACTTGGACCAACCTTTTACCATCATAGCTTTGGTGAAACTCTACTTCATTGTTTAAATTTGGAAAAATCAACATTAAAATTATGTGAATTGCATGAAGGATTACGTATAGCTCACACAAGCAAGGCTATCCTATCCAAAAATCTCATACATATCAAGTATTATTGACTAATTATGGATGTAAATGTAACTAATTACATCAAAAAGAGCGACAAATGTCAAAGGCATGCCAATATGAATCATGCCCTACTCAAGAACCTAAATCAAATGATTACACCATGACCATTTGCTACTTGGGGCCTTGACCTCATTAGGAAGATAAACCCTACCTCATCTAATGGCCATAAACACATCCTTATCACTACTAAATATTTCACTAGGTACATTGAAGTTATACCCCTTACTTATGTGACTAGAAAAAAAGTTTACAAATTAAATTTTAACCATCTCATTTAGTACTATGGTATCCCATCTTCCATAAAAAGGATGTCAAATCACCATGTGTTGAGTACAACATTACTTAATATTTTTATATCGCTTATTACCCACAAGGTAAAAACCAAGTAGAAGCATCTAACAAAACCATTGCCAACATCCTTAAAATGATTGTCAATGATGTTGGCTATGACTGGCACCTCTAAATATTTTATTCCCTCTAGGCATACCATAATAATTATCATACCCCAATAGGATCCACTCAATATTCCCTAGTTTATGGCACTAAGGCCATTCTTCCCATTGAGGTCACATTACATTTTTGTACATTTTATTGAAACATGTTCTTGATGATGAAGCTTACCGAGTAGATCACCTGCAAGAGTTGGAATTACTTGATGAAAAATGTATGGCCATAGTCAATATCCTTCAAGCATACCATAACTAATTCTATGGCTACTAAAATAAATGAGTCAAACATAGATAATTTAAACTTGGTGATCTTATTCTTAAAGAAAACCAAAAAATACCATGATCGAGAAGAAATGCAAGGGCAAGTTCAAACCCAATTGGATAGGCCCCTATATCATTATTGAAAATTATGGATTTAGAGCGTAGAAGCTAGATAGGGATGAACTTGATGAGTAAATGAATATTATACACCTCAAGTGTTACTTCGCTTGAGAAACCTGAAGTATTATCTATGAGGCACATTTCCATTATAACATAATATAAACATTCTTATTTATACCATATCATATACCATTATATCATACCTTTACTATTGACCAAAGTTATTTTAACCCTCCCTACCCAATCCCTTTGACCTTGGTTTCATTCTATTTATTCTTCAGGCACTTTCAACAACATGATTTAGATCAAGTTTTAGTAGTTGATTCAACATTTTAGAAAACAAACATTTTGGACTAGTATGAAAATTGTTTGGCAGTTGCATATTTCATTTCTTGTTTCATTCCATTTACATACTAATAATTATAACAACCTTTAATCAAATAAAAGTACCACCATTATGATACTAATTTTAACTACCTATCAATAAATTAGTATCATTGACCTATGTTGTTGTTTCCTAATTATAATTGCCTATGGGAAAATTAAGAACACTTTTATCATACCTTAAAGTAACACCTTGCCATTCCTATAATATGCTATGCCATTTTCCTACTTTGCCTTATTTGTGAATTTGTTATTACATAGTCAAATTCCTCCACTACAAGGCAGAACTATAGTGACTTGAGGTCCCATCCTAGGACTATGTAGGTAGTGCTTGATTCTTATTGAGGTTAGCTTAGTTACCCTTTGACACACTCACTATTTTATGAGCACTTTTAAGTTTTAAATCTCTCACCATTTTATGAAATTTGACCATTTAGTATATTATAATCCTCCATTGAGTTGATGTGATCTAAAACTTTCAAAAAAAATTTAAAATAGGTCTATAAAATCCTAAACATCCACCATTTATTTGCCTTAAGGATTCTGGGATCCCTAACTATTTTACAAGAAAACACTTATCATTTAGTTTCCCCATTCTTATTAGCCTCGCATCCCATGATCTCAACATTTTAAAAGACCATTCCCATATTCCCTCTATAACACCAATCATTTTTTATTTCTCATCATTTTCTTTTATCCCATTTCTTAGGAGAACTACATTTGGCTTGAAGCTTATGTTGGGCCTTGTGTCTATAGAATTATGTAAGTAGCATCTACTTGCCTAGTATACTAGAGTATGTTGGTAATAGAATTTAGATTATAAAGTTATATAGGATGTTTGTCTAATATTCATGAATTATGTACTCATTTTGTCATTGTATAGTCTTTTTTGTCCTATCTTCATGACTTATAATAGGCTAGATTATGAATAGACTCCACTTTTCACACCAAGTATGAGAAGAATATGAAAAATCATATACTAGAACCATCTATATATACCTATGTTTTTAAGAAGAAAAAGGTTCTAATTTTGAAGAGATCAATAGAGATTCATCTAGTTATGGTTACCTATGTGATTTGTTATTATGTTACTTCCATGCATTCTTATATGTAATGTTTTGGTTACTTTCTATTTAGTTAATCCAAATAATTTATTTCTATTTTTAAAACATAAGATATTATTAAGTCTTAAATTATGTAAGATAATTAATGATTATTATGGTTCTATTATCTAAACTCTTGTATGAATACAATACATTATTATGTGCACATAAAGTATATCACAACTATCCTCATCCTTAGCATGTTTTGATGCTTCATAAACCTATGCTAATAATGGTGTAGTGAGTGTGGAACTCCTTTTTGGAGGGAATTATGATAAGATGGTTACCATGGCAATGAGATATTGAGATATTTTTAGACCAAAGGATATGTAATTTTGTATAAGAAGAATCAAAATAGACTAGTCTTACCATAAAAGAAATCATTTGAGAGCATATTTATGGAGAGATATATGAAATATTTCTAGAGCAATTTTCCTGAATTGCTAGCTAATTGGTTAGCATGGTTGAAATATTATTTATTTAACCCAAGAATGGAAGAAGCTATAATTTGGATTGAAGAAAAGATAGACTGGTTGTAGAGATTGAAAATTGATTAGACAAGAGCAATAAATTATTGGGTTGTTACTAATGTAGACAAATATATAACTAAGTTTACAGTATAAGGATACATATATTTCAAAGCTATGAATGGCTTATTTGTCAAAGGAATTTGAGGGAAATTTTTGAAATGACTACCTATCCTTATAAATATTTTGGTTTTGGATAAGGCCACGGTGCCTAATCCAACCAATATGGAGTAGTCGCTTCAAGTGTATGGGGGTATGTGTGATATGATAGTGAATGATGATTAGATGAGAAGATAAGGATTGAATATAAATACATAATGAAGACATGAAGAAATAATAGTCAAAATAAAAGTATGGATTCAAAATGTGAGCTGTGGTAACAAAATAGATGGAGTAAATAGAGGAATACCCAGGTAGATATGAGTAGAGTTAAAAGTTGTAATAAAATAAATGAAGAATGAGAAGGAAGACATGATGAATGAGAAGAAAGAGATGAATAATGAAGGATGAAGAAATATGAAATGGAAGAAGAACATGAATGCTAGAAGAAAGAAAGAAATGATGAATAATGAGAGGAAGAAGAGATGTTCAAAGAAGAAGATGAGAATAATGTAGACATAGATTAGTTAAATGATAGATGTAGTGCACAACTACAAGAATGGGTATTATTAAAAGAAGGAAATGAAGTATTAATCAAATAATTAGAACAAATTCATAGATTAATTATAAGTTCAAGCTTAGAATAAGAAGAACTCGTAGGAAAAAATCATTCACCAAGAGAGCACACATCCCCACAACCCAATTTACTATATTCTAGTAGAAATTTTCAATAAGTCAATCAAGAAAATAGTAGTTGGGAAGGTCCATTTTTATAAAAAGTGCATCATTGGGGTTATAAAATTGAAAAAAAATCAATTCATAAGGCTTTGAAGGCCATAAGGTTTGCGGAAACCAAGCAGAGAAAAGTAAGAAACATAGAAAAATAGAGTGCATAGATTAACTTTCCTAGTGCATAGGTAAATATTCATAGTGCACAAACAAGATCACACATAACATAGCCCCCCATTTTAACATATGTGCAGTAAATCCCATTGATACCATTTTATAAAATGGGTGTTGTAAGAGTGTTTATAAACCTGGCAACATATGATGGGTTTGTGGACCCTAAATAGTACTTACTAACATGTGAGATGAGATGGCAAGCTAAAGGTATTAGTGATGAGGCTATAAATAAGTGAAAGTTAATAAGGGTAATAAATGAAAGAGAACTTGAGTTCACGTATTATAGATAAATTTTGTAGGGAAGTCTATAGTAGGTTAAAGAATGGTTTATCATAGAATTTAAAATAAATAAATATACAAATTAGACTATTCAAAACTTAAAAGAGATTAGGTAGAAGTTAGGAGAATAATTATATGATTATAATTATAGGTTTTTTGATGATATAAATAAGGTGGAATTTTCCTTAGTAGATAAAGATAAAAGCTATGTTATTTATTGAAAGACTGCATTCTAGAATCAAATTTGCTATAATACAAACTCAATGTGCTATTAAGGCAGATTCTAGAGCTACTACTCTACGAATAGAGAAAATTGAAGACTATGAAGAAGCTCTCATAATGGGTTCTAAGATTGAAAATAGATTTCAAGCTTTTATGAAAAGGATGGAATAATATTATGAAGTAGATAAACCTATGATGAATCTATGGTGCATGGAGTGTGGGATAGGACATCATAGGAATGATTATCCTAAGATCAACATAGAGTTTTGTGAGATCTATAGAGTATTAGGGCACACAAAAATGCAGTACCATATCCTGTAATAGTATGTCAAAATCCCAAAGAGTTTATATTATATATTTTTTAAGTCACACAATCATAATGTAAAGAAGTGTATGTCTTTTTAGGAGCTCAAACAATACATTACAAATAATGTATTCACCATCATTGCACAACAAATGTCCATGACAAATCAAATGATTATAGGCCCAGAGGTCAATAAGAGTTATGAAAACCAAGTAGGTCTATGATGGATTCCTAGTTCACCTCAATACCAACCTCAAGGTCTAACTAGATGGACCCTTCCTTCATCTAGTTAGACACCACCATCACTAAAATACTAGTACACAACACCTTGGAATTCATCAATGACACAATAATAACAAACTAGTTGTACCCCTTAGTTATGAAACAATAATTTGGAATTAGAGATAATACCCAAAAACATTAGCACTAGAATACAACATAGCAATAGGAAGGTTATAAAAAAGGTTATCAGTCAAATAGAGGAGGATCTAGGGGTGGATATAGATGAGGTTACCAAGGCAGTAGAGAAAATAATTAAAAATACCCTCCTTTTCAATGTTATTTGTGTGGAGAGTATAATTATGTACAATGTTATTACCCTTTGAATCCCCAAAGACAATCTTATTGTGCATATTATAGGGTATATGAATAACATGAGATAGAAGACTATCCTATCTTAGAAAAACAAATAAAGAAAAAGGTCGTCAGGAATGTTAACATGGTGAATATGCAACCTATGTAGGATGCATTTATAAATTCTATTACAAGACACCATCACATAGATAGAGAATTGCCTCCTCTCAAAATGCCTTAGGGATAGGGAATCTAGAAAGCAAAATAGGACAAATACCTAGACCTATCTATAGAAAAGTGGCTCATGTATAAAGCTATGTAGATGTTGAAAAATATTCAACATTAAAACACTACTAAAGGAGATGTTATAGTAATATATGCCCAAATATATGGCTAAATTTTGCACATCATGCATTAGGATGGAGTTATTACTGTGCTAAAAAATTTATTAAAGCTTTTAAGTACACTATACAATGAAGACATATCTCATAAAATCATAAATTTCATACATAATTTAATAAAGTGTGCATAATGAGGCCAATAGAAGATAGAAAAACTTGTTTGGTATGTAAAAACAAAGAAACCATGGGATGTAGATGTGCAAATTGACATTGAAGTTATAGGTAATGAAATTACAATGTTGTCTTTGATTTTGGTGACATGATCAACATGATCCCTAGGTCTATATGGGAGGTGATTGGATGGTTAGTTTTAAGTTACAACCTAGTGAATCTAAGTTTATCAGACTATGGAAGATTTAAGCCCATTGGCATATTATAATACATTGAGATCAAAGTCACAAAAATTAACCTACAAAGTGACTTTGAATTCATCTATATGAAGATAATAGAAACTCATTACCCTATATTGATTGGTAAAAAATGGGCATATAATGGTCAAATGACTATCAATATTGTGAAAAATTAACTAGAGGCACATCGAGGAGATAAAATTGTTTTAATTTCTCTAAATAGGCACATAAACCCTGCATCATTTTGGATGAGCCAAACTCACCTTATGTTTCACAAGAAACTAACTAGATGATGGTAAACTCTGAAAAGAATCTGAAAGCTCTATGCATAGCTGAGTGCAAATTATTGTATGAGCATACTAAACCTTAGGTACTATATTTACTCACTCAATGATTGAACATATTTAAATAATGGAATCCCAAATCACTAGTTACTTAGCCATTGGTACCTTAATTTGTCATAGAGGATTGTGCATCCATATCTGCTAAATCCTCTACTCACTCAAAAGTTGATTTTCTCTATCAATCAAATGATCATATACATGATTATATAGAGATGACCAAATAAGGAAATTTTTTTATAGGAAATAGTTTCATCTATCAATGGAGACTTAGATATGCATCTAATTAACTAGTCTTGTGGTGATCATGAACTCTAACCTATGAGAATGGTCTTCACCAATGAGAGACAAATTTATTTATAATATGTGAATGAGGATATAAATAAATTAATTTTACACCTAAAATTTCATGTACCTACCATTAGTCACTTGAATAATTATTTGAATGGAGTTGTAGTGACATGGTAGGCAATTCATAGAAATTATCGCTTGATTAGGATGATGCATGTGAACTTATGATTATAAGATTTCAAATATCATAGGTCATTAGAATTAATTAGACTTTTTTGAGGAAGGCGAGTTATTTTAAATCCATATCCATAAATGTGTTAAGGTCTAGACTGAAGAATGTGTGGCACCAAAGTAATAAGTTCACATCTTTCATTACACACTTGTCCCTTTACCATCAACATGGTATATGCATCAAAAATGTAGGAAGGAGACAAAGAATTGGGTCTAGGTACAGAGAAATTCATAAAAACTTTTGTCTTTGAAGAATAGAATCCTCTGGTTCATAATACATTGTTTAAAATCAAACATTTCCTATATCATGGGTACATATAAGACTTAAGCACCATGACATAATCTACTACATAAAATAATATAGCTTGTGATCTAAATAGAGTATTAAAAATATATAAAGCTGCCAAGGTGGAAGAACAATCTCTTATAAAAATGTACCATTGAATATAAGATGAACAATAAGAAATTAAATATTTAGATATTGATGGTGATATCAATCTTACTAATTTGTTTGAACCTAAAAGGTTATTAGAACCATTAAAGGACCCAATTTCAAAACCAATTGAAGAAGACAAGACATGTAACATACAAATACTTGAATAGGAAGGGAGACACATGATACAAGAAACTGTTATTGAGGAAAAGTGTAAGATTTATCAATAGCCTATTGAAAATCTTGTGGGAAACATCAGAAGCAAAGAGATTCCTAAACCAACACATATAGGTGACAATTATAATGAATCTAAAGTTTCAAAAACTATGTAACTTCTTAGGGATTATAAAGATGTGTTTCTAAATAAAATTTTAGAGGTTAGATTAGATCTATCCCTAGGTGAAATTCATATCGAAATCAAAGAGTGCACATGACCCATAAAGAAATGGTCATACAAGTTGAATCCAAATATGTAGTTGAAAGTGAAGGCTGAATTAGATAGAATAAAAGAAATAGGTATAATCTATATCATAGAAAAGGTAGATTGGGTTATTCCCATGGTAGTGTAGTGATTATCAAATTTTGAATGATGCATGTGTGAATGATCCATTCCCCATTCCCTTCATAGATGAAGTTTTGGAATCTATCATAGCTCATGAAATCTACTATTTCATAGATGGTTTTAGTGTCTATCATCAAATACCCATCATAGAATAAGAAAAATCTAAAATTAATTTTTCCATGGAATGGGGATCCTTTGCATAAAAAATAATGCCTTTATGCCTCAATAAGGCACCTACATTTTTTTCTAGAGCACTGGTGACTATGTTCAAGGATTTCATTCACAACTTACTAAAATTTTATCTAAATGATTAGGTAGTCTTTTATTTGTTTAAATAACATTTTTCTAAGTTATACCTCATGTTATAATGTTGTCGAGCTCTGTGCATTTCCCTAAATTTGAAAAATTTCTTATTTTTTACACCTTTTAGTGTCCTACTAGGTAATGTAGTGTGTACTGAAGGGATTTTGGTGGACCAAGCCAAAATTTCATTCATTCTTAGTGTGATTTCACTAGTTACCTCTATATAAGTGCAATATTTTATTATCCTTATAGGGAACTATCAAAATTTTATCAAGGGATATGAAACCATTTCATCGCTATTGGATTATTTACTACACAAAGGTATGAAGTTTGTCTAGACTCATGAATGTCAAGAAACCTTCATAAAACTAAAATAGAGACTGGTTACTATGCCTATTTTCATATTTATAGATTAAATCAATCCATTTAATGTTCATGTTGATGATTTTAGTATTTTATTCAATGATATAATTATATAACCAAGATATTGTGGATTGGACCACCCCATACATTTTGTAATCCAAAAGTTTTTTGACATAGAAAAGAATTATACAACTAAAAGAGAAGTATTAGCTATAGTGTTACCACAACAAAAATTATGACACTATCTTCTTGAGAAACTATTTGAATTTTTCATGGATCATCAAGCTATTTTATACCTTATCAATAAGCCTATGTTCTAAAGACATATTTCAAGATGGTTAGTGCTCTTTCAAGAATTCCAATTTCACATCAATGTCAAAATAGGTAGAGAAAATGTTTGATCGAATCATCTCAGATGCATCCCAAATGGAAAATAATCAAAATAACTACATGTATATTCTCACAATTCCCATTTATTTTACATCTATGTAATCCCCAAATTTTTGACATAATTTCTAATTTCCTAGAACAAGGAACATTCCCTATGCAGTACTAAGAAAGAGACAAGAAGTAGCTTATCACTAGAGCTTTACTATATACTATTATAAATGGGCTCTTGTATCATTTAGGAAAGGATGAAGTAATTAATATGGTAGTTATGGAACATGAATGACTACATCTCTTACATGAGGCACACCAAGGAATAGTAGTCAATCATTTTGTGAAAGAAGCTATATGCAATCAGAGATGCATTAGATCTATAAATTAATCCTAGCTTAGAGAAGATAGATCCTACTTACACTTACAATTTGGGATACATTAGATAATTAATAGCATGAATAATATAGATCTAATAGACCCAATTAGGAAATCTCTTACCAAAATAAGATTACTAGGGAGGGTTCCAAAATCTCTAGTCAAGTAAAACTACACAATAACCCTAACTAAGTCCTATGTTTTCATATTTATTATACTAATAACAAGTAAAGCAAAGAAATATAATCTAGTGCTCACCAAATATTATGGTACAAAGTGTGGGGTTAGTAAACAATAAAATTAAACATGCATAATATAATCCTAATTAAGCTATGTATAGGTAAAACCCTAATGCATAGAGAAAAAGAGTAATATTATCCAAAATCCATTATTTATGCTACTTCTATCTACTAAAGAGAGGAGAAAATTTAGATATATTTACCTGGAAGATGAATCCATTGAGACTCAATATCTCTCTTAGCCAAAAGTACTTCATACGAGGTTGTTCTGGTTTGTAAGGATCACTAAGAAAAACTAAAACATCTAAGACTTCTCCATAAGACTAGATTCTTCTCCAAGTAGAAATGCTAAGCTAAGACTCCTCAAGTAGAATGGTGGAAAATTAAACTATAAATAAGTACAAATGAGTAATAAATCTTGATGCCTCCCTAATAATGATGATATGGATGTGTTTATATACGCATATCTAACCCTAAACCCTTCTAAAAATTTTAATCGACAAGGTTGACCTAGTTAACCTAGTATCATTATTGACAAAAACTCACTAGGTCACAGGCTAAGTTGGCCAAGAGCCGACCTAGACCCTAAATAAAATTTTCTAATAAGAGTACAAGGTTAACCTAGTTGACCTAGTCATGTAAACTATTAAAATAGGTTTTAGTTTAGGAAAAGTGGTGAAAAAGGTGGTAAATGACTAGAGGAGTATGCAAAAGAGGATGCCAAGCTTAGGGGAATAGTTTTAGGAGCTAGTTCAACTAGTAATAAGTGTTAATAAGGGAAAATAATCCTATGAAGTACCAATGGTCTTCCTAACCCTGTCTTGGTGCACCCCTTAGGGAATGCACTCAGAGAGATTGAGACTCAATGGGTTCTTGAAACATAAAAAGCATCAGTAATTGATAAAGTATAAAAATATTATGTGTATACATATTCCCCACTTAAATCTCATCACATGTCACTAAGGTACAATAGGGGATGATGTTTCAATAAAGTACATAGTAACACACAATGTTGAGGCTAAAAAAAGTTACAATATTTTAAAGCGAAAAATAACTAAAAGTAAATGATTGAAAGGGAAATAACTAAAAAGTAAATGTGTGCATACCTTGACTTACCTTTATCATTGTATGGTTGTCTATTGTTTTTTTAGTTTTGATTATGGAAAGTGTAGATACTAATTTTGAAAAACCCAAAAATACAAAACTAAAGAGAAAAAATAAATAAATGCTGGAAAGACAAGATAATTGGTGCTATGTGAATGGGAAGAACTTGGAAATTTGGAAAGCTAGGGTGAAAAGTGATATGTTATACCAAATTAACAAGTCAAAATTTAGAGTAAATTAGGTAACTAAAAAGACAAGGTTACTAAAGACTAAAAAACTCAAACAAATAAACCTTAAGTAAGAAAATCAAAGTAACCAAGTCAAACCAAAAATACATGTCAAAAAGGATGGTAATCAAACATTGATGAAAATAGTAAAAATACTTACTTAAACAAAGATGGAAAAGAAAAAAATGGTAAAAAAACATTGATGAGTTATCAGTAACAATCTTGACTCAATCATCAATGGAAAATTTTGTATAAAGGGGAAAACAAATTTGGTGAGTGAGAAGTAAGAATCCAACCTTACTCAACAATGGAAATAGTTCATGAAATTATAAATTAACTTAGATTTCCACAAAAAGGATTGTACAATGATGAAAAATGGTAAAAAAAATCAATGCATATCTAAAAAGGTTGATCCACAGTGTAAAGAAAGTAATCCATAGTTACTCAATCATGTTGTTCTAGTCTAAGGATAAATAAAACTAAAACAAAGTAGTGCTAGCATGTTTTTAAGATGAGAATAATAAGGAAGTATATAAGAGGGAAAATAGATTTATAATCACACATGTCTATCAAGGGGTAAATTAAATGGGTGAAGGGGAGAATGAATTAAAAACTGAGGTAGAGGAACTCTTAATTGAAGTCCAGACACTCAAATGAAGTTTGCCAAAACAAGAGAACTTTTGACCTTAAAGAATCTAAAGAAATTATCTTAGCCACAAAAGTCTTAGGTCAAAAAATTAAGTATGTAGATCATACCATTAAGGCTATATGCATGAAAATTAAAACGGACTTACCTTTCCATAATGTGTTCCCCATTCCTTAGGACCCCTTACAAAGATATTAGTCTACTGCAAAGATTAGGTATTTGTGTGAGGAAGTAGGTATCACCTTAGAGTTTTTTTTGAATTATCCTATTCCAATCTACTAGCCTATCAAAACCCAATGAACCTTGGCTCTTTCATGAGGCCAACTATGGAGTTTGAACTTTGATTGGAGATAGGATATGTGCTTGTAATCATGTATTTTAGTGTGATTTTGACTTTTGAGATTTGTATGTTAACTTTTTATATATCATTACCTTTTGTTTCAAATGATTTGTCTTTTAACTTTTTTTATGTATTTTTTCTATTCCTTCTCCTTATAGATTTGGAAAACCAAACATGGGTACTAAATATGACTTTCATTTGAATACTTGGGACTTGGTTTCTAAGACAGAGAACTTAGAGAGCATGGTGTCTAAGAGTCTTGTAAAGTCAGGTGAAATAAAAGTGTTATCTTAAATTTGACTTTATTTTGTCTAATGTGGAGTGAAAGGAAAGGAAATCAAGAGGAATGAAATATGAAACAATTTAAATTAATTTAAGTTAAAAAAAATGTGACAAACGGAAAAAAATAAGGATATAATGATAGTAAATTATGATTCCATATCATAAGAATACGATAAATTTAGGAACATTCTAACATAGATTATTGTGCAAATTTTATTTACAAAAGAAACAAAAGCTAAAGATAAGAACAAGGATAAAAAAACTCATATTCATTGAAAAACACATTCTAGAAAAAGAATGACAACATTATGATTTAATGAGGAATGCCAAGTCCTATCCATGGTCTTACATTGCAACTCATAAAAGAGAAACCCACAAGGGTGCCAAAAAGTATTAGAAAAATAAATGCGATAAGAAAAAGATGGTATTTGTGAGAAAGGCTAGGTCCTATCCATAGTTGTACACTATAACTCACAAAAAGAGAAACCCAAGGGGTGCCAAAAAGCATGTAAAAAAATATGAAAATAAAGATAAAAGTACATCATGAGAAAGATTGGGTCTTATCCATGGTTTTACAATGTAACTCATGAGAAAAAGGGAAATTAAAAGACCAAAAAGGAAGGACTGAGGTTTGTGAAAGTAGAAAACTATTATAGAGGGTGAGACCCATGTAAGTAACCTAAAAAAAGTGTTATATATATATATCATATATAAAACATAAATAGAAGGGAAGGATTAGGAAAAATACTTCTTCAGTAATTGTGTATTGGTGGGATCTTTGAAAATATGGCCTTCATTGGTTTTAAGATGATAGGTACCTAAACCAAGAATATCATTTACTAAATAGGCACCCCACCATTTTTGGGTGTATTTATCTTATTTTTCATAAGTGTAGTCTATTTAAGGACAAGATCACCAAAATTGAATGTGTGAAATTTAACTCATTTGGTATGCTATTTAGTAATACAAGCCTTGTATTAGTGAATATGTTGCAAAGTAGAAGGATGATGTTCATCAAGGAGATCAATAACATGAAGGTGAGATTCATGTAATTATTCATCAAGTATGATAACATAAAGAGATATACAAAGATAGGGAAGATAAATTTCTAATGGAAGGACTAATTTGGAACCATAGACTAGAGATAACAACATTGCCCCAGTGGCAATATGTATACTAGTGTGATAGGCCCAAAGCATAGGATAAATATGAAGGTGCCAATCTGTGCAGGTTTCATATATTATATTTTGGAGAATTTTATTAAGAATTTTGTTTGTGGCCTCAATTTGGAAATTACATTGTGGATGATAGGGTGTGAAAAATTTGTGATTGATTTTAAATTTAACACAGATCTATTTAACATCTTTATTTTTGAAATTACCACCATTGTCTAAAATGATATTATGAGGATCACCAAAGTAAAAAATGATTTGATTGAGGATGGAGATGATGGTACTAGTGACATTAGAAAAGGGCATAACGTCGACCCATTTGGTGAAATATTTTATGGATATGATTATAAAGACATGTCCATCTTGAGATCATGCTAATTTTCCTATAAGATCTAATATCCACATGGAGAATGGCCAAGGAGATTCTATGGTTTGAAGTTCAAATGAATGTAAATAAATTAAATTTCATTGAACCTAGTAAGAAGTAAACTTTTTATCAAATTAGATGGCATCTTTTTCAAGAGTGGGCCAAAATTATCCCATACATAAGCATTTGTGATCTATAACATGTCTACTATAGTGGCCACCACAATTACTCCATGTGATTTTTTAAGAAGAGGAGGGACCTCATCTTTCATAACACAATAAAGCAAGGTACCTTCAGTATTGTGATAATATATAATGTTATATCAAAATACATATTTAAAATCTTGTTTATGAATGTGAGTATTTTTACTGGAGTCTATGTTGGGAGGATAATTTTGGTGTTTGAGAAATTTAATGATGTATTTAAACCACATGCTTTGTCAAATGGTGATAGCCTTGATGTGGTAGATAAGGGAATCATGTGGTTGAATAGAGGATGGATATTTTTTTATTTGGATAATAAAAGTGAGATTGATAAGAACTTAGTGTAGATAAAAAAGAGATGCTGAAGAATCAAGGGAATTGACAATCAAATTTTAATCTCAAGGAATAGGCTCAATGGTGAAAGAGATGAAATATTTGGTGAGAGTAGTTGTAATTTGATGATAATAAATGATATTATAAATTTTTCATTGGTAATCACCATTGAATTGGTGGAAAATGAGTTGGGAATCACCTAAAGCATGCATGTATTAGATATCTAAATCAAGAACAACTCTGATGCCCAAAATTAAAGTTTCATACTCTACCATGTAATTAGTGACATCAAATGTTAAAAAAAAGTTAAAGGTATGATTTTTCCAAGGGGTATCACAAGAATACAAGATAACATAGCTCTTTAAAGGTATTTATCATCATCAAAGTGAAGGGTCCAAGTATCCTCATGTAAATTGATATTAATTTCAGTAAGTTCTTCAATAACTACTTTTAGTTTAGTAGTATTGAGGAGGATAAAAGATCCATCAAGATTACTTGCTTCAAGATTAGATTTGAATTTATAGTAGTAATATTTAAGAGATATATCTTGGTTGATACCTTTAACATAGAGAATATTATCGTTAGGAAGACTATCTTGAAGGTGATTGGTAGTGTGGATGGGAGCTGTGACAAGTTGATCAACTATGATTTTCCCTTTAATATATTTTTGAATAATAATTCAAAGATAAAATTACATAATAATGACCATCTACTTGCCAATTATATCTCCAAGAAGAAAGGATTTAGAGAAGAAGTGATGAAGAGGGTCATAATGAATGATAACATAAATGTTCTGATAAAGCATGTAATGTTGATGTTGATGTTCAACTTTTGTGTAACATTTCTCATAATGAATAAGGCCTTGACTACTATAGTATATGAAATATTTTCTTTCAGTATCATCTATTAGGAAATCATTTCCCCAACTAATATGGATGTAGAAGAGGTATATAAGATTAAAGGTTGATCATTTGAGGGAGGATGAAGCGTAAGTGGGTGAAAAAATGATTCTTTCATATTATTAAATGTTTTTAACAAGGGTCTATCCATTCTAAAGCATTACCTTTCTTAACAAAAAAATTGATGGAGTGGATAAAATAAACCATGTTGGGGATGAATTATCTAATTTCCCCAAGTTTATCAAGATAAGTGTAAATGTCTAGAATGGATTAAGGAATGGGCATGCAGATGATAACACTAATTTTAGTAAGGTCAAAATCAATGCCATAGATAGAGAATAAAAATCCTAATAGTTTTTCTAGATGTAACACCAAAGACACATTTGTAAGGACTTAATATAACTTTGTATTTGAGAAGATGGTCAAAGATGATGACAAGATCAAAAAAATAAGTCTTGTGACTTTTAGACTTAGAAATGAGGTCATCCACATAGGTTTCTATAATTTTGTGGATAAGATCATGAAATATATGAGTCATTGCTCGTTGATAAGTAACTCTATAATTTTTGAGTCCAAAGGGCATTTTAACATAGTAATAGGTGCCCCATTATGTGGTGAAAGTTATCTTATGCTGGTATTCAAGGGTAAAGTGAATTTGATTATAGCTTGAGAAACCATCCATAAGAGATAAAATTTCATAATCAGTGGTGGAATTGACAATGGAACCTATTGAAGGTAGAGGAAAATTATCCTTAGAACAAAAAATATTAAGATTATCAAAATAAATATAGATACAAATAACCATGATGACCATTTTTTGAATAGGAACTATGTTAGAAACCCATTCAGAATAATCCATTAGTTTGATAAACTTATCATCAATAAGTTTGATAATTTATTTGTGACATAAGGTGTAAAATTTGGGTGGAAATTTCCATTGATTTTGACATAAAAGTTTGGAATTGGTATACATATGATATTGTGCACCACAATTCTAGGGTCAATACCAGGCATGTCCTCATAGGACCAGGCAAAGATCTCATGATATTTATCAAAAAATAAACTAAAGTTATCATGTTTAGTAGGTGATAATTCCCAAGAAACTATAATTTATTGAGGGCATGATGGAGTACCATATTCAATGTGAGTAGTTTATTTTATAATCATAGCATTACCATCTTGGAATTGGTATGGTGTGTTAGGTAAAGAAGAAATTGGATTAGTTTTATGATCAATACTAGTGATGATGTTATTGAAACAAGGGGATTTGTTTTTTAAATTCCCAAGTTTGTGATGTTGCCGAGGAAGTTGAGGTTCTCAAACATGAAGTAATTCAAGAATATCTTTATTTCTAGGCAAAGTGTGAAGAGGGCCATAATACTCAAAATATACTTTGAGATTAAGAGTTTGATTACCATGGTGATCATATTTAGAATGTATCTTATAGACATTTTTTACCTTGGCATCTAATGTAATATTTGGAGTAGGAGGAGTGGATTGATTGGATGCGATTGGTAAATTGATAGTTTCTTTAATGGGGGAAGAATTAGATGTAGTGATGGGATATGTAGGTGGTAGTGAAGATGTAGGAATCTCTAGAGTTTTATAAGGTATGATATTTTCTACCATCCATGGAGTATCAAGAAGTGGAGAATTAACAAGAGGTACATGACCTCTGGGATATAATTCAAAGTCCATGAAAATTATGTGAACATTTTAGTTAAAATCATGTATTTGAGCTAAGGTTTTCTGATAATGTTGAACATCCAAGTCTCAAGATTGATCTTGGGACATAATGTAGTTATCATCATAGGTTGGAGAAATGGTACATGTTTGAGATTCAGGGGGGGTTTCAGAAGGTGAAATAATAATGTTACTAAACTTTCATAGAGACATGATTAGAGGGTCTTGGAATAATTTGGCCACTCCATAGTCATTGCATGTGAAGGCATCTTTTAGAAAATAAGGTTCCTGAATATTTCATGGAGGGAGAAAATTAGTAATCTCATCAATGAGAGGAATAGTGTGATGACAAGGTAATAAAAAGGGAGGAAGACACTCTAAGATATAAAGAGGTAGCTTAATAGTGTTGCAAGTTTGTTGTAAGTCATTAGGCTCATCATCATCCAAATTGGTAAGAGTGACTTGTAAGTCTAGATTGATGTTGATGAACTTACGTAAGGGAGCACTATTGATGGTAGGAATGGTAAGAATGTGATATTGATATTTTGAATTAGGAAGTTGAATACTCCAAGGGTTAGGATCAGCTTCAAGCTTATACCATTTATCATTATCTAAAAATTTGATACATTGGCTATTGGAAGAGGCAATGAACCTCATTCTATGAGTCTAAGGGTGACCAATGAGTATGTTATAAGATAGGGGAAAATCAAGGACAATAAGTTTAGTTTGAATAGCCTTAGGTATGATTTTTAGGGGAAGCTAAATATAACTAAGTGGCTTTTTATTAGTTTTATCAAATCCATGATAGGTAAGGTGGGTATACTTGAGATGATCCTTATTATATCCAAGTTGTTGGATAAGACACAAAGATGTCACATTAATACCAGAGCCTTAGTCAACTAAAAATTTATGGATAAGGGTAGTATTAATGACTATTTTAATGAATAGTGGTGCATCATTGACACAAAAAAGTATTTCATCATTAATCATGTCTTCCTCAAGAAATTCAATAGAAGTCTTAGAAGAAGGACAAATAATTTCAATGGTATGAACATTGGTAGGTCGAGGTTCAATGGAGGATGGTTCTTCATCTATAGAAGATGGATATTTAATTTATTATAATTGTTTCATAAAAAGCTTGTGGTGATAAGAGGAAGTATGAACTAACTTCATAAGTGGAATCTTGTAAGGCATGGAGTTAAGTTCTTTAAGAAATTCCCAATGAGATTTAAAAGAAGAACCTATGTGTGTTTTGAAAGGTGTTGACCAAATTTGGTCTACATACCAAAAAAATGCATAGTCCAAGAGTTCAATGGAAGGAGCAGGATCTTGACTGAAGAGTGGTCAAATGCTTTAATATAAGCAGGCTTCATGGTGAAACCAAGTAGTTTAAGGTCATGGAATAAGTCTACACAAGCTTTAGATTTTCATAGATCTTTTAGGCCTTTAAAGATCAAGCAACAATTAAAGTACAAGTTCAGAAGGGCTTACAAACCTTGGAAAAGCTAAGTATAAAACCTTTTTGGGATAAGATTTACTTGGGAATTATTTTGGACCTTTTATTTGACTAAGTATTCATTTTCTCAGGCAAATTATTTTAGGCTTTTATTTTGATAAGCTAATTTATTTTGAACCTTTTTTTGGCTAAGTTTTTAATTCTTTTAGACAAATTATCTGAGACAAAGTTTCTTTTGGACAAAATGTTTGAAGCAAAAGATGAAGACCTATTTATTTTAGAGAAATTATTCCATAACAATTTCCATGAAGACCTATTTCTTTCAAAGAAATTATCTACATCAAAAAAGGCTATGTATCATTTATTTCAAGAAAATTATCCAAATTTTTTTACCAAAGGGTCATTCTATAGGAAAGTGGTCTGATACAGAAATACCAAAGGGTATTTTTTCAAGTAAAGTGTCCCAAACATTTGTTTTGAAGGATATTTTTTCAATTAAAGTGGCCAAGACATTTTCAAAAAGGGTCATTTTCTTAGAAAAATGAACCAAACAGAATTTATGAAGGGTCATTCTATAGGAAAGTGGTTCGTTATAGAAATATTGAAGGGCCATTTATTAGTGTAGGTTTTTATTTTTCCCTATTTATTAATTAGGGAATATTATATATTTGTGCATACATAGAGTTTTCCTACATTTGTGGGATAGGCTAGCTTATGTGGAGATTGTGTGTCATATTTGTGTCATAAGAATGTCATAAGTGACTCCTTTGACTGGCTATTCTGGGTATGGGAGTTACTTCTCTATTCTTAGAACCTTGTCACTATGTTTTTTGGAGGAGTCTATTCTTGGGGTGCTTTGACCACCTTTTGTGGAGGAGTCTATTCTTGGGGTGCTTTGACCACCATTTGTGGAGGAGTTACTTTCTAGCTCTCCTATATGTATTCTTCATTTTGGCCATTTCATGTTAATCAAATTTTGGTTTTCTCCATTTTGTCTTGTGCAATTTCTCTTATTGTGTTATTTTCAAATTGCTTTGGCATCTATGTGGTGTGCACTTGTTCATCTTGTGTGATCACGTCTCCATTGCACTCGCATTATCCAGATTCTAGCAACAACTCTGATATGGTATCAGAGCCACTCTGGTAATCGTGTGTCTGGTTATGCTAGTAGTTTATTTTGAAATTCTTACTTTGATTTCTTAGTAGTTTTTTTTTTTTTTAAATTCGTTGCATTTGAGAGCTTTGGTAGAGTTTTTTGAAAACTCATGCAAATCCATACAGAACTTGTTTAAAAATTTACTTCTGAGTTAGCATTTGCCAAGACATTTTGTCTAGATCTGTGGTATTCTTCAGCAAGGCAGAGGAATTCTATTTTTTGTCATTCTACAGGAAAAAAGGGGGATCTTTTACTTGTTTCTTTGCTTGTAGAAATGCATTGAAGCTTTCTCTATGTGCTGCGTGGGAAAGAGATCCAAACTTGGCTTTTTTTTTAGTTTTTTTTTTTTTAGCTTGGAAAAGTTCAGATCTGGCGTCAAAAGACAGCTATTGTAAGCTTTGGATATGTTATTTTAAGCTTTGCTGCTTGTGATAACAAAGCTTATCATTGGAAAGAAAGCTATGGAAGTTTCCTTTCTCACCTACATAACTTTTCTGCAACGCCCAACATACTTCAGCGTCATTTCTGCCACGCCACACTTCTGGTCTGCACCAACCTCCTTTCCAACAAGTTCCAGCAGTAGCAGTTAGTTCCAACAGTCATTTGTATGGCGCCCAGGTCTGCTCTTTTTTTTGATTTTTGCAAAAAATCAGAACTGCGCCTTTCTTTTGGGATGCCACTTGCTTTGTTTGCTGTCCAGAAGCTTTTGCACCTCTTTTTTGGTGAAGTTCTGCCATGCCACAGTCCTCCTTGCCACCAAGCAGGCCATACGGCGCGTCCAACGGGTCTGAACATTCATTTTTTGTCTTTTCTGTTGTCAAATTCTGCATTGTTCATTTTTGGACGCCCCTTCCTACTTGGCATCCTATTTGGCATCCCTTGGACACGTGGCTTCATTCAATTCTATCTTTAATTTAATATTTTTAGTTAAATTTGACTTGTTAAAATAAAAATTAGTCAATTTGACTGAGTATTTAATTTTTTAGACAGTTTTGTAATTTGGGGGTTTTCAATTAAAACTTATATATTCGCCTGTCGAAGACGAAGGGTGAGGCTCGGGTTGGCAGGAGGCCAATTCCACCTCACAAAGACCTCCTTTGGATTTCTCATTCTATGCCAAATCCAATGAGTGGTTGAAAGACCACTTTCTCTCCCTATAACTGGCATTTTTAAAATGTTTTAGTGTTTTTTTTGCAAAAACAATAGTTTATGAGAAAATTGCAACTTTAAAATCTTGCAAACGGTAGCTCAGTTTTGGGTGCCATTTTTTGCAAAAGTTCTTTTAATTCAATTATCCACAGCGTAGACTTGTTATTTTTTAAAAATGCACTAGTTTATAAAGTGCCAAAATTTGGGTCTCCCGAGACACATTTTCGGCTGAGTCTGACGTCCTGTTTGCTTTAGTCTTGCACTGATTGCTCTAAGACACATTATTGGTTGAGTCTGACGTATTTTAAATGTGCACTTGCATATTTGGGGGGGATCAAATTTTTTGAGGGGGTGTGATTACTTTTCACAACTTGCTTTCAATCTCCTTTCTGCATAAATTCACAACTTGCAATCAACACAACTTCACCTAAATTTAGCTAAAAATGGATTCTTTTCAACTTAAACCCCTAACACCCTTAACCTATCATGAATGGAAATTTAAAATGTCAATCATTCTTAGAAGCAAAGGGTTGTATAGGATCACTATGGGAACTGAAGTAGAACCCAACACTAATGCTAAAAAGGTCAAGTGGTACAACCGTAGTGATGAAGCCTATGAATTACTGAGTTTGTCTATGTCTCTAGAACTTATCTACCACTTAGAATCCTCCTAAACTCCTAATGACATATGGGACATCTTAGAAAAGTTGTTTGGGAAGCTTGATGAGATGAGAGGTCATGAACTCGAAAATGAACTCATAAGTCTAAGTCCTAGCAACTTTGACACCCTACAGGACTTCTTCACTAAGTTTAAGGCCCTTAGATTGCAATTGAAAGAGTGTGAGATAGAGAAGAAAGATGATCAACTCATTATTTCTATTCTTGCAAAGTTAGGTCTAAGTTATTCAGTCTTTGTCTCCACTTTTCATGCCACAAAAAGTGCCCTTGGCACTACATGGAAAATGCCTTCTTTGGATTCATTCATTGCCAACTTGACTAGGGAGAAAGATAAGCTAATTCAAATGGGCACAATGAAGTCTACTCAACCCCAAGATTTGATAGCTAGAAATGGTAAGGATAAGACTTCAACAAAGGAGAAAAAGAAAAAGAACAAGGACCATGAGAAGAAGAAAGAAAACACCAATCCTGCCAAAAACAACACTGAGACTTCATCTTCCAATGCTAAACCTAAGAAGGAGAAGGTTAAGTGTGCCTATTGTAAAAATATATGGCATGATGAGCACAAATGCATGAAGAAACAAATAGATCACCTAACTCATCTTCTAGAGAAGAACAACATAGGTGTTCCTGAGTACATCAAGCAGAATTCATCTACCCAAGATTCTATTAAGGCAAAAGACAAGGGTAAGGAGAAAGAAAAGGGCAAGGTCCTTGTAGCAACTACAGCTTCTACATCTTCATGGGTCATAGACTCAGGTGCTTCTCACCACATGGGCTCTTTACTAGTTGAGTTTTCATCTTTAGAGCCTTGTAGCATGACTTCAATTAGTTTGGGTGATGACACATTAGTTTTCATTGCAGGGAGAGGGTTAGTTGAAATGGAAGGAGGAACATTCAACAATGTTCTAAGTGTTCCTTCTCTTTCAACCAATCTCCTATTAGTGTACCAAATCACTCACATTAGTTAGGGCATGAGAGTTGAGTTTTCACCAGATTCAGTGTCCATCAGGGAGTTGCATAGTGATACTACAGTGGTAGTGGGTAGGGCAAATCACCAAGCTAGGTTATACACCTTCTCACATTTTACAACAGATTCTTCTCCAACAACATTGCTAACTCATTCATATGGAGTTAGAAAATTATGGCATGAGTAGTTTGGCCACCTTAACTACTGCTACCTTGAGCAACTTTGCAAACATGACATGGTTATTGGCTTGCCTCTAGTCTAATTCTCAAAAGGACTTTGTGAGGGGTGCTCGCTTGGAAAGCATCTCGAAGCAAAATTTGACAAAGGCAAAGCTTGGAGGGCTTCACAACCTTTGGAGTTAGTCCACAGTGATGTATCGGGACCCTTTCCCAAACCATCTTTCACAAGGGCCAAGTACATCCTCACTTTCATTGATGATTTCTCTAGGTACACTTGGATATATTTTCTCAAAAAAAAGTTTTAAGTGTTTGAAAATTTTCTAGACTTCAAGGCTCTTGTTGAGAAACAGAGTGAGAAATCCATCAAGTTTCTTTAAACTGATAATGGAGGGGAGTATGTCAGCATCAGGTTTGAGCAATTTTGCACCACAGAGGGGATTGATTTGTAGTGCACAGTCACTGACAATCCTTCACAAAATGGGGTTGTAGAACACAAGAATAGGTTTTTAAAAGAGATGGCTAGCTGTATGATTCACTCCAAATCCTTAGCACCACAGTACTAGGCCAAAGCCATCAATTGTGCTTGCTACATTCAAAATAGGGTTCCTCATAAAGCTTTGAAAGGGATAACACCCTTTGAAGCTTGGCATAAAAGGAAACCTGATGTTGAGCACCTTAGAGTTTTTGGATCCCTAGCCATGGCCCACATTCTGAAGAAGAAAGACAAAGCTATGGAATGTCAATCCAAGCCTTGCATCTTTGTAGGATATCTGGATGGTATTAATTCATATCACCTTCTAGATCCAGTCACTCATGAGTTGTTCATCGAGAGAAGTGCCCATTTTAAGGAAAGTCCTAGAGACTCAACATTTGACACTTCTTCTCCCTCATCAGATCTACTTCTTCATGATGACTCCTCATCAAATTCAGATCAGCCATAGCAGGTTCTTGAGCTAGAGACATCTTCTTCTTCTTCGAATTTAGATAGTGAGGGTAGTGATACAGAGTCATCCACCTCTAGTCAGTCAGAGGATGAGGAGTTAGCACTTGACTCACCCACTTTCGGGCCACTTTGGGCCAGACAGACACTTGAGAGTGCTGGCACTTGGGCAAGAGATCTTGTAGATGAAAGATGTACTAGGGGGGATTTTTAGAGAGATCCACATGTCTTCTTTGCTTTAGTTTCAGATCCATAGTCTTTTTGAGAGGCATCGGGGGTACCTAAGTGGGATAATGCTATGGAGGAAGAATATTCTTCCTTAATCAAAAATCACACTTGGGATTTGAATTCACTTCCTAAGGGAAGAAAGATGGTTTGATGTAGGTGGATATATCAGACCAAGTTTGTAGCAGATGGGTCAGTTGATAAGTACAAGGTGTGATTAGTCACCAAAGGTTTCTCACAGGTGGCAGGCATTGACTACTTAGAGACCTTTGCACCCATTGAAAAGATGACTTATATCCAACTCACCTTGGCTATTGCCACAACACATGGTTGGTATGTGCATCAGATGGATGTGAAGAGTGCCTTTCTTCACGGAGACTTAGAGGAGGAGATCTACATGGAGCAGCTACTAGGATTTGTTCAAGATTCTTCCTTAGTATGTAGACTTAAGAAATCTATCTATGGCCTTAAACAAGCCCCTCAATATTGGTATGCCAAGATGGATTCTTTCCTTCTCACAGCGGGTTTCACTAGGTGCCATTCTGATCCCAATGTCTACTTCTTACAGTAGGATGATTCGATCTTGATTTTGGTTCTATATGTTGATGACCTTTTGATCACCGGGACTTCTTTATCGGCTATTGCAGTCGTGAAGGCATCTCTTCAGGATAGATTTGACATGACAGACTTAGGTTTGTTGCACTACTTCCTTGGCATTGAGATGTCACAGTCAGATTCAGGGATTTCTCTTGCACATCCTAAGTATGCTCTTGACTTATTGTCTCAGTTTCAAATGGCTAATTGCAAGCCATCTCTGACTCCCTTTCTATCAGGAGTTGAGCTTGAGGCTGATTATTCTTCACCATTGGTTGATACCACTCGGTATTGACAACTTGTTGGCAGTCTCATCTACTTGACTCACACCAGGTCTAACATATCATATGTAGTGGGACTTGTCTCCAGATTCATGTAGGAACCCCATGAGCTGCATTGGAAAGTAGCAAAGAGGATCTTACATTACATACAGGGTTCACATGGATATGGGATTCATTACAGATTTGGCATAGAGGTTGAATTGGTTGGATATACAGATTCAGACTGGGCTGGTGATTCACAGACTCACAAGTCCATTTCTGGTTAAAGTTTCTCTCTAGGTTTAGGTCCTGTCAGTTGGTCTAGCAAGAAGTAGAATGCTATTGCTATATCATCCACAGAGGCAGAGTACAAGGGAGATATTAATGTAGCTACTGAGTCTATTTGGCTTCAGGGGATTCTTTTTGAGTTTGGCATTCCCATCAAGCAACCCACCATCATTTATTGTGACAACCAGATTACCATTTAGATTTGCAAGAATCTGGTTTAGCACCAGTGGACCAAGCACATAGAGATTCACATGCATTTCATTTGGGAGCTTATTTATAGTCAAGTCATTGACTTAATATTTTGCCAGTCTTTGGAGCAAGTTGCAAACATATTCACCAAACCTTTCATCGAGAAGAAGTTCATTCATCTACGAGCTCTTCTTGGGGTGCAGTCTACATCTGCAGCAGCATCATCTTCAGGAGGGCCTTCTAGCCTCTTCTTTTCTTTTATGTCTCTCTTTTGGGGGGGGGAGTTTTTTTCCTACAGGTTTTCTCCTTTCTCTATCTTATGAGAGATTGCATTTGTACATGGGTACCTCATCAGGGCTAGTTGCCAGGACCCATTTTTTATTTCCACACTGCCCACCTAAGCTGCGCTTATGGGAGGGTATTAGTGTAGGTTTTTATTTTTCCCTATTTATTAATTAGGGAATATTATATACTTGTGCATACATGGAGTTTTCCTACATTCGTGGGATAGGCTAGCTTATGTGGAGATTGTGTGTCATATTTGTGTCATAAGGTGTCATAAGAATGTCATAAGTGACTCCTTTGACTGGCTATTTTGGGTATGGGAGTTACTTCTCTATTCTTAACACCTTGTCACCACCTTTTTTGGAGGAGTCTATTCTTGGGGTGCTTTGACCACCTTTTGTGGAGGAGTCTATTCTTGGGGTGCTTTGACCACCATTTATGGAGGAGTTACTTTCTAGCTCTCCTATATGTATTCTTCATTTTGGTCATTTCATGTTAATCAGATTTTGGTTTTCTCCCTTTTGTCTTGTGCAATTTATCTTATTGTGTTATTTTCAAATTGCTTTGGCATCTAAGTGGTGTGCACTTGTTCATCTTGTGTGATCACATCTTCATTGCACTCGCGTTATCCAAATTCTGGTAACAACTCTGATACCATTTCTTTTAGAAAAGTGTCGTAGACAATGTCTTAAGGGATTATTCTCTTGATAAAGTGCCCTATATAATTCTATTGAAGGGTTATTTCTCAGGAAAATGGTCCAGTTTAAGGGTTTCAAAGGTTTTTTTTAAGTAAGGTACCCCAAACAAAATGTATAGAAAAAGGTTTGAAAGAAATATCCCATGGAATTTGTGATCTAAATAGTTGCACAAACATCAATTTTAAGCTACAATAAATAGCTATTTGAATTCAAAAAGTCTTGGATAGCCTTGCAAGTGTCAAATTAAAGCACAAAAGATGACTATGGGTTTTTAAAAATGCATTAATAATTGTGCAAATGTCAAATGCATTAACACAGACATCAAATTTTAGGCTATGGTAAATAGTTGTTTGTACTCAAATGGGTTCAAGATCAATGGTCTATGTTCAATCTGAGAAAAGATCTAACAATACACATGAAGTCAAGAAGTTAATAATATGTTTGTGAGGCTATTAAATTTAAGCCATGATAAGTAATCATTTGGTTTTAAAAGGTCCTTAGAAGGTTTAAAGGTTATCAAGATATAATAGTCTATGGGATCCCCCATACTGACACATAAGATCTAACAATCTATGTTGGAATCAAATGGGTCAAAAAGTCCCTAGGTTAAATCCCTTAAAAATCTACAATTTGGACTTGATCCAACAATGTAGGTTTATCAAGTTAGGATCTAATGGTGCATGTTCAGTGATAAATGGATGAGTCTGAGCTAAATCAATGATCCATGTTTGATTTTATATAAGATCCAATAACGAGTGGTGACTTGTAGGTTAATGGGACTAGGTAGATCAATGACACACATTCGATCATGAAAAGGCAATCAATGGAGTGAAATGAGTCAAATAAGTCAATAGAATATGTAAGACCAATAAGAAAAAATAAATTTAGGCACAATGAAATAAGATGAGTTAGTTTTTGATGGCCAATCAAATAAAGCCAAATTGAGACATTTTTGATGGAAGTTGATGAGTCAGGTTTTGACTTAGTCATGCAAATTCAAAAGAACTAGAGCTCGAATATGATCTATATGGAACCATCAGGACCAAGAATTTATAGTAGAGCTCTATATAGGAAAATGTCATTTGGACCTAATGCAAATACTAGTGACTATGAAGCAAGGTCAAACACTTAGAAGGTTTTCATAAATGTTGTGACTATGTGAAAACCAATGATCTAAGATTGGTTTTTCATATATAAAATGGACCCAGGTTAGAGTTGGAATAAGTGTAGATGTAAACATGATCATAGGGAGGTGTGTCTTACCTATCATTAGCGTCACTTTTCAATGAGAAAATATAGTTGGCCACCCAAAGTAGATTTGGCATAATTCTACCAATTTTAAGACATGATCCTTATCAACAAATCATTAGATGATGACATAGATCTCCACTAAGAGACCTTGTGGTTTCATAAATATCAAATGAGCACTCAATTATTTTTTAAGGACTTTAAATTTGTGATTTCTTAATAAGATCTTGAGTCAACATCCTTGAGAGTTCTAATCCTTTGAAAGTGGTTAGGTCTTTTTAAATGCACAACTCTCTCTCTCTCTCTCTCTCTCTCTCTCTCTCTCTCTCTCTCTCTCTCTCTTTCTTCCCTTTTTTATAAATATAGGCTTCCAAGCCTTAAAATGGATCCCTCTTTTTGGTATGACTAGACTCTACCAAAATTTGTATTGTGACACCTTTTTGATGACAAAAAGGAAGCCAACCATTTTCATATTTCTAATCCATTATTAAGATACCCATAGCCTAGGATCAGTCCCATGTTAGACTATATTTGAGTAGGAAGATATGAACAATCCCCTTCTAAATGAGGGTGCAAATCTAGAAGATCAACAGTTTTGGCACACCTCGTGTGACCTAGTTTATTTGGTATAATTGAAGTTTGAAGATTGGAAAGAAGAAATTATAGTATCAAGAGACATATACCATCATCAAGAGCTGAAGATCCTTTAATTTACAAAATTAATAGCATATTTTAGATAGTACTTTCATGCCAAAGGCTACAACAAGATCATCAAGTAAAGGTACTCCTTTTGAACATATTGAATTGCCTTCTACTTCTTTTAAATAGTACAATGCCTTATCTTCTAAAAAAAATTCATCTCTTGGTCATTCCATTGTTTTAGTCCAATTTATTATCCCTATAAGCTAAATCCCTTTTTCCCAAATAGTTATCAAGAATCAATTGTTTGTACCATTAAATAGGGGTAGTCCCCTAAATTTAGCCCAATATAATGGCATTATTGTGTTTTCCCTAAAAAGTATCCCTTTATTCTCTAGAGAATGGGATAAAAATACTACTTTTGAACATATCTAAGATGTTGCCAATCTATGTTCTATTCATATGTTACTCAAGATAATGTGGCTATCAGATTGTTTGTTGCCTCCTTCAAGGAAAAAAATCTCAATGGTATATGATACATCCATTTATACTTGGGATGAGTTAGGTGAAACCTTAGTTAGGAAATTTGAAGACAAATCTGATCATCTATCTTTGGTTGAACAACTTTCTACCATATAAAGGTACCCTCATGAATTCATGTCTGATTTTAACCTCAAATTACAAAATACATGGATTAATATCCCTACATTATTTAGGCCATCCCTAAATTATACATTTGTGTACTATCTTAAGTCCCTTGATTTTGATATAAGTGTTATGATGCAGTTTATGAGTGGTAATACCTTACCAAATGCCTATGAAATTGCAATCAGAGCAAAAAATAGATTAATACAATTTGGAAAACTTGATCCAAGGCCTCTAATGTCCATATTCATATAATTACAACTTATTACACCTCCTCAAGTTTCCCATATTCCATCTATAGCTCCTATGCCATCTCCAAAATTCCAAGTTGTAGCCCTTCGTAATCAATCTAGTGAGATTGGTGATCTGAAAAGCATGTTACAAGATTTTAGAAATGAGATTATTCAACTAAAGAGATAGAAATACCAAGTTATACCTTATCAATAGAAAAACTAGAATACTTATCAGTCCTTCAATAACCAATGACCTCCTTATCAAGGTTTTGAGGACAATAAAGAACCTTATCAAAATCAAGGAGCCATAACCCAAACTAAACCTTATGTAGCTCTTGATCATAATTTACCTTCTAGTTCAAAATCTATCATTCCCTAAAATAACTTGATGAAAGATCTAGGTTGGTAGCCTTCCGATCCAAATGACACTCAAAATCAAGCCTTGGTATCACAAGACATTACTATGCCATAAATGGCACATGAAGAGTTATCTCTTCAAGATGGTTAGTATCAAGACATGAATATGGAATTCTAATGAGAAACTCAACAAGTTACAAGGCAAGCTAATTCTATCAATGTTAATTATCATTTGGATGGTCATATTACATTCAACCAAGTTGGTGAAACTAGCAACACAAATGGTCAAGTGGTAGCTCTAACTAGATAAAAAAGAAGAGCAGTCAAGGAAGCTCAAGATGTGAGCAATACTTATAGTATTTTTAATTTTATTTCAAAGAGTTTCAAGTATCAAGTTGTTTTTCCTATAGTATAGAAGGTTCATAATACAAAGATAGTGAAATTTCCCTAAATGACCCTAACTAGAAAACTAGTGGATCCAAAGTTACAGCCAAAGGTTAGTGGAGCGTCTTTTTGCATAATTAATCAAATGAAGAAATAAAATGTTAGTATTATCATGTGGTATTCCTTTTCCATCCTAGGGCAAAAGGACATGATTATTCAAGAGATTTTAGATATTAAGGGATCTAAAGAACTAACTGAGAAACAAGGATCTATCTTGGCCAATTTAGATTGACAAATCAAGCAACCTGATTAAAATATACATTACATGAAAAATGTGGACAAAGATAATTTAAAATTAAAAAAAACCCCTCATTTTTATCACTCTTTGATAGTATGTGATTGCTTAGTCCATAATTATATGGTAGATACTGGAGCTAGTAGCACTATAATGCCCAAACAAATTGTAGACAAGCTTGGTATTGTCTATGAGCCAAATACCAAAGGAGTATTGTAATTAGATGGATCACCAACAAAGATATTAGGTATAATAAAAGGCATAAAACTAACATTACATGTTTTCCCCAATCTTATTATTCAACAAGATGTAGTTGTAATGGACTTGCCTCCCTATTTTTCCATGTGCCTATCAAGAGACTTTACTTCAAAGATTAGATGATATTTGTTAGATAATTAGAAATATTTAATGTTTAGAACCAGGTATGGAACTAAGGTGACAATACATTCTAAACCTATTTTAATATTTCATTTAGAGCCATATATGCCAAGTATGGTGAACACTAATTGTGTTATCTCAGACAAGGTACTAGAAAATAGTGAGTTGGAATCTAAATCACCTCTAGATGGATTTATAGATATTTTTCTTGACGAATGGGACTCTAATTTTCATGGACATGATCCATATAATTTAATTGAAGTAGAGGGACTCAATGTTTATTTTCATCATGAAAATGATGCACTAATTCCAACATTGATGAAAGATGATCACCCTAGTGATAGACTGTGGCTACTATATTTTGATGGATCTAGGAACAAACATGGCACTGGAGCTAGAATGATGTTAATTTATCCATCCAATAAAAGTTATTTATCTTATCTTAAGTTTTAGTTTGGTTTTTTCAATAATTTTATTGAATATGAAGCACTAGTGCATGGTTTGTAATGAGCAAGAAAGATGAAGGTCAGTTCCTTACAAGTTTTTGGAGATAGTAAACTAGTAGTTCACCAAGTAAGGGTACTTAATATATGAAATAAAATACTAATGAGGTCCAATAAGTAGAGAGTATGGGACATAGTTTAAGAATTTCAAGCCTTCAATATTTAGGCCATATCAAGAAATAAGAATAGACGTTAAGATAGGTTGGCTACCATTGGGTCATAATTCAGTATCCCAGATGACATAAAAGGGAAAAAAGTTCAATAACATATCAAGGTAGTTGTGAGAAATTTTATCCTAGATAACCATGAAAATTTGAAAGTATTTGAATACAATAGTCAAATTGTCAATTTTTTACAAGAGGAAGTAGAATTATTCAAAAGGAACCAAGATAAACATTTATAGCAGTATGATGACCAAATTATGTAATTGAAGACAAAAAAATTACCTAAAGGGTTAGTCACCCTTGAAAACATATTCAATAGAGATGATGAATTTAGAAAAGAAAAGTTTGCCTTATCAACCAAATAAGAAAATTATACAAATGCAGAGATTGAAACTAGCTAGAGTTTAAAGTGAAGAAATTTTTTCACATCTTTAGTGAAAGAAAATTTTATCTAGTTATGTTCAAGTTTTGAAAATGGTTTTACATGGGAGTACAGTGACTTTAAAGGATTTGATCTAAGTCTAGCTCAACATATTATTGAGTTAGAATATGAGACTAGGCTATTTAGACAAAAACAAAGGCCAATTAACCTAAAGCATGAAACTTTGATGAGAGCTAAACTGCATAAACTCATTGAGTCAACTATAATATTTCCAATTAAGCACTTAACTTGGGTGGCAAAAATTATTCCAATATGGAATAATAATGGTGAAATAAGTCTATGTCTTGACTTCCATGACTTGAACAAGGCCTCTCTTAAATACCACTATCCATTGCCATTAATGGAACAAATTTTATAGCTAGTTATAGGTTTAGAAAGGTTCTCCTTGTTGGATGATTATAGTGGATATAACTATATTTTGGTCAAAGAAGAAGATTGATTCAAAATAGACTTCACCATAAAGTGGGGGACAATCATATATAGAAAGACATATTTTGGTTTATCCAATGTTGGAGCCACTTTTTAGAAATCCATGGATATGGCATTTGAAGGTATCCTCAATAAGTTTATTCTTATTTATTTAGATGACATAAAATTTTTATCTAATAGTATAGATGAGCATATGATTCATCTTAGACAAGTGTTTGAAAGGTGCAAGGAATTTGGAGTGTCTTTAAATCCAAGAAAGTGTGTTTTCTCTATTCATGAAGGTGGCTTCTTGGACATGTAATTTCAAAATATGGTATGAGCATAGATCTTGATAGGAAAGAATAAATTATTGCACTTTCATTTCCTAAATAGAAGAAATCCTTGAAATTTTTTTAAAGAAAGATCAACTTCATAAGGAGATAACATTTTAAATTTTACTATTTTATCTAGGCCACTCATAGCCATGCTAAAGAAGGGTTAGAATTTTAGTTAGGATAAAGGAGTAAGAAGTTTTGAAAAGATAAAGAAATATATAGCCAATGCTTCTATACTCCTAAACCCTAAATTTATAAAGTATTTCTTCTTATATAACTATGCTAACATTAACAAAATTTTAGATATTCTCATGTAGTAGAATAAAGAGACTTTAGAGTAGCCAATAGCCTTGTTCAGTCAAGGCTTAGATGAATATGAAACAATGTATTATTTTGTTGAGAAGAATGTTATTTCAATCATAAGGTATCTTAAAACATTTAGGTACTTGTTATCTAATAATAAGATATATTTTATGGTTACACTTCCAAGTGTCAAATATTTTATTTTGAACAAAGATATAAATGAAAAGAGAGTTAGTTGGATAAATAAGGACATGGAATATGATATTGAAATCAAAGTCATAATGTTGGTTAGAGGAAAAAGATTTTGTGAACATATAGCCCAAGACTTGTAGGAGTCTAATGAATTGGTTATGGTGTCAAATGATGAAGTTGTAACTAATGAGACCTCATCTTATAGCTAGATCTAATATATGGTAAAGTATCTATAGGATGGTGTTTATCCTTCTCATCTCACTCCTTTAAAAAGGAGATATTTTAGATTGCAGTCAATTCTTTTTCTTCTTGTTGATAATGTATTGTTCAAAAAGGATATCAATGGAATACTACTAAGATGCATAGAACCAAGTCAAATATAAAGGTTGCTTGAGTAGTTATATGATGTACATGGTGGAAGACATTACTTAACAAGGATCATAACCCAAAAGATAATGAGAGGTGGGTATTATTAGCCAAGTTTATTTGTTGATTGTCATGCATGTACTAGAAAATATAGATAGTATACCATGTTTGTTTAAAAGGTGAAGCTTGAAGTATTACCTTTCCAACCAATTTTAGTAAATTAACCCTTTATCCAATGGGATTGAACTTTATTGGTGTTATTAATCCTCCTTCAAGCTCAGGACACAAGTGGATCCTAACTGACATAGATTAATTTACCAAATGGATAGAGTTAGTGGAATTAAAGGAATCTAATGAAACCAATGTTTTAGAATTTTATGAAGGTTTTCTTACCAGATTTGGGGTCCCTTCAACTATAATTTTTGATAATGCTATGGATTTTGTAGGATCTAAGATCAACCAGTGGGCAGTTCAACATAGTTTTTTCTTCAATACCTCATCAAACTATTATCCACAAGGTAATGTCATTTTTAAATTGACTAATAAGAATTTGTTGAAGATCATCAAGAGGACTTTAGAATACAATTAGAGATCATGGCATCTAAAATTGAAGTCAGCTCTATGGGTTGATAGGATCACCTATAAAAGCTCAATTTCTAATTCTTCATACAAGCTAGTATATGGTAAGGAAGTAAGAATGCCTATTTATCTTGAATTCCCTCCTTTGCAATTGATGCATTAGCTTAAGATTTTAAAGAATGATCTAATGGAAATAAGATATGATTATCTCCTGTAGCTAGAATATACAAGAACATTGGTCAATGTTAGCTATAGAAACCCATCAAGCAATGATAAAGAGATCATTTGATAAAGGAATTTCTTCAAGAGGTTTTGAAGAAAGAGATTTGATCCTCAAATGGGATGAGGATAGAGGTAAACCAAGAAAACACACAAAATTTGATTCTATCTAGAGTGGTCCATATATAGTCTCTAGTTGAAAATCCCACAATGATTTCTAGCTCATAAGGATGAATGGTGAAGAGCTTCCTATCCTAGTCAATGGGATACATCTCAAGAACTGCTTATAAGGAAGCTAAGTCCCCTATACATAGTGAGTTGTTTTTTATTTTTCTCTAAGTGTTTTCTAAACACATTAGTTTCCTTTTTGTTTCATCACAAATAAGTGATTTTGTTTGTAAATTTATTTAGTAGTTTAGTCTTCTTTATTTTATTATGTTAAGTTTCCCTTTCAAGTTTGTTTGTTTCCTTATTTGTTGGAATTCTTTATCTTTGTAAGTCAAAAAGCTATCCTGAAGTCATGAAAATGGTCTATGTATTATCTGTTATGAGTCAAAGTCACGTAAATGGTTTGAGTTATTAATCATAACAAGCATGCTACCCAACCAAGTCACTAAAGATGTTGACCAAATTTGGTCTACATACCACAAAAATGCCTAGTTTAAGAGTTCAGTGGAAGGAGTAGGATCTTGATTTAAGAGTGGTCCAATGATTAAATATGAGTAGGCTTCATGATAAAACTCAGTAGTTTAAGGTCATAGAATAGGTCTGTACAAGCTTCATATTTTCATAGTTATTTTAGTCCTTCAAGGATCAAGCAATACTTCAAGGACAAGTTTAAAAGGGCTTATAGACCTTAAAAAATCTAAGTAAAAAACCTTTTTGGGCTAAGTATTTACTTGAGAATTATGTCAAATATTTTATTTTACTAAGTGTTCATTCTCTTGGGAAAATTATTTTGGGCTTTTATTTTTCTAAGCTGATTTCTTTCAGAACCTTTTTTGGCTAAGTGTTGAATTCTTTCAGACAAATTATCTGAGACAAAGTTTCTAAAGACATGAATTCTTTTAGAAAAATGTTTGAAGCAAAAGATGAAGACCTATTTATTTTAGATAAATTATTCTAAAATCATTTCCTTGAAGATCTATTTCTTTTAGAGAAATTATCCACATCAAAAAAGGCTACTTATCATTTTTTTTAGGAAAATTGTTCAAATTTTTTTCCCAAAGGGTCATTCTATAGGAAATTGGTTCGATATAGAAATATTGAAGGTATCTTTTCAATAAAATTATCCCAATTTATTTTTAAGTATATCATTTTCAAGTAAAGTGGCCAAGACATTTTCCCAAAGGGTCAGTTTTTTGGGAAAGTGAACCAGACAAAATTTTTGAAGGGCATTTCCACAAGAAAGTGGTCTGATACAGAAAACCTGAAGGGCCATTTCTTTTGGGAAAGTGTCACAAAAAATGTCTCAAAGGTTTATTATTTTGACAAAGTGCCCTATATAATTTTCTTGAAGGATAATTTCTTGAGAAAATGGTCTAGTTCAAGGGCTATGAAGGGTCTTTTTCAAGGAAGGTGCCCAGGCAAAATGTCCAAAGGAAATAGCCCATGGAATTTTTGATATATATAGTTTCACAAATGCCAATTTCATGTTATAAAAAATAGTATTTTGAATTAAAAAGTATATGATGGCCTTGTAAGTGTCAAATTAAAACATAGAAGATGATCGTTGGTTTTCAAATATGCAGTGGTAGTTGTGTAGATGCAAAATTCATTCATGTAGACATCAAATTTCAAGAAATGGTAAATAAATGTTTATATTCAAATGGGTTCAAGATCAACGATATGTATTCAATCTGAGCAAAGATCTAGAGACACACATGAAGTCAAAAAGTTAACAATACATTAATAATGCTATAAAATATAGGCCATGATAAGTAACCATTTGGGTTTAAAAGGTCTTTAAAAGGTTTAAAGTTGGTTGAGATCTAATTGTCCGTGAGAGCCCCCACTTTGACACATGAAATCTAATGATTTGTGTTGGATTCAAATAGGTAAAAAGGTCCCTAGGTTAAAGCACTTAAATATCTATAAGTTAGACATGATCTAATGGTGCGAGTTCATCAAGTCAGGATCCAATGGTGCACATTCACTAACAAAGGGATGAGTTCAAGCTAAATCAATGATCTACATTCAATTTTTTAGAAGATCCAATAGTGAGCGATGACTAGTAGGTTAATGGGCCTAGGTAGATTAATAACACATGTTCAATCATCGAAAGGTAATTAGTCAAGTGAGATGAGTCAAATAAGTCAACATAATCTATGGGACCAATAATAATAAAGATAGTTGGGTATAATGAAATGGGTTGAGTTAATTTTTGATGACCAATCAAATAAAGGCAAACCCAAACATTTTTAATGGAAGTTGACGAGTCAATTTTTGATTCAGGCATGTAAATGTAAAATAACCAAAGCTCAAATATGATCTAGATGGAACCAATAGGACCAATAATTACCAGTAGAGATCCATATAGGTAAAACAATCCATTTGGACATAATACAAAGACCATTGACTATGAAGCAAGGTTAAGAACTTAGCATGTTTTCATGAATATTATGGCTATGTGAAAACCAATGATTTGATATTGGTTTTTCATCTATAAAATGAACCTAGGTTCGATTTGGAACAAGTACAGATGTAAAAATTATCATAGGGAGGCATGTCTCACCTATTATGATGGTCACTTTTCAATGAGTAGATATAGTTGGCCACCCAAAGTAGATGTGGCATAATTATGCCAATTTCAAGACATGATCCTTATTAGCAGATCATTATATGATAACATAGAGTTCCAAGAAAAGACCAAGTAGTTGGATAAAGATCAAGTGAGAATTCAATTCTTTTACAAGGCCTTTGAAGTTATGTTTTCTTGATAAGATCCTGAGTCAGCATCCTTAAGAGTTCTAATCTATCGAAAGTGGTTGGGAATTTTTCAATACACAACTCTCTCTCTCTCTCTTTCCCTTTTTATATAAATATAGGCTTTCCAAGCCTTAAAATGGATCCCTCTTTTTAGTATGACTAGACTCTGCTAAAATTTGTATTGTGACACCTTTTTGATGCAAGAAAGACTGAATTCCATCCTTTTTCTAAATTGGATTAAAGTGTGTTCCATGAATTCAAGTAATATGCTTAGGTGAATGTATTTTCCTTACTTATGTTTGAATTTTTATCACTTTAAAAAAGTGTTTAGTATTTATTAAAGGTCATTATAAGTGCAATTTATAGTTTATTATCTATCTTAAAAGTGTATATTTTCCCTCTCTTGCTAATTTGATAATTGATTAATGCCTTATTCTAAAATATTTATGTGAGATTGATATTCTTTGGTATTGAAAGTGTCTCATAGTATGTATTGTGTGAGTTTGCATGATCAAATCATTGGTGCATCACCTATTTTACATGCTTTATAAGTTATTATCAAAATCTCTTTTTGTTTCCCAAGCAAGTGCTAGTTTAGGTGATAGATCTAGAAGGAAGTCATCCTTCTCTAGAGGTTTGATCCATTATTAGGATACTCACAACCTAGGATCAGTGTTATGTTGGACTAGATTTATGTAAGAAGATATGAACAATCCCCTTTTCAGCTAAGGTGTAAATGTAGAACACCAATAGAAGGTAAGGTTGATTTTGAAAGAATAGAAGTTTTTAGGGGTTTGGATGGAGGAGGTGGTTCCTTAAGGTATTTTAAAGCTAAATGAGGGGTTTTAGTATCTTTGAGAAGTTGTTATTCCAAATATGGTTTCTTGGGTTTTGTGACATGATCTTTGTTAGTTGGTTTATGATGATAATTGACCTTAGCTATGTTAACATATTGAGAATTTTTGTAATATTAGTCATAGTCATCATCAATAGCATAAACATCCTTGGTAGTTTATTGATTATTAAGTATGATTTTTTTTTAGTTATTAGAAGAAGAAACTTTATAAATTTTTCATTTTTGAGAAGTGGTGTTGTACTCGTGATGATGAAGGTTGATCATGGCTTCATGATTGAAGGAATCACCAAGCATGTAAGAGATGAAAAATTTAGTAAGCCTTATTCAAGTTTAATGAGAATGACCAATGTCAGCATGGAACAAATAAAATTGGTTAGGGTCATACTATTTAGGAAGATTAATAGGATAAGTAAAGGGTTTCGAGGGTGGTAAGAATTATTTCATTTGTTTCACAATTAATTATATGTGGGAAGATGAGGTAGTGTCAATTTTGGGAACTCTTGGTTTGGTTTGAGGAGTATTGTTGATGATGGCATTAGTAGATGTTTGAAAATATCCTTTAAGGAATTTAGGATTAGGTTTAAATTGCTTCATGAGAAATCCTTGACATTTACCTTGTTCAAGAGCTTCATTAAGTGTCTAAGGAGTGAAATTCCAAACCTTATATTGAAGTGAAGAAGTTAAAGCAGTTATAAAGAGTTTGAATAAATTTTCATCAATCATGTTATGGTCAATTTTATGGGCCAAAGATTTCCATAATTTGATAAAATCATGAGCTGATTTAATGGGAGATTGCTTGCATCGATGAAATGGCTAAGAATTTTTTTGGGAATATAATTATGTTGAAACTCTTTAAATAAAGGATTGACTAAATCCTTAACTTGTTAAATTAAATATTGGGGAAGTTGGTTGTAGCATTCTAATACATCAACAATGAAGGTTTTAACTAGAATTTTAATTGTGGTGAAAGTATTAGTTTGGATCCATTCTTTGTAAATATTGCTAAAGGCTTTTAGAAAAGACACAAGGTCTTTAGTCCCATCATACTCGATAGTTGGAGATATATTACCAATATAAATGGACATGATAAAAGGATATAAAGGCTCATTTTATATGTTTTAAAGTATTTTTTTATTCATGATAGGTTGAAGAATAAAATTTCTTGAGGCATCTCTAAGAGGTGGAGGAATAAAATTTGGATTGGCTTGAGGATTGAGAGTTAGAGGTTGATTAACCATATTAATCAAATGATGCTATAATTGCATCATTTGAGAGGTGTTATAAGTTTTTTTTATGTTTATTTATTGTACAACTTTTGCAAAAAGTTGAGTTATAGAAATTGGTTGGTTGGTGTTCATAGGATAACTCCCCAAATTGATATTAGGGGGAAGGTTATTGAAAGGTGGATTATTAGTGGAACTATTGGATCAACTCATGCCAATTACTCCCACATTATGTTGAAAATATTGAAAATGAGAATTGTCATAATCAATACAAAAATGATTAGATACACCTACTTTATCTTGAGATGTGATTTGAACCATGTTACAATCCACAGATGGAGGGGAAGAGGTGCTTTAAGAATGAGGATTCTATTGGGAAGAAAAGAGAGGGAGAAATGAATATCCCATATAGTTCTAAATGGATTTAGGTTATCCAATAAGATTCTAATAGGGGACTTAATGATGATTTTAGGAAAATGAACATAATTCTAAGAAAATAAAAATAGAAAATTGAGTCAGATAGATAAGATAACAGTAAGAGTATAGAGTCAACTGGGTCAACCTAGTAATACAAATTAGGAAAGGTATAATTTGATAAGGATATGGGGTCAATTAAGTCAACCTAGTACTATAATTTGATTGGTAAAAGGGGTACATAGTTGATTAGGTCAACTTAGTATTATAGGTAGAAATAAAAATAGTCTATAAGAGACTGTGTCAAATATATGATAATGTACTAAAAATAGGAAAATATTTTTTCAATGTACTTGAAACAAGAAGTGAAATTAAACACATAAACAATTGGATCAAAGAGAATGATCAAATTGACACAAAATACAAAACCTTGTGCCAATGTTGGCCAATGTAATTTTTTCAAATACAACATAAAATGAGAAAAGAGCAATCAGTTAACTAAAAATCAAAGGCTAATTTAGTGGTCATCCTAAATGTTGTTAGATTATTATAAAGTCTTATTTTAAGTGTGATAGGGAAGTTGGATGAAAGTAGGGAAATAAAAAGTAATCTATGGATGGTTTTAGGATGTTTAAGATAAAAGGGATCTATGTTCGCAATGATATTGGATTGGTATTGGGGCCTACCCCCTCATTTCATAATCCTGCAATGATAAGGGTGTCGAGTGATTTACCAATATATATCATTAACCACATGTTTATACTTAGCTAGAAAACTAAGTAAGTTTCTCCCTTGGTGATGAAATCCAATTAGGTAGGCATTGGGTAGATAAATGTTTATATTTATTTTGAAATTATGTGATTTGGTAGTGTGTGTAAGAAAGAGAAAAATAGTGAAACTAAACGGTATATTGAAAAACCACCTAATTAGACTATGTGATCTACTCTAAGCATGTAAACACCTAAAAGTGAAAGTGCAAATTAATTACTAGAATATAGTTATTAATTCCTAATTTGAGCATGGTAAAAAATTAATTTAGATGACACTATATGTAAAAATTATATAATAGAGTCGATAGGGTCACTAATGTAATATAGAAGTAGGAGTCCTTAAGAACTATGTTGACCAGGTTAACCTAGTCTTTTAGATAGAAGGCAAAATATAGAACTAGGTCAACCAAGTCAAATTAGTTTTCTAAATGATTATAGTTTTGAATACTACAAAATTTGAAAAATATAACTATAAGGAAGAACTAAATTTAAATATAAAGAGAAAAAGGAAGCTTGGTGGGTTGGAAGATGTTGAAGACTATGAAATTTCTATTGAAGTTTTTTGAATGCTACTTTCAAGTTATACCAACTGCATTGACCGAGTTAACCTAGTTATGAAATTCCCTATTTTTTAAAGCCTATTAAGATGATTATACTAGCCTAGTTGACCTAGTTTATTATCTAAAAGCTGACTATGATACTAAGTTGACTTGTTGGACTTAGTTTGTTATTCTAGAGATGAATAAGAGACTAAGTCAACCTGTTCAACATAGATTACTATCTAAAAGTGCATAAGAGTACTATGTCAACTTATTTGATCTAGTAACCTATATCTAATGAAGACCTATACATAAATAATAGAGTTGTTTTGATGTGACTTTGTGTTAAACCTGTGCATAGAATTTAAAAACTATACTATCCTTATCAACCTAGTATCACAAATATAGAAAAATAATAAAATGATAGAAATGAAAAGCATGAAAGAAAACCTAAAAGGGTTAGATTCAAAATGGGTTCACCCAAATGTATCTAATCATAAATACATCATATCCATAAATCAATCCTAGTTTAAAGAAGATAGATCCTACTTACACTTTCAATTGGGGATACATTAGATAATCAGGAACATGACCAATACAAATCTTCTAGACCCAATTTGGGGATATTTTACCATAATAAGATCACTATGGAGGAATCAAAATCCTCTAGTCAAACAAAACTATTCAATAACCTTAACTAAGTCTTATGTTTTTATATTAACTATACTAATAATAAGTAAAGTAAATAAATCTAATTTGGTGCTCACCAAAGTTTGTGGCACAAAGTGGGGAGGTTAGTAAACATACATAAGAGAATAATAATTAAGTTATGTATAGGTAAAACCATAATTCATGGAGAAGAAGAGTAATATTAGTCAAAATCCATTACTTATGCTACTTTTATCTACTAAATAAAGGAACAAAGTTAGAGATACTTACCTAGAAGATGAACCCATCGAGACTCAATATCTCCCTTGGCCAAAGGTACTTTGCAAGAGGATATTATGGTTTGTAAGGATTACTAAGAAAGGCCAAAGAATCCAAGATTTCTCTAAAAAAATAGATTCTTCTCCAAGTATAAACCTTAAGCTAAGAATCCTCAAGTAGAATGGTGGAAGAGTAGATTATAAAGAAGCATAAATGAATAATAACTCTTGATGTCTCTCTAATAATGATGAAATGGATGTTTTTATATAGGTGGATGTAATCCTAAACCCTTTTGAAAGTTTTGACCAATAGGGTTGTCCTAGTATCATTATTGACAAAAAATCACTAGGTCATAGAATATGTTGGCGAAGCGCTGACCTAGACCCTAAATAAGTTTTTCCAATAAGAGTATAAGGTTGACCTAGTCATGTAAAATATAAAAAGATATTTTAGGTTAGGAAAATGGGTATGAAAGGTCATAAATGACTGGAGGAGTATACAAAAGAGGAGGATAATCTTAGGGGAATGGTTTTAGGAGTTGGTTGGAATTGTAACAAGTGGAAATAAGGGACAAAAATCCTACAAAGGACCAATGATCTACCCACCCCTTTCCCAATGCACCCCTTAGGGTGTTCACTTAGAGAGATTGAAACTTGATGGGTTCTTACAAGATAAAATCCATCAGTAATTGATAAAGTTTGAAAATATTATATGTATACAAAAGGTATTACAAGGAAATTATTACATAGTTGGTTATGGTGGCTAAACCTTTTTGAAGATGCACATAGAGTATAGAAATATTAAGACATATGTTAATGTATGGGTAAGACACTATAAAATGATGAAATACCCTTATAGCCTTTATTATCCAAATAACCTTTTGAATAGTGGGGTATCAATTTTATAGGACCTATTAATCCCCTGAGTAAATGCATCAAAACAAGGTATATTATCACTATAATAGATTACTTTACAAAATGGATCAAAGCTGCTATGACACCCACTTATGGTGTGATGGACACAACAAAATTCCTTTATGAAAATATCATTACATGGTTTGGATTCCCCATCAATCTTGTTAGTGATTAAGGGACACAATTCTTAAACAATAACATCAAATCTCTTATTAAATAATTCATGATTTCCCATCACAAAAATACTACATACCATCAACAAACTAATGGCCAAGCTAAGGCTTATAGTAAAGTGTTGGGCAAGATGTTCACAAAGATTTATGATGTTAAGAGAGATGATTGGGAAGATTGCATTCCAGTTATTTTTTTGGAATATTACACATAATATAAGATGGTTATAGGGTTTACTCCATTCCATTTGGTCTATGGGATTGAAGCAGTCATGCTGATGGAAACTTAGTACCTAGTCTATGCATTGAAATGGTCATGAGACTAGGGGATATTGAGTCTCTCACTATCAAGCTTCTTGAAATAAATATGATGGATTAGTATCGATGTAGAAAATATTAAACATAGGAAGTTTATAAAAAAAGTTAGAAAGGCTGACATGATAGGAATCTATGCCATAAGGAATTTCACAAACATCAACTAGTTTTATTATATGATAGTCACTTTAGAGCATTTATAGGTAAATTATAGATTATATGGAAAGGGCCTTATGTTATACATGAAATATCATAATAATGAACCATTGTTTTGAGATATCTATAAGGAACCATTTTTCTAGGGTAGGTTAATGGTTATAGGCTTAAGCCCTAGTGCCAATGGTCTTAACTAATCTCTTTTTGCTAAAGGAATGGGGACTGAGTCACACTGAGTAGATTAATATTTAGCAGTTTTGTATGTTTTCTTGTTTTTTTTATTTGTGTGTGTGTGTGTGTGTGTGTGTGTGTGTGTGTGTGTGTGTGTGTGTTTATATTATCTCTTTAGTATCTTTTGGAAACCAAGATAAAAAAGTATAGCATGGGCCAATTGTGCATAAAAGAATTCGAGTGTGCCATTATTGATGTCAGTAGGAAAGAAAGTAATTAAGTCCAAAAAATGTATGGTCAAGTCACATTAGTCAATATATTCACTATATAATGGTTATAAAAAATTAATTAATGTCAAATCCAAGGTTGGATTAATTTAATCTTCACCAAATAACTGACTGATCAACATCATCCATTCATACTCTTATATAGATAAGAAAGAACATAATGATGTATCTCGATGCATGTGCCAAAGACTAACTACCTTAATTTCTAGATCATATAAGATTTTCCACATAAACATTTACATTGATGTCAAATGGATAGCTCAACATGGAATTTACATAGAAACCAATAAGTGCAAAATCTATAAAGGTATAAGGTTGAAAACCAAGTCTACATTTCATTCTTACAAATATTTTCATAAGATGAATTTTCAAGAGCTAAGCTAATTTTTACTACACAAAAAGCAAAATTTTTTTCAATTTCACTACTTAAAGAGCATGGATCATTCATAACTCATTTATAATCTAATGATTAGAAGGAAGTAATGGGCATCAACCTTGCACTTCATCTGATAAAATTCATTTTTTTTTTGGTATTTGATTACCTTTGTGTGGCAGAGTAAAAACTTTTCTAACCAAATCCTATAAATGTTGTGCAACCACTGGCTCTTATAGTCCCACATTAATTCTAGAATATAGACATCAAGTGCTTACTTCACATGCCCAATTTTGGCAACTTAGGGGAGATTCTGAAAATTTTGCTTGGCCGATATAATGACAAAAACATCTACATTGGCCTCAACAACATGATAATCATCAACATAAAAGTAATGACTTGAGATTTGGGCTTGTATGTGTGAGGTGATTTTCTTACTCCATAGAAAACAATAATTCCTCTTATCCTTCAAGAGGACATATATTTATATGTTTAAGGGTCTGGAGGAATTATAATTGAAGAAATTCAAGAAGAATTAGTGTGTATCTTGGTTGAATACATCACACAAAGATTCTAGTAGACCACCAAGTCTACAAAGTAAATCCCAAAAGGCATGGTAGACATTGCACATCACATGATCCACCATAATGTGTAGTTAAATTATCCCAAATACTTTATTCAAGAGCTACTAATGAACATCAATATGTGCTACATGACTTCCAAGCAAACCTTCTAGTATCAATTTCTCATATTTCTATTGTGTTTCACATAATGTAAGTCTCTTGAAGGAGAGGTGCATCTTGACACTAACTACTAGCTAGCATATCAATTCTAAAACTTAATATGGACACTTGACCATGACACCCTCATGCATGAGGGTAAATTCAAAACATAGTGGAAGGAGTGTTTGAATCTAATCACCAAACATCTTTAGGTGATTCCATATGTCATGTAATACTTGGGATAACATGTTGTTTTCACCTTGCTTCAAAAAGGTGTGTTCATCTACATTTATTAGCTACTAAGGTTTTTATTTGGATATCTACCATTATTTATTACCATGGCGATGCCACAAGACTAATTAAAAAGCCTATGCAGCCAAGTGTGCAACACCACTCCAAGCCATACCACCTAGCACAATAGTCCCTTCAGTATAATAACAACAAGAGGCCATAACTTCACAATCATAGAAAATAAAGCTCAATATTTCTATCAAGTAACAACCATCATCTCCTCCATTAAATTATAATATAAAGAGCACCGTAACCTAGATTGATGACCCTAAGGTGCCTTAGATCACAAGCACTTGAAACCCACCTTAGATGGGAATGGATGAGTAGGAAGTTTACCATGTAATGGTTATAGATATGGTAGTATATTTTTATGAAAAATAGGAGGAGAAGGAGTTTTTATTTTGAAGACAATGCACATAATCCAAGTGCATAGAGAGGTTCCTCCAAGTCTTTGGGTAAAACTAACACCATGACCTGCATCTATTATGGTTGACACTATGTATAAATAATTTGATTAGATGTAGTGAAGGGTTGAATTATTCCATGAAAAATCTTCTACCACTATCATAACTATTGATATCTTTGTGACACTACATGAAATTCTATAAGAGTCTCTAGTGTGCAAACTCAGAACTCAAAAAGTGGATAGGGTTTATCCTACCCTCAAAGAACACATGTTTAGAAGGATAGCCATAGTGCAAGATGTGTATCCTTATCCATATTCAACTTCACCACCACCTAAATGAAAGTTTCTTACTTTAGGGTGTAAAAAAACACATGTCTCCAGTTCCATGGTCCAACCAAGTGAATCATTACCTTTACCATAAGCCTAGTAGGTAAAATATCTACACCAAAATAACCTAAAAATAAATAATAATAGGTTTCATGGGAGGAAGAAATTCACATAATACAATGGTGAGTTAGATAAGAGGAAAATAAATGCTAGAAGGAGTAGCCCAACAGCAACAAGATCAACAAGAAAGTGATTAAGGTGAAGAAGCTGAGGCCATACAAAATGGTCAATACATAGAGGTTGACCGATAAAAGGCTCTCAATATGGCCAAGAAGGTACAAGAAGCTATTAATGAAATAAAGAAAGCACAATAAGTGCTTCAAAAAAAATAGAGGAAGATCATAAGAATAAAGACATTACACTCAATGCTAAGGCAAAGGATGAATAAGACAAACAAAAATAAGATGTAGCAATTTAGGAAAACATGGCTCTTGAGGATGCCACTCATGTAAAACAAAAAGATGAATAATATATGAAGAAAAAGACAAGAATAATATGAATACCTATGCAAATAGAATTACCAAGCTAAGGAAGAATAAACATGTACATCAAAGGCATAGGCTGATCTAGCAACACATGTATAAGCTAAGGCTGACCAAGCTAAGGCTATTGCACTTGAAGAATAGAAAAAGGAGGAAGAGTGTGTGTAGAATTTTTAGGAAGAGGAATAGGAGAAAAATAAAGCTATGGAGGATGAGATAAATAGGAAAGAAGTAGAATAAGCTAAGATAAATTAAGACAAAGATTATACACAAAACATTAATCCTAGAGGAGAGGCTATGGCACAAGAACAAGTGCCTGAGCAATAAAAAGCTAGGTTAAAGTACCCATAGCAACCAAAAGACCAACTCATAGCTCCAACATGTGTGTACCAACCAAAATTAACTTTGGGGGGAGTTTGGATATGATATTTTCCAACTGTGTGTGCTCATTACACCACCTTCTCTCTTCTACTTGTGACTATTCCATGACCTAACCCTTCAATGAATATAAAAACATTGACAACATTCCCCCTTTAGCAAGAAGCCTCATTGGATGTCTCCAAGTTACTACTAAAGAAATAGTTAGAGGGAACTGTAGCATTCCAAGAGTCCATTATATAGAAGGCTACCTCTTTGGAATAATAAATGAATCAATCCAAGTCTGATAACATTAAGTTGAAGTCTCACTTACATGAAGTTTACAAGCTTATCTAAGACACTTGTCCCGATTTGGTAACTTGAGCAATTAGGGACCAAGTCATGTTGATCAATGTAGACTCAAGACACTTGTATCTAAGTTATCGAAGGATTGGTTCATAGCACAAAAACTCTATATAATTAAAACATTGGGGTAAAATGTTAAGACTAAGGTCACTACACTCATAATTCTACTAGAAGAGTATCAAGGGATGCTTGACACAATTGTACTTCAAGCATAATAGGTCACACATAGCTTGTTGGACTAGAAGAAACAACTAGATACCTCATTATCTAATTCTAGAAAAAAAAATTTCAAATGGTTCCACCAACAAAGAAACCATGTCCAATGACACTACCACTAGGGAGGAGAAATATGGATCACTCTAGAAGTCACTCAATGCTAGGGATAATGTGCATGGAAACCTTATAAATTGGTAGAGTCAGTTTTTACATAGTTTCTTTAAAGCATCCAAGCTCAATGACACATAGATAAAATGGAGTAACTAAGTGGAGATATTCATATGAGGGTCACAAAAACTAAGATAGCCTTGAGAATAAATGATGATGCAAATCTCAAGTAGATCATTGGATACCATGCTCCATTTCACACCCTACTATGATTGATCTAAGAAGTGATGCTAGACTAAAATGCCTATAAGACATATTTGACCCCTTTTTCCTATGCAGTTTCTCAAATTGTTAATACACCTATGTATCAACCACCTTAATAACTCTAATAAATCATCAATCAGTGTAAGTCCATGAAGAATAAGTCCATGGACTCTTTTGGTCAATCATCATTTGCATCTATGCCACCACCATTAAGTTAAATACTATGTACAATATCAATTTTGAAAATTTTTTATAACATTTTGTATTGGGGATGATTTAGTAAAACAAGTAGACCTAGGATGGTTGAAAAACCATAAAAGGTGGCCACCTAGTTATGCCAGCCTATTATAAACCCACAAAGGGAGGTAGATTGGTATGCTACTTAGTTGAAAAACTAAAAGGGAAGCTAAGTAGTGTGTAAGAGGTGAAAACCAAAAATGTTCTAACTATAATTAGTGTGAAATTATTACAAATCTTATTGGTCTAACCATTTATTCAGTCTCTAGTCACCTGTGCATTCTTAGAGGATCCTACGATGTTGTCTTAGGATGAGGCAATATTTTAAGTTGAGGAAAGTGTTAATAGAATAATTTAGATTGTAAATTTGTGTAAGATATTTATCTAATATTCATGTGTTATGTACTTATTTTATTATTGTATAGTCTCTTTTGTCCTATATTCATGACTTATAATAGGCTATAATATGAATAGACTCCACTTTTGGTGTCAAGTATGAGAAGAAGATGAATAATCATGGACTGGAAACATCTATATATATACCTATGTTTGTAAGAAGAAAAGGGTTCCACTTTTGAAGAGATCAATAGAGATTCATCAAATTATAGTTACCTGTGTGATTTCTTATTATCTTCCTTATGTGCATTCTCATGTGTAATGTTTTGGTTTCTTTTTATTTAGTTAATCTAAATGCTTTATTTCTATTTATGAAACACTAGTTATTCTTAAGTCTTTAAATTACATAGGATAATTAATGATTATTATGGTTATGTTATCTAAACTCTTGTATGAATACAATACATTATTCTATGCACATGAACTTTATCATAGTTATCCTCATCCTTAACATGTTATGATGCTTCAATAACCTCTACTAATAGAGTCAATTTAGCTACCCCCTTCCCTTTTTCTATTTCCCCTTTTTGTTTATTTGTTTAGTTATCTCTTATAGCCTAGGGGAAATATTCATCATCTTATTTATTCTTTATTTGCACTAACATTTTGATTAACCATCATTTGTGTTTGTTTCATGATTTTTGTTTGTGTTGTGTATTTACCTATTTATTTGATTCATGTTGTGCCTTGATTTAGTCTATATGTGTTCATTGGGTGATTCCTTTTTCATTATTCTTAAATCCATCCATATTCATACATCAACATTATCCTCATGGTTTTTATCATTGGTGCATTATTTTTAATTGAGTATTGGATTGTGTGTCAATCTTTATGCACATTTTAGCTAAGTTCTCATGGTATATTATATCATGATGCCTACTATCACATGCTACAATAATAATTAGCTCAGGAAGTCTTCCAAGTAATGTGGCCATAATATATATCCTTGGAAACTAAAAAATCCTTGATCTACCAAAATCATTCCCCTAATATAGAGCAATTAAATAATGAAAGGATTTTAATCCTTGCTAGTTAGGATGTGCATCTCTATACTAGAAGTTTACCTAAATTCATTTTTCTCTTATGTACCATCTTACTCTTACTCTATGAGTACATATTCCATATGTAAGGCTCCTATTCTAATTTTCCATCATATTTTCCATCATCATGGTACCAATGTTTATAATTACCTCTAGGTAAATCATTATGTATCATCCCACTTGTGTTCAATGATTGTAACCACATATGAACAAATCATTATGTTTCAATCTATTTAGAAGTTAATGATTATAACTAACTATGGGAAAATCATTCTCTTCTTTCTACCCAATTGGGGCATGTTTTCATTGTGATAATTTTTATAACTACATTTGGGAAAACTGTTATTTTTATCTACCCAACTAGGGCATGTTTTTATTCTACCAATGATTATAGCTGCTTATGGGTAAATCATTGTTTTCCCTTTAATGATTATAACTACCTTTGGGTACATAATTATATTTTTTATCCTACTTATACTAATGATTATAATTGCCTATGGGAAAATCATCCTATTTGTCTACCTAATCGAGATAGATCCATATGACATTAATTATAACTACATGTGGGAAAATCAATCTTTTCTACCCATTTTTACTTTTAAAACCATCATTTTCTTTATTTAAAAGTAATGATCACCGACCCTTTTTTCTAACCACTCCCTCAAGGGGAAATCTATAGTTAATCCATTCTCATTTAAGTTATAGGCATATGAGACCTTTTCATTCATTGAGAAGATGTTACTATGCCTATAGCTTGTAATTCCTTCCCAAATAGGGGAAAACTATGGAAACCTAAAATTGGATAAACTACCTTGCAATCATACTTTAGATTGACTCCTACCAACCATTGAAAATTAAGACTAGGAATCATTGAATGTCCCAAATTTACTTGTGCATCATTCATCAAAGCTTAGAATCATGTTGAGACATCCCTAATTGGGGTATTCTATTGTATACAACCATAACCTATCATAGATTCATCCCTAATCACCTTATGACATCACCACTATCAATTTGGCCCATGGACCTATTAAGTGGGACACTTACACACTTGATTAAATCTTTAAAAATATAGAAGGCTAATCAAAATTAACAAACAAATTAAATAAGATTAAATTCCTAGTTTAATTATCCACTTGCAATTAATGAATATCTAAAAAATAAAATTCAAAAACTCAAAATATACTATCCTTTCTTCATTGCCTTTATGAGTTGTCAATCTCTTTGAAAATATCCTAGAATATCTAATTTGAGAGCCATGCCTAGCAATTTAAAATCATAATTTATTGATAACTATTAACTCTACTAGAGTTAGATTTAACTCACCTAGGTTTAGTTTGAACACATTCCAAGCCTAAATTCAACCTTAACTCACTTTAGGTGAGAGCCAATTCCTAAGGCTATAAATATAAGGCCTTTATTATTGAATCATTATCTATTTTGGTGCAAAGTCATTATGCACAAATGTCTTCAACAATCTCTTTGATGTAGTTTTATAATGCATAAATGCCTAACAAGTAAGGTTACCATGCTGAAATATTAATCCAAGTAACATCACAAGCCAAGGTGCCAAAGCGATAAAGAGCCAAGAAACCTCCATTGATGAAGATTGATTGATGAATAAGCCAAGCATTCCATTCAACAAATATGTTTGGAGATCCCAAGGAAGGTAAAAGAGTTATGTATTTTTTTACTAGAGGCATTATGAATTTAGTGTGTTCATTTCATTGGTTTTATGAGATTGACACAATACTAACCTCCCTTCTATGTCAAATTCCTAGTTAATAATACCTAGTAGAATATGGGATACATGTACACTTCAAGGTTTGAGTATAATAATGCACTTCTCAAGATCATGGTAGGAGATAAGGTAGGTGGATTGATGTGGCAATATCGGGTGGAGGAGGATAGATAAGAAAAATGAGATAGGAAAAATTCATGAGAGTATTAGTCACATTATGATGAAAGGGTAAGGAAGAGTAGACACCCCATGGGGCTCTGTGTTAAAAATATTTTTGAAAGGAACTCATAGATAATTAATCAATACAAGAGGCTAAGACCACTGATGATGTTAGTTCAAAGGCAAATATGATAATTGATCTTTAAGGAATGATAGAGGGATGTTGATGATTATAATGATGTGATCCTTAGTGGTTATCACAATTGGTATAATATTTGTGAGGAGTGTTCACATCTAAGTAAGATAAATGGTTTAATATGTTTTCACTATATTTCCTAGATGTATAGTTAGTCATGTTAGAAATATGGAGTAGTGATGGTATATATAGATGTATTTTTACATATAAATGTTTGATTATTCATTATGTGGATTTTAATATAGTTGAAGGTGAGGTGGTGATCCTTTATTGAGTCCATGCATCATGAGATACTAGATATCATGCTTCCTAAGCATGATATAGAGACTATACCCAATCCAATGATGTCATATATGGGAGAGCATGTTGTAATGTTTGAGATCACTAAAGATGTGGAAAAATTAATTCATATGTGAGAAAAGGACCTAGTTTTGTGAACATATGCTATAGTAGAGGTGGGAAAAGATGTCACATTAGTGTAGAAAATGATCATGATGTAGTAGGGCACAATGTTAAGGGTGAGGGAGGCACAAATAGTTACTAAATTGGAAATAATGGATACATATATATATATATATATATATATATATATATATATATATATATATATATAGAGAGAGAGAGAGAGAGAGAGAATATTGCTATTATAGTATATGTTATAGAGTTACATAGATAGTTAGCCATGGTATAGGGATAATCAAAGGATTGTGTTTGAGAGAAAAATCCTTGATTTGATCCATTAGAGAGGTTAGGGATGTTGTATCACATTAGAGTGTATCCATTTATCTATAATGGGATGAAGTCATCACATATCTTATGTATATAATGTATATGTAATTTTGACTATGATGTAGAAAAAGTTTATGATACATATATGTTAGTTATTTAATATTTTTCTCTAAATGTATGTGTTGTAATTTGATGTTGATGTTGAGAAGATATAAAATTGTAGCATGATTGTATGATGTTGTATATTATGTTAATTTTTTCATAATGAATTTGATCTTGTAAATGAAAATAATGCAATGAAAAATGTGAATATGACATCAAACGTAGTTGTATACCAAAATATGGAAAATATATGATGTGTAATAATGTGAAAGATATTGTAAAAACATCCAATGTATTTATATAAATGGAACTTAAGGAAACCATATGATGTATAGAATTAAAAAATATAAAAATATCAAATATAAGTAAATAACAAACATCTAAGATAAACATAAGTTGTGTACATAATGAAATGGTTATAAGAAAATAAAATTTAAGTATATATAAATAATCTAAGACAAACATAAGATGTGTAAGAAGTGGAGACAAAGAATTGAGAAAGAACCAAATAAATACTTGTGCTAGGGTATTTTTTAGGAGGACATGACCACCTAAAGTAAGAGCTAATATGATCAAGATGATGCAAATGTGAAGATGATGGGAATTTTTTAGGCTTGTATAGTTTTATTCCCTAAGGCCTTACCTTGAATCTCATAAAATAAAATCCAAGAGGCATATAAATGAGAAATAAGAGTCAAATATAAAGAAAATAGTTATAAAAAATGGATGTAAATAAGATAGATGTTTTCAAAAGGAATAAATATATTTTAACAAGATTTATGAATTATATATTTGAAGATAATGAGGAAAGGTACCATAGAGGTGATGTGAAAATTTGTATAAGAGACAAAACACTATAATCAAGTGGGTAAGACTAAGATTTTTAAACACTAATATCATGGAAAACCCTACCTACAATGATATTCCCTTAATATCATTTACTAGGATATGTGTGGATGACTTATGAATATCATAGTGTTTTACTTAGTCATATAATGATTTTTATATTTTCATATTTATAGTAGTATTGTCTTATGAAATATTCATAAAACTAGTAGAGTATATATAGAAGGTAGTGGTTAGTATCATCATTATTATAATTATATTCTCAATATAAGGTTATGGAGGTTTATGATCTACCATCAATCTTTGGTGTGGATATGCTCTCATATACTCTTAATATTAAAAAATATTATTGTTTCTATACTCTTTATATTTATATTTCCATCCATTGTTTTGGATTTGATTTATATAAGTAATTACATTACAAGTGGCATAAAATATTTGATTTGTCTAAGGAATGTTTCATTGATTTTTTTTGGGTTAAGATTAGTGTCTTTTCAGTGTTATTTAATAACCAAAAAAATATTAACTTTTGATTTAGAAGGAATTTAAAATTTTATTTGTGAAATATTATTTTAGGTTTATTTTTATGAAAAAACTATTAATTTTTTCTGAAACCTTTGTGTATTATAATAGTTTTTAGAATCATCTAAGAGAGGAGATTGTAGTAACATACATTTATGTCAACCCTATTTTTAGGTTATTTATAAACTCACACAATATAATAGTTATTATAATCATGTTTTAAGGATTACCTCAATGGTATAATTCTATTATAAACCTATTTTTAGCCATTTACCCTAACATATTTTCATGGCGAGATCAAACACTAGGGGTTGATTTAAGGGTTATGACATGCCTACAAAAATAAATTAAAAAAAGATATGGAGTTTGAAAATATTAGATATTTTATTTTAGGGTTTCATAGTATAGATAATAGAGATAAATATGTATTAAAATGTGTGAAACATAAAAAAATTAATGGCTAATAAAGGACTTTTGGATAAAATTAGTCAATGAATATATGAGATCAGTCAAAGATTTGATCAAATTTTCACTATCAAATAGAATATGCAAAAATAGTCTCAATTCACAAATGTATAACCCAAATAGGTTGGATCATCCACTCAACCCATTTATATATACAAATAAAATATAACCCCCAATCTCAATTGTTTCCAATTTGGGTAGTTGAAACATGATCCATAAAGTGGACATGCATAAGTTTGATAGAAAATATCTAGTCACAGATTATTAAAATGGATATTTTTTAAAGTAAATTAAATCCCATGTGGACATAATGTCACATATATTCCATCCTTTTATTTGGAACATGAAAAATTCATTTGGTATCAATGCTTGTGTGATTAAAAGAATAATAAGACTCTCAGTGTCACATAGAGAGTTTCTATCGAGGAGTTATAGATATACTATTATAATATTATGATGGGGAATTATTTCAACTAGTTTTCCAATTTTAGTCAAATAGTATTTATAAAATATTATATTCAACACTTCCAAAATATCTCCTTGTGTTTGGAGATAATCATAGATGAGGACTTGAACATCTTTTTTTTTGGGGACTCAACGATCACGTCCAACATGAGGTAAATATTTTTAAACCTCTTATGATATATAATTATATTATCATGGATCATAGGGTAGAGGAAAGAGAAATGGCCAATAGAAGGTAGGATTTCACAAAATTAGATATTAGAGCACCCCATTACCATAATTCTCTCAACCTACCAAATTGACTCCTCAAAAAATTAAAGAGAAAAGGGATGAGATGGTTACCTTTTAACCATGATAAAAAATATAGTCATGGACCTAAATGTTATAAAAATATGTTATTATACATTGAATGAACTAAAAAATAATAATAATATGAATAAGTATAATTTGAGGGTGTTGATGAGCTAGATGATGAGGAAAAATATACCCAAATAATGATTTATTTCCATACATTTTTAGGAATTAACACCCCATAAACCCTTGAGGTAATTAGTTTCTATAGACACATAAATTTGGTATTACACATTTGGAAACATCATTTTTATACTATATTTGACATACATGACTTGTGTACACATATTTGACTCTCTCTTACAATATTTCCTAGCCACTTATCTATGTATGGACTTGTCCAACCAAGTTTTCTATCATTCATATAGAGGATATCCCTAGTTTGTGCATTAATGCTCTATTATTCTATACAAACTATTGCCATATTCAAAATCATTATTTTCCCTTTTTAATTTTTTTTATAAATAGTCAAATGTTGTTTTTTACTAGAAGCATTTATCTTGATTGGTAGTGTCTCAGGTTCCTAAAATGGTTATTTTTAAAAATTTAAAGTCCCTCCTTTGGATCAGCCTACACATTTGATATGTTGGTTTTTGAGGGTAATTTCTAAAGGAGTCATCTATATTTAGACATAAATTATAAAGCCATTCCTATTTATAAAACATCTATAATTCTTTTTTACATTGAGAAAATTCATTTTCACACCCTTGAGACATTATATAAAAGCTTATAAATATGAAAAATCTTTACCAAAACAATCCAAAATCTAAGTCTAAATACTATCACAAGGTTAAAGTTTCTTGTTGTCAAGTGTCAAACATCAAAGCTATGAATTTAATTTTATTGGAACACTATTGAGAACCCATACAAATAGGTGGTAAATATATGTCTAGTTTGATCCATAAAAGAGTATTAGAACATAGGAAATGATCAACTACTCAATGGGGTGTGGTTAGGTCTATCCAACCCATTTTTATATCCCATTTTTGCAGGTCAAGTAAATTTAAAAATTGGATTTAGGGTTTCAAGATGAAGGAAGACAAAATTAGAATATACACATAATAATAAGGATTATAAATCACTTAAAAATCATCTTGACAAGAAGGTACAATTAATTATGGTAGAAAAAAATAGAAAATTACATAAGGGAAATTCTAGCAAATAATGGATTTATTCAATTTTTGTAGGTGTCTAAGTATTTACCAATAGCATTACAACATATTTTGAAATTTATTATCCTAATTTGGATAATAATTAATTTATTTTAGGACATTTCATATAACTCTACATAGAAATTGAGTAAAACATAACAAAATATTAGCTAAGTATCTTCTCCCTTAGCCATTTCTATATTTAGTAATTAAAGTAAATTATATGTTAGCATTCATATTTTCAGGTTAAATGATATATATTATAAAATATTAATTTCAATATATTTATAAATTTTTAAATTATGAAATCTAAAATAAGTAAAAATAATTTAAAAAAATAGAAAGTGACAATATTGATTGACTCGAGAAATACCCACAACTTCATTAAATTTTTTTTGGCAATCCACTTGAATTTTTTTTGTATCTAACTATAGAATTACATGTCATGATTATAGATGATGATATAGTCACTTTTATAGGGAAATTTCATAATATTAAACTCACCATGGTAGACTACCTACTAAATTTCCTTATGTTATCCATTCTCATGGGTAGCACAAACAATGTGTTAGAAGTCCAATGGATCATTACCTAGGCCTACACTTTAGAAGAGAGTATGATATTATCCTTGAAATAAGTGCACCTCAATTGAAGATAGGAAATGGAAATATTATGAATTTGATAAGTACATAAAAATATAAGATGATAAAATGAGGATATGCTCATAGTTGAGCATGAGGGGAAATTTTGCTTTAAAAAAGAACTATAAAAAATAGATCTAGATGCACATGTGAATATAAATAAAATAATGTAATAAATTTAAGAACATGAAGGCAATAACATGATGGTATATTATATATAGGAAAAGGGTAGTCATACCACTATATAGATTATGGAAGAGGGTAGTAATGCCATTAAATTGATCATGTAAAATTGTAATAGGTATAGCATAATAAATGATAGTGTTAAAATACAAGAGGGAACATATAAAAGGGAGGTAAAATCAAGAGGTGTAAGATGAAAGTAAAATTACCAATAAAACCATTAGGATGACATGGTTGGATAAACACATGATAGGATAATTCAAGGAAATGAAGTTACCAAATGATCACAAAGGAAAAAATGACATGATAAACCTAGGAGGGAGGACATGTAAAGTAAAAATAAAGGTCATAAGATCAAAAAATACACAATGTAAGGATAATACCAATAATTTAAATATATGCTAATAAATTAAAAATAAATAAAATATTATTAAATTAAAGTACATGATACATGAAAATTAAACATAAAGAAAATCAAAGTTGTAAAGAAAATAATATAATGTCCAAAACATGATAAAATATGAGATAGAATATATGATAAAATATATGACTAATAAATAATTTAAATTATTATTACATAAATCATCACCATCATAAGTCTCATATTGTAATTAATAATGGGATTTGATTATGGTTTTTTCTACTCTCTTTGTGATCCACATAATAATGACATTATGAATAGCCTTAGTAGAGAAATCATGTGTAGCAAAATCAAGAGGATCTAATCTTTTAGATATGTTTTTTAGATATGAAAAACTAGTCTTTGGTAATTTAAAATGAAAATATTTACACACATTTACCATGAATGAGTTGAGCATTCAAAAAAGGTGTTCATCAACCATTCTCTCACACTTACATGTTAGTGAACCCAAAAACTATCAAGACAAAAAATTATCGATAGGGAAAGATCTAAAACAATAACTAGTATTGATTAATATTGAATTAATTTAAATAATTAAAATCCAAACCATTCTTAAATAAGCCTCAACTTGGAATTAGAGTTGACATGCAAAAATTTGAGAAAAAAATAAAATCTAAAAAAACATCTATTTTTAGTAGCTACTATTTATAGTAAGTTTCACATGCAAGTGCACATATCCCTAGAAATAAAAAAATAACCTAAACACTAAAATTAGCATATGGGATGAAAATAAACTAAAGTTGACATTTGTTCCTAAAAATATATAATTTATAAAAATTAAAAAAATCTTGAAAACTCATTAAATGGTAATTTTGGACCCTTAGATGATCACATATGGCCTTCAAAAAATATTGAAAATAACTCTAAGTAGATAGGGCAGCTTAGGTCAGTAATGAAATTTTTGAGATGGTCATTTTGGCATGTGGAAGAGATCAAATAGAGCTATGGGTCAAAATTTATGGCTTTCAAAAGATTGGCCTATTTTTTCTATCTCACACGTTATCTTATGAGTCAACATGTCCATTTATCTATTATAAAACTAGATGAATGTCACTATTTATTGTAAGCCTACTAAATATCTTATAAAAACATTTTTAGACTCTCATATCAGTATGCCTATACACAGGTTAGTTTTGCTAGACTTGGTTAGTACCTCTAATCAATATTGATTGATCTAGTTAGAATTGACCCTATATTTAGCAATGGCTATTTTTAAAATTCAAATATTTCCTTAGGGTCACCCCATCATCCTAACATATTTTTGGCATGATAAATTATTCAATTGGGTCCATACATTGAAAATCTAAGTCTCATTTAAAAGGGACTTAGAACTTATCTGAGATACATCTATACACTATTACACATTAATAAAATTTACCCTATTCTTCCCAAAATATAATCCTATCACTAAAATAAGTCACAATCCAAGTCTAAATAACTATAAATCCAAGTCAAATCAAGCATTTTCAAGTATCAAATCTGAATCATTAGTTTCATAGATATAATGAAGGTGTAAAATTACATAATCATACTATGTGGGAGAATTATGTTTGGATTAGTATCCCTCCTTAGAGTATCCGATACATAGGCAATGGTCAATCATCAGATGATAGTGATTTGGGTTATCTCAACCCATTATACTTTCTCATTTTAAAAAAAAAATTATCCCTCAAAATAACACTTAGGGTTTCAAGGTAAATGAGATTAATTTATAGATTTGATTACACCGTCATGGTTCAGGATCCTAAACATAGATCAAGTAGAGAAAGGCACATGTGACTATACATTCATCATGTCATATTATATGTAGGTCAATAATGACCACTAGGTTAGTATCAATTAGAGATATTACCTCAGATTAGTGGAATCAGCCCATTACATACAATAAATTAGTTCTAAAATTTAATGAACAACATTTCTAAATTATCTTTATTTTCACTTATGGAATAAAGTAATAGTCACACAATCACCCATATTTGATAAGTGCCCATCCCTTTATTGTACTTAATATATTTATCATATGTCACTTATCAAATCTAATCAATCAATCTCAATATTTTAAATTTAGATGTATGTATGAATGTCATATATTAATATTTGAATTAAATTTCAATTCTATATCTTAATTAGATTAAGTTCATCTCTTTCATCAAAATTAGGGTAAAACACATACAAATAAGAAATTAATTTAGTCTAAGATGAAGTTCTAGCTAGAGGTAATGTTATTCCTCCATCCTCTGAAAATGATGTGACTTATTTATGGGATCTTGTTTCTATAGTCACTAAAAATATGGGTATGTTATTGATATTCTATACACTCATAAATAGAGTGATAAGATCACTCATACAAAATAAAATAATATTCCATTATTATGTGGATATATATGATAGGATATTTTGGAAAGTGGTTATCTAGCTAAAGATATTAATTTGGTGATTGACAATGAAGTATCTCAAAATTTTGTCGATAAGATTTATAATCTACTATAAAATGAGTAATGATACAAATAAATTCATAAAATCACATAGGTGGGGAAGGAAATCATGGTTTTATACTATCCACCATACAGGCTTATGATTTAAACCTTTGATTATCTAATTTTATCTTATGTTATCAAAATTTATATACTAGATTCCCATAGGCCTTAATCCATGTAAAATATTGAGCCAAATGATAACATACTAAATGTTACATTTAATGCTTTAGTGTGGGTGGGTGTGGTGTCAAAGTTAACACCTTGAGATGAAAAAGAGAACTCATATAATGAGACCTAGAATAAGGAACTAAATTAGTGTTATAATCATTAGATAAGACATTAGGAACATCATATGAAATTAAATCATCATGTATGTTAAATAAGAAAAGAGTGATCATGTTGCTACTTGTGTTGAAATATACTTGTCCATGTGATTATTGAAGGAAATATTGGTAATTTAATATTTTTGCATGCATTTATTGTGTATATAAAAAAATATAGGTATCATATAATATGTAACTATCATCATAATTTGGGGTGGAAAGATAAACAAAGATGGATTAGACCATTATGTTAATATAAAATGAAGTATAAATATGAGGGTTTTTAACAAATTCTACTATTAAGACCATTTCATCAATTTCCATATTGCATGAATAAGATCAAAAAGTAGGAGTAAATTAATCTATAATGGTATTTTATGATGATATCATTGGGTTCATCATCCTTAAAATCAATAATATTTATGGGATTCTCTTGACAAGCTCAGGGTGGCCATTGTAACCTTTAAATAAAGATATGGGATAATTAAAGCACTTGTATTTACAAATGTAGATACTTGGAAGATGTTAAATGGTGGGTATTTTTAATACACCACATTTTAAATATTTCTCAAATTTCTAAGGATTGGTTTTACCTTGGACCTTGCAAATAACTCTTATGTAGGGGGATTTGATAATTGACATGTAAAATAAATTATAACCCTCATTCAATTAGTTAAAGGGATGTAATTCAAGATGTTATAGGAAAGGAGAAGGTTGAGTATTATAGACTTAACCTTAACTATTCTAGGAATTACTATAATAGGATTCCAAATGTAGTCCATGGTAGGCATTTGACATCAATTATATCTTTATCACATTCTACGAGTAGAATTAAGATTTATTGTTGAGTACCATAGAGATTTTATAAATTCTAAGTTTAAAGTGTTCTTTAATGGGTTTCCATTCCTCAAGGCTTTAATATAATATTTTTTATTGTAACTAAGAAAAAAAATGTAGGATGATATAAATTTTGGCCTCAATAGGTGATGAATCTAAGTTATTTGTTCCCCCTTTTTTTCAACGTTATCAATCTAGTGAATGATGTAGGAACAATTAGATAATGTCATTGACTTATTTGATGATGTTAACAAATAAATAAAAAATGTCATCAGTCTAGAAAATGATGTTGGATTAGAATTATAAAATGTAATTGTCATATATAATTACATTAGATATGAAAAATAATTTTTTTGAATGTCATGGGCCTAGAGAAGCATATTATAATTTTTTAAGTAGTTTACTATATGATGTTTATATGGGATGATACAAAATTATGGCTTGTAATATAGGTTTTAAAAGTTCTATAATTTTTGTATGGGGTTTTAAGAGTGTGATGAGTGTTAATTTTAGAGTTAACACAAGTGATGATGTACTTTATACCATTGATGTGAACTAGGGATTCCTCATGGTTTAAAGAAATATGCTTAACTGTAGTTTTAATGGCATTGGTGGATATATATTAATTTTTAAAATTTTAAGGTGTGTGGTATGGGGGAGGGTGGGGAGAGGGGTTTATTTTTACTATTCTGGGATTTATTAGTGTTATCTTATGAATGATTCATTAGAATAAATTATAAGGTGAGCATTATATTGTCAACATGTATCAATATTTAAAAATTATCATGATTTTTGGAATTTTTTAGAAATTATTTAAAAAATTATTTTCCATATCATCATGTTCATTCTTTTTCCAAGTAAGAATTTATAGCTATAGTGAAAATATGATGTAAAATTTCATGTGAATGACACCAATTAACATGAAACCAATAAAATATTTGGGTAGCATACTATTAAGGTTTTTGAAAAGAAGGATCAATATATTTGATGTGAGGAATAATAATTATGTTTCTAAGATCATCAAATCTTAGGGATTGATGATTATAACTATTATAAGGAGGAGATGGTTAGAAAGGGACTCATGCTAGTGGTTGGTAAAGAGCCATATTTTGAGGGCCACTAGGTATTATTTCATGGTTATATTATTATTATCAAATTTATGATCATAGGTGTTAATAACACCAACATCAATAGCATTTTATTTTGGTTAGATAAGAAATCACATGTTGTTTTAAGTTCAAGAATCTCAAATTGTCTCATGAAATGATCCCATTTCTTAGCTCGCTCAAAGGACTATTCCAATGCATTAGGAGAGGAATTAAAGTTTTATGTAAATATTGTTCTAATTTAGTTATTAATTTAATAAATAAAATGTATTTTATCATATTATTCTCAAATTTATAGGTCAAAGACTTCTTTTGTTTGATGAAATCATGGGACAAATCACGATCAGATTTTTTACAATTGATAAACTTAAAAAATTTATTCTTTGATAAATCATAATATTATAATTATTGAATAAATTCATTAAATAATACTTTTAATTTTGTGATAGAGGTATTATTGAGTTTATTGTACAATTATAAAAAATCACCTATAATGTTTTTGGATAGTATTTTGGTAGCTACATAGGTGTTAATATTGAGCCAATTTTGTAAAGGTTTCCAAATACCTTAAGATGCATGATAGGATTACAAGAATCCTCATAAATTATTAATGGGGTGAATCCCCTAATATACATGTTTGAACAGGCACTAAGATATCATTTTGGATATGTTAAAATACATTATTAAAAATGGGTGGGTATTGGATTAGGTTCCCAAGATGATATTTAAAGAGGGACATTGATTTGGAATTTTCCATTAAATTTGTTGAGGTAAATTGAAAATTTTAAAATATTGAATTTTAATTTGTATAAATTGGTTAGAAATACATGTTTCATATGGGCCATTTGGTCAAAGGAATTAAAATTTATTTGAGTTTGATTGGTTGAATAATTTTGGTTTGTTTGGGATACTTGAATTGCATGATGGTTGGATTGAGAAGTTTCAGTAGCATTAGATGTTGGATTAGTGGGTTGGTTTATGTTGTTATTTGGGGAAATAAAGGTATAATTGACCATAAATTTAATTATGATTTTTAGTGTATATAAATAAGGATTAGAGGAAGCCATGGATTTACTTGCCCCAAAGCCTGAAAAACACCAAAATTAGTAATATTTTTGATAAAATATAAAACATAAGACCATGGAATTATTATTATGATTTTAATATATGTTTGTATTTTATTAGGAATAATTGAATTATATAATTGTATTACATGTATTCATATTGTTCATCCTTAGAATTATGTTCCTTATAAGGTAGCTTTATAGACATAAATCCTGTGGTGACCATGGGATTTGTGAGAATGATATTTTTTATATTGGTATTGTTCATGGAAATGTAATAATAATCATTAGGATTTTATTTGAAGAAATAAAAACCACAAGTGGAAGTATTTTGAGAAGTTTTAGTGTTAGTCATATACATGGCACTTTGTTGTTGCTAATAAATACTTGAAATATATATAAACTTTGGTAGATTCATATTGGGTGTTTTTGAGGTATTTAATTAAGTGAAACAAAAAAAATTATGGATAATAAATTAAAATGAAATTGGAAAATAATGTATTCTTGAAACATTATAAAATCTAAGAAGTTAGGAAAATAAAACGTGAAGATAACCCAACACAATGGTTGCGTGATATTCATGTCAAGTTCAATAGAATGTATATGTGATAAATATGGTAGACAATAGTATGGTACTATAATATAAGAAAATTTATAAAACCATACTAGTTCTAACATAGATATAATACCTTGTTCCATAAAGTGATACAAGGTTATATACAAGGGTCATATGTGAAAGAATATTATAAGGGATATAACAAGGGAATCATTAGAATGTAACAAAAATGCACATGAATAACTATATCTATAGAATCATTAGAATTTAATGAAGATGTGTAAACTAAATTAAGAAAAGGAAAATAAATTCTACTATGTAGTAACCATGCGATATATAATCTAAGGGTTTTAAGGTTATCATTAGACAATAACCATGAGTTATAAATAAAGGAACAAAAAGTGTGAATATAAAAATATAATAATAAGTTTAATCTAATATAATAATGGAATAAAATAACATATCAATGTAATATATTTATTAAATTAAATGAAGAAATAGTTTGAAAAAACTTGGAAAGATTAATATTTAGCTAGATTCACCTTACATGACTTGTTCATACACATATGGCTCTTATACATCTTTATCTTCTATTTTCATGCTTTCTATTGGTTTGAAATTTTCAATTTTATGTCATTCACCTATAGGAATTATATAGTCTATGCCTAACCCATTAATTATCATACTTTGTCTATATCCATATCATCATACTAATATTCTTGTATTTTATAAAAGTATGGCATCTTCACATGCATGTGGAATTATGTAGGTTTCCAATTGTAATGGACTCTCCCCCACACCAAGAAATTATTATTTTAAAAAATTAAATAATTTTTAGGTGTCAAACTTCATGTTTCACATGTTAGTGGCATGATAAATTATCCAAAGAGTCCCATATAGATACATAATAGGTTTAATAATATTGGATAATCTATAACTCATCAAATCTATATATATACACTTTTACACATTCAAAGATACAACCCTATAATTAAAAATTTAGTCATCAATCACAAGGATTAGGTTTTATCCCAAGTATGAATCACTAAATAAAACTAAAATTTTCTATTTTCCAAGAGTATAAATTTAGATTATAGGTTGCATTCATTAGAGGAGTACTATTGCACACATACACATAACATAGAGAACTACATGTGGATTGAATTGTATTTTAAAATTATTGGATATGTATGCATATATAAACCATTATTTTTGGATTTATTTAGGTTATCTCAACCCATCATCCTTACCATTTTTTATGCCTAATCCTAGCATAGAAAAAAGGCCCAGGGTTTTAAAAATAAGTAGATAGGTTTATAAATTTATGTGCATAGAGAGGAATTTATATTTCACATGTAAACATATTTCAATCATGGAAAATGACATGTACAAAAATAGTGACACAACCTCACATGACAGAGTAAAAAAATCAAATTCCTATGCCAAACATTAGTGTCCAAATATTGACGATTTCATCCACGCACATCGAGTCACCTAGTTCCTGATCTTAATAACTCTAGATCTAGTTTTCAACCCTTTAGTTACTTGAATTATATCTTAGACATATACATAATATAAAATACCTAATTATATTATTCCCTTACATCATTTATATTTATAACAAGTGAAATTATTTAACCAATTTTTACCTATTACATTTAGATTCATATATTATTTATATACTTCATATAACATGAATCATTACTTATTTTTGTCTTATTTAAGTTCACATAATAAAAAAAGGTAAACCATATTGGTGAACCTATATTTATTATAAAACATAGAAAATCCATAAGTTTCCCTTAGAATTCCATCATTATTTATAGGGTTTCAATTTTTTGTCTTGGAGTATTAGTTTTGATTTCTGATTTACACATCATCAAGACAATAACTATTTTTTACCTTGGCCTCAACCTTTTTCATATTTTCATGATTTCATTATGTGCCATATAATAAGTTTATTTAGCTTATGTTATAATGTGAATTTATATATTATAAGGTGAACATATTCCTTTGTTTCCATCTAAAAAATGCTAAAATAAATGAGATGAATATTTAATCTTCTTCCATTTATTTTGATGCAAATATTATTAATGAATACATAAAAATAGAATATCATGTTGTTAATGATAAAATTACTGATTCATAACATGTTAATCAAGATAATAATGAATACCAATATATAATCCATACTAATGAAATTAATGGGTATATCGTTTACAACCTAAAGCATTGTCTAATTTTTGAAATTAAATTCATTAACAAACTCACGAATTGAGTAAAGTTTTAAAATTAATCATAGAATATAAAGTTTCAAAAAAATAAAAGGTTTCCATGTCTGGTGAAAAAAAACATGATCCTTACATTGTTAATAATTTACTTTTTGGAGTTAGTGATTCCACCATAGGAGTTCAAAATACTACCACTACTATTTTTATGTCTACACCTTTTGATACACATGTGATGTCCATGTAAGGTTTAGGGGGAACACAATGTTTCCTTCATATTTAAATGCCTATTCCTAAAAAATAAACTTATGTAAATCCTATGACTTATACTCACGTTACACCATCATCCTCACCTACTACATGATCCATCAATCAAATTGTTATAGATCCATAAGATAAGGTGTTGTAGTTAGATGAAGGTGCTTCTAGAGAATTTAATTCAATAGATTATCATGTTTTGATTAATAACCCATTATCAATAGTTATTTAAAACTAATTTTGTAAATAAACAAATTCCATAATGATCTATAGATGAAAACACATAAAAGCTTCAATTTAACAAATGAAAGAGAGCTTACAAAGATTACAATAGAGCTAAAAAATTATACACACAAAAGGAATATTTATAGTTCCTCTTACACTGAATAATCAATAACTTTGAATTATTCTCTAAATATTATAAATATCAAAAATACCCATGAAAATACATGAAAAAAAAAATAACACCAAAAATATGAAACCAAGTCTAAATTCCTAATGGACATTATTTTGTTCATTCTACCCCATAATGACCATTGGGAAGAACTTGAAGAAATTATTTGAGTTTATGGAAACTTTCAAAAGATAATGTATTCATGCAAATATTCTCTAATTAATAATTTATAATATAATACACCATTATAATTAGTCCCTACTGGAGTAGTTCTCTAATGTAGTGATGTTGAATCTTAATATGTTTAGTCCTACTATGAAATAACAAATTTTTTACCATTTGAATAGTGATATTATTGTCATAATACAAAAAGGTAGATCCATTATATAAATTATGAAAATATTATAATAACTATCTCAACCATATTACATATAAAATTAATGATGTTGTAGGTTTGTATTGTGCCTTTGTTATATAAAGAGATACAATCATTTATTTTTTCATCTTCTAGGAAAATATTGCAAAGCCAATACTAAAGCTGTACTTATAAATATACCTCTAATCATATGTAGACCCCAAAAAATATAAATATGTATATATTAAAAAAATATAATATACTTTAAATGGTTAAATTTAACTCCATAATTCAATGTCCCTCTGACATACATGAGAATCCTCTTCACTCCACTCCAATGTATTTACTTAGGTTTTGACATGAACCTAGGTACCAAACTTAGTACATATGTCATATATTGTCATGTAGTAGTCAAATAGATTAGGTTTCTAATAAATTATTTGTATAAAGTGGTATCCACTTGATATGATTAATTTATATTGGAAAATTTAAGCCCAAGTTTAATTAGTGTTATAATTAATTTTTAACCCATCATCTAAAACCTCTGCAAGATTTATGATGTATACTTATTTCAAGAAATGAATATTCCATCTTCACTTTTCCATACTTATATACCAATGAAGTAGTACATCTATCCCAAATTCATCATCTCAAATCTTGTGACCATGGCTACTCTAAACTTAGATAATAAAGTTTTATTATTCCTAGTGTAGATAAGATCATCCACATATAGAACCAAGATAAAGAAATCATTTCCTATACTATTGATATAAAAATTAGGATATGATTTAATCTTGATAAAACCTTTCTTATATAGATATGAATCTATTCTATAATAACATGCTTTAGGTGTCTGCTTAAGAACATACAAGGTGTTATTCAATTTATAAACATAGTATTATTTAAAATATATTTTAAAGCCTTTATGTTGTGATACATATGCTTTCTCAACAATGTATCCATTAAAAAATGCACTCTTTAAATCTATTTGATTAATATTCCAACCGTACTAAGTGCCAAATCCAATAATAGTCTAATGGTGTCCATCCTTGTTATAGGTGCAAATGTCTCAATATAGTCAATACCTTCCAGTTGAGTGTAGCCTTTGGCAACCAATATAGAATTATAATTATCAATACTACCAAATAATTTGTTATTAGTCTAGTCCACCCATTTCTTACCAACAAATCATTACTAGGAGGTAACTGAGCCAATTCTCATGTGTTATTTTTATCAATTGTTTTTATTTCACTGTTCATTTATTCAACCCACTCTTCCTTTTCTTGAGATTCCTCAAATTTCCATGCATAATAATTTTTAATAACTTGTGTCATTATTGAATAGTTTAATGTTACTTGTGACTTTGTTGTTCTTTGTTCAAAATTTGTATCTAATATTTGATTTTTTGGGTTATTATTTTTTATCCTCCTTTTTTTTTATTGTTCCCATAATTTAAAATTTAAGTGCTTTTACAAATTCATTAATTAAAACTTGTCCTCATTTTTTCCTTGATCATCTTCTTATTATTTTTTGAATACCATGTTTTTCTTGATTTCCAATTTCTAGCTTATTAGATCATATAACCCATATGCCTTGTTTTATGAGTCATATGCAATGAAAATACACTTTAGGTCTTTCTAATATAATTTAAACTTTTTTTTTACTTTGGTATGTGTACATATTTTACATAAATAAACACTTTAAAGTGATCAATACTTAGCTTGCTTTTATACCATGATTGTTAAAGATTAATTATTTTTAATGGATTTATAGGACTCTTATTTAGAAGATATACTATTTTATTTATTGTTTCTCGCAAAATATTTTATCCAATTTTTTCTATTTCATCATACTCCTTTCCATGTCAACCATAGCCATATTATTCCTTTTATATACTCCATTTTTTTTTGGAGTATATGAATTAGTGAATTATCTCTTGATTCAATGATTTTTATAGAAATACTACATCAGATTTTACCTATACTCATTTTCATTGTCTGAACTAATCACTTTTATGTACTTTCCACTTTATTTTAAAAACTACTTATTAGAATCTAATTTTTTAAAATACTTATGTTTTTGTAATATAAAAAGACACCCATATTTTTATTATCATCAATGAAGGTTGGAAACTAATTTATTTTTTTAGTTAAAGAGTCTGCACAGGACCATGCAATTTTATATGAATTATCTCAAGAGGTTGTCTACATATTCAATTTTTTCATATTATAGAGCTTGTTATATGTTGTTTTATCATAACACATTCTTCACATCATTTTATTTTTCAAAGTAGATAAGTCCTTAAACCATTTCCCATTTATTAAGAAAATGTAACCCACTAAAACTAAGATGCACATATCTTCTATGACAAATTATATTGGTAGTCATCTCACTTTACTTCAATGGCTGATTTTTTAATGAAAAATAAAGAGGAAACATTATATCACTAGTCATCTTAGCTCTTGCCACAGTTAAATTCTTATTTAATTTTTCCTGACTATGCATTATTTTCCATCAAAAGTTACTTGATAATATTTTTAAAACATTTGTCCCACAGATAACAAAACAAAATTAGTGTAATAACCATTAAATTTTTCATTTATGTGTTTTACATCACCATATTCTATTGTCATTGTAATAATGCATTTTCCATTAGTTCCATGAGATTGATTATCTCCTATTACAACTAAACTATTAGACTTATCATCCAAATTTATGAAAAATCCTCATTAGATGTCATATGAGAAGAAAATATAGAATCAATATATCAAGTATTATTATCACTTGCATTTGTATTGAAGCATGAAAGAAAGAAATAAATTTTGTATTAAATAATGTTGTGAGAATTATTGTTCTCCATGTCTATTTTATTAACCAAGAAATCTAATTCATATTGTCAAATCCTATTAAAATAAAAGCATTGAACATTAATTTTATCTCCACCATCATTCCTATATCTTCCTCTAAAGTTACCACTTCCTCATATGAAATTATTGCCTCTACCTTTGCCTCTAAAATTTCTAAATTACACTCTTGATTCATTTTATTATATTGTTTTCAAAATTGATTTCCATTACCTCATATGTTTGTTTTAGATGAAAATTATTGTTCAAGACTCTCCTCACCACTCTTCATTATTTCTTTTGTAGTTAATAAGATCCCACTTAACTCATCTATCTTCATGCTTGTGAGATATTTAGAAATCTCAACTATATAAAATACATTTTAAAATTTGGGGGTCATGTTTCTAAATTATTTTTCATTGATGTATTTTCATCTATATATTCTCCTAATACCTACTAAAATTGGTTTGATAAAAACTCTAAAAAATGATTTCAATCGATCAATTGCAATTAAATTATCTTATTCAATAACATATTGGTTATATATAGGATTTTAGACTTATAACATAACACTATAACACATCAATATGTTCCAAAATAATTAAATTATTGTAACACATCAAAATAGAACACATGTATCCATTAAATATTATTAACACCCCCATTAGTGTAGACATGGGTAAATATAAACCCCCCCTCACAAAATAGATGTTAGGTTCGACCAATAATGCGTATGTTACATAATAGAATATTTCACAATAAGATTCATCACACATGTTTCATTGAGATAATTATTTCCTTTCAACAAAGGCTTATTTTTACCATAGATGATTGACACACATAGAAGGGACTATGAAAACTCACAATGTGAAAATTAATCACTTAAATAAAAATTGACACATGATGACATTAGACACAAATGAAAAAATATTATGACATGAAAAATGTCAAAATAAAATTAATAATATAATAATAGACATGGGTAACTTAACTTCAATTTATAATATAGGACACAAATTATTATTATAAATTAAATGGGTTGACAAATTGAATGACTAATAATAATGAAATATATTAACAAATATAAAATATTTAATGACAAGATATTAAATACAATTTAATACTAACAATAATGTCTAAAAGACATCAGGGTTTGGCCATGGGGAGCACCCTGTGCAGCTCCCCACGGTGGCCGTTGATGAGATGCTCATGGATCAACTATAGAATTGGGCTCTAAAATGTATGGATTTTGGGTGAATTTGCCCCTGATCCGCAAGTTGATGTTGTTGCACCTTGAGGTGGAGTTCATCTAGTGGATGGATAGCGATGCCATGTTTATCAACATGGCCTTTGAGCCCCCATTCGAGTGATACAATGACCATAACTTCATCATGCATGGCTGGGATGTGCTCATATACAATCGCAATAATTGGATCAGCCTCTTGAGATGCTGATTAAGGATGTTAGGGCTGCAGGTAGTGCGATTTTAGGGTTTGAGGGCATGGTGGAACACGGCCTTATTCTTGACTTGGCTACGGCCTTCATTATTGCTGGATTTGATGGTGTCTCTATCAAATCTAAGTGATAGAGTAACCAAAGGTATTTTGTGGAATTTTATTGTCATGATAAATGCTTGTGTGTCGTTATTGTTTATTGCAATGGCAACCTATATTGTTGGCCAAGGTAGAATGCTAAATATATATATATATATTTTTAGCATTCTTTTCCCTATGCTATAAGTTCTTTGAGGTTTTAGGTCCTTGTAAAACTTGGGTACTTTTATTGGACTATGTTTGTGGTTTCAGGTCCCTGTAAAACCTGATTTTGATGCTGCTCTTGAGTAGGTTTCAGGATTGCTTTTCTTGGTGGTTGTTAATGCTTTATCTTTCTTAATTCTATTAAAGATTTTTGGGGTCCCTTCAAAACCTAATTTTACCATAATCTAAAACAATGTCTAAAAGACAATTTTTTTTTTACTATAATGACCATACAACACCAAAGATAATAATCATAAATTATTGACAATTAAAAACTATAACTAGTAAACAAAACATACACCTAAAATAAAACTTATAAAAGATATAATAAATACCACAAAAAATATACATATTATCTTGTATAAACAAAAATACCCACCTAATTATTCAAAAATATATGGGCCATGTAAAATGATGCACTTTGTATACAATTAAAATAATGTGCTATGTAAATAAAGAGTGAGCTCGCTAGACGCAATACATCATTGAGATACAAAATTGGTGACTAATGTAGGGAGATGAGTCACCAAAACATTAGTAAATATCTCAAGGTGGATAATTATGTGTTTATATATGTTATAAAAATGCATTTTGATGAAATGGCATTTGAGCCATGAAAGAGGCCAAAACTGGAAGTTAAGACCAATGCCAAGATAAATATTTATGTAAATTAAATCAAACCCTCTTACATATATGAAATTGTGTGGCTAGTGTAGATATGGAAATAAGTTATATACTAATTAAAAAAGTAATCTAATAATTAATTAATGACAATGGAATTAACACGTGATCTACATTACTATTCTAATGCCAAAAATAATAAACAAATAAAGGTATAATGATTGAAAGGGCTCTTGTGCATGATCTACACTGCTCAACCATATTATTACCCAAACTTAATGTATAGATAGGTTCATTAAACCTAGTTTGATACCATTATTTAAATTGTTCTAAAATAAACTCTCAAAAAAGATATCAAAAATTGATCATTCATATGTTTTGATAATAGCTAAAGTCATGAGAGGGAAAAATAAACTTAAACTCAAATATTTGGCTCAATATATTTACAAAAACCACCTAAAATATCTCTAAGGCTCTCAAGATTATACATGGTATTTTAAATCTATCTTAACTCCTTCTTATATCATGACACTCATGTTGATCTACTAAAGTTCTCTCTAGGAAACTGCTCTGATGGGGGTAGTGTGGATGGTCTGTGGAGGGGATTTCTTAGATCTCTTTCCCCTACTTCAATTCTAGATTTTAAATAGACTCCCCAAGCTCAGACACCTTCATGTATTCTATTCCTATAGCTCCATATGTATGTCTTCATAAAAAATATTCTATTACCATTCATTATTTGGATTTCACTAGAAAGGGACCTAGCTCGAGCTTCTTTCTACTGCTCCCACTAGCAACAAAACTACTCTCACTTATCCCCATGATGAGGGATTGGATTATGTGTGCACTACCATGTCCTCTTTACCCTCAAAGGTCAATATATTATCATGGTGGATGTTTTGGAACCCATACAACATCCTTCCTATCCCTAACTATGGGTTTTAGATCTCTTTCATTCCCATGCTGATCCTTTTTCTATGATCGATCTTCTTGAGCATGAATCTATGAAATGATGGGTTTATGATAAATGCATAAATGTTTCTAACCCCTTCCACATTTTTAGTGATTTTTGAAAATCTTGGATCACTTTTAATTCCTCTTTTAGGGCTCCTTCCCTAGGTAATGCTTCCTTGTTGTCTATTCCCCACCAACCCATTTTTATGAGGCATGTGCCCATTCATTTTTCTAAGCATTCACCAAAAGTTTTTATTGTTGAATATTATATCCAAGAAATGCAATATGGGATGGGCTATAAATATATTTTTGGTAAATGCATAGGCAAAATCCTCTCTACTTCACCCCTCTTTGATTAAACTTTTGAGACCTAGAAATTCATTATTTCACCCTTCTTCACCCTACTTAGTTTTGGTTTTTCCCTATCGAGTTTCAATGCTCCTCTAACCATGACTTTATGCTAAACTCTAGGTCCTAGTTTTTAAATAACTTTTGCTTATTTTGGCACCCTTGAAATCCTTTCTTTGATTTATTCAAGGCTTAAGTTACTATTAAACCTCTATGGATTAATCTATATTACGTTATACCTATGTTAAGGAGCGAAAAGTTCATCAAGATGTTGGTGAATTAGGCTAGTTATTTTATGAGCATTGATGACTCCTCTTGGCATATTAATTTTATTAGATCATGTGATATCATGGACCTATCCAAAATAATCTACCATCCAATGAATTTGATCTCCTCATGCAGATTATGGACTCAATTTATAAATAATGATAGCCTCACTTTCCATTGTTTTCATTATAATCTTTCTAGTCATCAGATCACTGGGTGTCCTTCTAGGTTATGAGGTCCCTCTGCTCCATTGTATTTTCATGTTTGGAAGAAGGTTGAGACTCCCAATCATGATTTCTTACAACATAACAATGCTAATTTTTTTATCCCTTATTTCTCTAGGAGGTTATTGCATAGTAATTTCTAAAGGAAGGATCTTTTCCCAATTTGAATCCATTTCAAATGAAGCTTCCTATTGAAAAAGCCACATCCTTAGGACCTAATTGTGATCTAATAATGGGGTAGTTACATATGAAATTTCCATCCTCACTCTCTTTCCACCCTTTCCCTTATTTTACTCCCTTACACTAATTTCTCGACCCTATCTCCCCTCCTCAAGTTGTTCCCTTTTTGCTACCCCACTTTATGTGACTCCCCCTCTCTCATTTTGAGCTCTATCAACCCATGCATGCTAAATAAACTTAAATATAATGTTGGATCCAATAAAAATAAGAAAGGTAGATGTTCAGAGGTAGATATGTTGAGATTCAAAGTAGAAGCATTAGTGAGGGAGGGATCCCAATGGAAAATGAAGGCCCTTATTTTGAGACATGAGAGAATATATGCACTGAATACTGCACCACCTTTAATTGGGCTCATCTCAATTGGATTCTTCTTTTGTCTTATATTATCTGATATCATTCACATCAGATTGGTTAAATTATTTCTATTGGGCTTAGTTGGATTCATACCTTTTAGCATAATGGTTTCCTATCTGATTGTTTTCCTTATTTTTACCTTTTCTCCTCATATCTAGAGGATTTTCATCTATATGCTTTACTTTATCCCTTTTTCATTTTCATGAATTTTTGTTCTAGGGGATTGGTCCCATTTTTGTGTCCCAATTATGTTTTATATATCTAGTCAAAAGTGTTTTAAACTATAAAAAAATCAACCATTCACAATCTAATTATATTATTCAATAACATACTATTTACATATATAAAATTTTAGCCTTATAACATCGCACTATAACACATAGATATGTAACAAAATATTTAATTATTGTAACACCTCATAATACAACATATTTATAGAGTAAATATTCCTAAAATTACATTCATTTGACTAATTAGGCCTCAGTTTTTTGTCAAAAATTGATTAGCAAATTCACTTTTTGACATTTTCATATTTTCAATATTCTTACATAGTTTTTAATTTATAGTTTGTGCACCTTGATAAGAATTCACAAGTATGTCCCATGTATATTTAACATTACCATCTCCACTTATTCTAAGAAATATGATATTATCTATTTCATACCAAATATAATGTAAAGCATCATTGCCATTTTTACATTAACTTTGTATTACTTATTTTGTGCATCATTTAAAGTAATCACATGTGAAACTTTTGTATACCCACTTTGAAAAATTTCCCACAAATATTTAAATTTTAGTATTCATCATCCTACTACACCAATAACTGAAATTCTCTCCTCCTAAAATAGGAATTACACTATAAGGTATACCATTTTCACTAATACTCACTATAATAAAATATTTGTAATCAATCACAAAAGCTCAACCCAACATTGAAGAGGTATTCAAATTGAAATACTCCCCTTGTCTCATAAATTAGGACCAAACACTAAAAAATATTTTCTTTTTATTATTTTGTAATTACAAGTGCTGATAAAACATTAACATCAAAAAACAATGTTGTCAGTAAACCTTGTCATTTTTTGAACAATAAAAGAATAGTTTTTTGAACATCTTAGCCAACTCATGGAAATAATTGTTTCAAAAGTTTCACAAAATTTAAGGATAAAATTCAATTCCTACTACCTCTAATTACTTAAGCCAGATAATGTGGCTAGTTTTTGGCTCTTGAATCTGCATTGTTTAGAAGATATAGAATTAATTATATTTCTTCTATATTGCCTTTAAAATATAGAAGCAACTATATCTAAAGACTAAAAATTATTTAGACCATAATTTTTCACCAATATTTTGGCCTTGTTAAATTAGACAACATAATAATTTTTTAGGTCTAGATTCTCTATCATTTGTCAAAAATAGAATCAAATGGATTTTAGGGAATTTTAAAGAAATTATTGAAGAAATTCAATAAGATTTTATAAAATTTAATTTAATAAATTTAATGATATATAAATATCATTAAATTATTGTTTAACCTAGAATGTCATAATTTATTAAAAATTATACTAAAATCCAAAAACACATTTCTAGTAATGGTATTTCACACATACTTGTGTGCTTATATCTTGAGCACTCCTCTTCAATCAAACTTTGTTTAGTAGCACTTAATTTTAATCAAATTAATCTAGCAGACAATAAGGTGTAAAATATGAATACTTGATACACTATCTCCTTATATATTTCCTTTTTTTAGCCCATGCCTCACCCATGCACTTATTATAATGGATATATAATGCCTTTAGATGCACCTTTAATAGTGTGCACCTCTTCTCTTTTTTTCCACCACTTATTAAACATAGACACATCATGAAATATATAAAGAGTTTCCTATAAATTAATTCCAATAGTCATTCCAAGACTCAAATTTTCATCCTTTAGGAATTAATCATAATTTAGACCAAAATAATAATTATTTTGGTTTCCAAAAACTCCTCTAGGTACCTTAAATTGTATATTCCTTTCTAAGGAAAAGATTCCTCTAGGAAAATTCCCATATTTATTTTAGGATCTTAAAAAATATAGATATGGTATAGAGATATGATACCATATGAAAACATATTTAGGTAATAAAAAAATGCCATAGTGATATGCAAATCAAAACACACAATAGATTCAAATTAAAAAATGAAAAAAAGCTTATAGAACTCACAACACGGCTTACAAATCATACACATAAAAGGAGTATTTATACTACACCAAATAATCAATAAATTTGATTTATTATATAAATATTCTAAATATTAAAAATATCCATGAAAATGCATGAAAACCCAAATATCACTAAAAATATGAAACTAAGTATGAATTACTAATAGGAATTATTTCTTTTAGATATTTTAGCTTATCATTTATTATTGGGTTTTTTAGCTCATAATATTAAACTATACGATGGTAAAGGTTATAGGTAGTAACACCTAATATTATTTCACACATCATGATTATATTATGCCTCCAATGACAATTTTTTGACTCAAATATTTCTATGAGGTCTTAATGACTATGCTTTGTGATGGTTATATGATCTTCCATTCTAGTCAGTTAACATATTAAATATTTTGACATATTAGATTCTATCACTTTTTATGAATAATATCAATGTTTATTTTTCTTATGCTCAAATAAAAAAATTGAATCAAGGGTCTAATGAACCAATCAATGACTATGTGATTTGATATAAGACCATTATTATTAAGATGATAAATACTATGGATGATAATGAGTTTATATATATATATATATATATATATATATATATATATATATATATATATATATATATATATATATATATATATATAAAGTTTTGTTTCTTCTCTCCATGAGTTCATTATTTTCATAAAATTAATATCATTTGATGATTTATGTCATATAGTTAAAAATTGGGAAGTTAAGATCATAACTTTGAACAAGCTTAGATATGTGCTTAATTCTAAAACTACTTCAATTTAAAAGTTTAAAAGAAAATAAGTTAAAAGGTAAAATCAAATGATAATAATAATTATGAAATGACAAAAAATAATTAAATGTCACAACCTAATAATAGACATGTCTTGTCCAATAACTAAAAGAGGTAATTTTCACAATTACTTAGACTCTTCATATGATTTTATAGAAGATACTTGAGTGAAACCTTATTTCTTTTCTTACACCTAATGAGGTTGATATGAGTAGGCCTCTAATTAAGGGACATGAAAAAAATACATATTGTGACTACCATATATGTAAATGGAATTCTAAAAATAGATTTTTGGACTAATAATATTCAGAGCCTCATTGATGACAAAAATATTGATCTTAGTACACTTATAAGTGATCAAGGGCCACAAAAAAATAGGAACACAAAGTTTAAAATATTTTTTAAGCCCTTTATAAATCATGCATCAATAAAAACTAAATATAATTTTGAGGTGAAATAACATACAATGCATATCTTCCTTAGAAATATGATCATCTATTAAATGGTATTATTGGCACACTTATAAGCACATTTGTAAAATTACCTAAAATTACATTTGATGATAATGAGATTGTGGATAATGACCCTACTTATATATTACTATTTATACAATCATACATTAATTCATAGCCTATACATAATGTCATGGTAGATAATGATTTAAATGAAAATGTTTGTACAATAACACTTACTCATACACTTAGATATACACATGAGGATTTCATGGATACAACCAACATTATCAAAGGATTTTATGGAAAGTAATATAACCCTCTTGGGAATATTATGCTACCTATTAAGGTAGTTATTTTAGTAGTTTTTATTTTATTCATAGTCTTATTAATTACATAGGTATTAAAAATATTGTTTGGATGCCTTTGGATATATAATATCCATGTAGTACCATCTTTAGTATGCAGATGTGTAAAGTATATACATAGAAATAGGGTGGTCATAGTTTCAAGTGTTCCATATGAGTATCATATTTAGGTATAGGAATTTCTTCCTCAACCCCCACTACCACAATCAGTTAATATATTTAGGTTGATTCTATGCATTTGGCTACTCCACCTATTTAGGTTCATCTTATGTAGTCAATTACTACATGTATGTAGGTCCATTATATTTATTTAGTTACGCAACTTATTTAGTTTTATTCTATGAAGAAAATTTATAAAGGTATTTAAATTTATGAGAATACCAATGTTTTGATACCCATTACATCATAGAGTTATTTAGGATCTCATGACTACCATTATTTACTGTATCACACACTAGGCTAGTGTTATAGACACCTCACCATGTCTCAAAATAAACATAGGCACATGTTTCTCATATTATATAGTGGATTTGACAAGATAATATTCTCCCTATAATTACACACCATATGTAAGATCTTATGATTCATGAAAATGATGTAAATTACATTACAACACAAATTCATTATTTATATCCAAATGCAACTACATATAATACTACTCACAAAAATTGGCCATTCCCATGTTTGATATAGAACCTACACATTACCATACTCTTTAAAGGATATTTAGTTTTTTGTATATATAATTAAAATATTTCAAAAATACTAAAAAATTTAAATATTAAAAAAATCCAAAATTAGGACATAAGCATGACATGTTTACTAGTTTCCATTATTAATCTATGCTATTTATCATATGTCTAGTAGATTAAATATCCCTTTTCATATGGATATGTATTTCATGGTATATATGAGAGATATGTAAGAAATACATATTTACATGATATATGGATGTCTAAAATTAGGGAATTCCCATATAAGGTGCTATGCCAATGTTAGGGGCATCTCATTCCATAGGTTATATCATTACAATTTATATCTTTCTATGACCTTTCAATTTATGCTATTGAGATAAATTTATTTCCCACACATTTATTGATCTTAATTATATTATTTAAAGTGATACATTTCATATATATGTTATTTTAATATATCAAGTCTTTGAAAAATATTGATAGTGTAGACTAGTTTCACTTGCTTAATGATTTTTTATTTATATTTCATGTTCTATAGGCCAATAACATATTATTATTATTATTTTCTTAATATATATATTTTTATTGAGTGTATCATTATATACCATTTTATTTGGGCCCTTAGATTTGTGTGACATTTGAATGTTCATTGTGTGTGACCCTTAGCTTTATGCAACATATAATTTTTGATTATGTGAAAATCTTGGATTTGTATGACATTGAGTTCTATATCATGTAATTCTATTATGTGTGTTAAGTCCATTTCATTATGTTCTTATGAGGGGATAAATCTAGGATTGCATGTTGAGTTTGTGGTGTCATGATCTATATCACACACCTTCTATTTGTGTGTGGTTATATGATCCATATCATGTACCTTCTTGTATAGTTAATTATTCAATGATTATATTAGGGATGGTTACTATTATGCACCTTATTTTTGTGTGTGCCTTGAAATTAAACTCGCATACCATATATTACATATTTCATATATAATTTCTTGGCATATTAATTACTATGATGACATATCATCAATATGTTATCACATATTTCTAATGTTTATTTTTTTTACATAATAGGATGTAATAATTATTTTATTTTGATATGATTAATTGATATGTTACATCTTTCACCTCAAAATTAGGGCATATTAGTGGGATTGTCATAAATATGCAAACCTCAATGTACAAAAAATTTAGATGTTGTGATATATTACATGATTCATAGACTTCTTATTGGTGTAGAGTGTTAGTTTGGTATGAATTGTGGGATAATTTTTGTAGATTGGAATAAATTTTCAAGGCATATGAAATGCATATGCACATATTTTACAAGAACATAGGTTAAATTTTTTTATTTTTTTTACATTTGGGACAAATGAGATATAAATGCATAAAATTCTATATCATGTTGGAATTAAAATTACATTATGGGGTAATAACATTCTTCATGCACACACACTATTTTAAATTTACACTTAATAGCATGGAATTGATGGTACAAAATGTTACATTTTGAATCTCCAAGTTCATTTGTATTATTTTATTCATGAGCCTTATGTGGTCTCCACCTTTCATCTTGAGGTTGAATATTAGTTAAACGAGTAGTGTGGTTGATATTCTACACCCTTATAAACCTAAAAATAATCCTCTAGAGTTGAGGCACTTATTTTTCTAACCCATGAAAATATTCTTAGTTAATTTATCCATGGGTCATGATCACCCATAATTATCCAAATGTTTGAGAAATAAACCCACTTCCCCATATGTTTCAAAAAGAAGCATCTTTCTCCAATGATTCAATAGGAAACATCATCTCAAACACCATCTAGGTGGAACATAGTTCACACATTTATAGGTATGTTTATTTCTTTATTTTAACTTTCAAATTTTTTATGTTCATATTTCATTTCATATATGGAAATTAATTTACATTTACATTGTAGTATTTAATTGAGAAATCTCCACACTTTGAACCTTATCACAAATACAAAGTGTGTTTTACATACTTAATTTTATATCTTTATCCTTTACTCTAAAATTTTATTTCATTTAAATATTATAATGAAATGGGGGAATTGTTAGACACTAATTATTGTATTAGATACTTGGTAATGCCAATATTAGCATACCTTAATTTTACATGACTTGTGTGTACACATATAGATTTAATATACCCTTGTGTTCTAAGTTTATGAGTTATATGGGTTTGAACTTTAGAAATTTATATCTATCACCTACATGAATTACCTATTATATGCATATCATATTCATTATCATACTCAAATTGTCTCTTTATGCACATGATAGGATAACCTGTAATAATCATGTTTCTTTCAATAGAAACTATGTAAATTTAAAAGCATGGGTAAAAAACTTGAATTGATGCCGACCTAGTAGAGCATAATCCACACTAAAATATCAAGAAGGTAGGGTTATAAAGCCTACACATGAGATATGGGGTATGTCTATCACTAGGCCTCAAGATAGATAAATGGTAATAATAATTATTTAATAAAGGGGTGTATCAAGGATATACTAAGGAACTTATATAGTGGGCATATAGTGTAGTTAGTAAAACTGACTAGAAAATATACATAGAGGTAAGACAAAATGAGTCTTAGAAGAGGTCAAAATGATAGTAATAAAGGTATTACAAAAAAAAATTCAAAAATCTATCATAAAGTATGTCAATCCAATCCCATCCCATTCTCGATGTATTACTTAAGGCATAAAAAAAAATAAAGAACAAGGATAACATATATCAAATACATCTAAACATATTAAACTAATAAGAATGTAAGTGGCACAATGGTAAACTAGTGGGTAGTCTATGAAATCTAAGATGATAAAAGAAAACCTAAGAAATCCTATAGCTATGCCAAATTAATAATTATAAGGAGGAGCATAAGCACACATAAGCATGCATATTATATAAAAATAAATAAATAAGATCTATTTATTAAGTGAATAAATGAAAGAGAATATAGATAATGATACTTACATTTGGGGTGATTCATCAATGAATCAAACTCCCTCTTGGCTTAAGTGGAACTTAGCATGAAATGTTATAGGAAAAATACCTCAAATGAAAAAAATAAGATATATATATATATATATATATATATATATATATATATATATATATATATCCTTATTTGGGGACTTAAAATATTGGGAAACCTCCTATATACTCCTCTTTTTCAGCTTCAAATATCTTTAGGAAGACTAAACCTTCAAAATAACACTATAACCTATAAATCCTCATTTTACTACTTAAGAGAATAAATGTAAGAAAAAATATAGTAAATGAAAATTTTGATATATTTTTAAATGATAATATGACCCATACATATATGGATCCAATAACAAAAACTAGCCTTAAACTCTAAGTTAATGTATCAGCCAAATCAAAATAGTTAGAAGGATGTCAATTGTCAAAAAACATGTATTGGATAGGATGTTACAATAAAAATAAAAGGGGCATGACTCAAGATTATATTAGATACATTGATATAATACAAAAAAACACAAGTATGAAAAAAACCATATCATCCTAGCTGATATAGTAGGAATATAGGGTGGTTAGTAAGACTAAATGAAAAATATACAGAGAGGTAAGACAAAAAGAGACTTAGAAGAGGTAAGAATGATATTAAGGAAGGTATTATATAATATTATGAAAAAATATATCATAAATTACCTCAAGCCAATCCCAAACCATTCCTAGTGCATTACTTAAGACATGTTTTCAAATATATTGATGCAATGACAAGACATTAAAATATAAACTGCTAATAAAGTGATAAAGTGAAAAATATTTTTTTCTATACATATTCCCCAATTAAAGCTCATAATGTATCATGATAGTTTAATATGGGATGGTGCTTTGATAATTATACATAACAACAAAAAATAACATAAATTAAAATAAATGTTGAAATAACTAAAAATATGTATCTTTACTTACATTACTAATAGAAGAGATGATGTTACTTGTGTTATAGATAATGGAAGGTTCCAATCTAGTATTTTTATTGGTAGACCTAAAAAATGAGAGGAAAATATAAATTTATACAAAAATTATCCATTAGTACCATAAAATTCCTTATTTCTCTAAGATCCTAGGGCTTCTTTTGGTTTTTTAGATGGGCATGCAAAATCTAAGATATGATAAAATATGGGATATATAGGATTAAAAAAATCTATAAATTATTAAATTTGTGTCACCATAATGTGATGATGTAATTTATATTGTATATTTCATTACTTCATAATAGGTTTGAAAATATGCATAGTAAAAAAAAAAAAAAAACCAAGTTTAACAAATATATTAAGTGAGTAGATAGAAAAATTGACTAACAAAAGATGTGTAGGAAATGAATATAAAACCATCTGATGTAATACACATGAAAAATTAATTCAAATGTAGGGGATGATAAATTTAATATAAGAAGATATATAATAAAAACAAGTGTGAACTCAAATCAAGAAAGGGCATGAAATAAATATAAACAAAGACTCTAATGAGTGAAGAGTCAAAATCAATGGTTGTGATAAATAAAGATGTAATAAAATTCCACCATATAGAGACATAACTATGATGATTGATATGGTTCAAAAGGTGAAAATGGGTGATGTACATTTGTGAAGAAGGCCTAGTTGTATTCCTAAATGCCTTAATATATAAAATTAAAAAATAAAAAATTTAAGAGACATCATAAATAGAAGTTAAAGACAAATATAAAGCAAATAGATAAAAAATTTGAGTATATAAATAAATGGGATGTGATAAAATAGAATAAATATCCATCAATGGGATATTTGTAATTAAAAAAAAGAGATATAATGAATTAAGACACCACAAGGGTGATGTAAATCATTAGTGGAGGGAAGACACTCTAATAAAGTGGGAAAGGCTAATATATTTTGGCATCAAGGACCTAAAGAATCCCACTTAACAAGTGCAATATTGGTATAAAAAGTATAAATATCATCCTATAAGGATAGGTGCATGAAAAATAAAAGGATTATACATTCCCAAAATGTGTTCCCCAATTTTCAAGACCTCTTATAGAGTTTTCGGTCTATTATGAATATTAGGTACTTGCATTAGAAAGAAAGTGACACTAGAATGTAAGAATATATAAATAAATAATGATATAATGAGACCTATTACCAAATTATAATATCCTACCACACTTCAATTTACATTAAATCTATCATGAACCCAACTATGTAGTTTGAGATTTGACTAGAATAATAGATGTGCCAAAAAGATCATGTTTTTAGTGTGATTTGACTTTAAAAATTGTATTTTCTTAAAATATGTTTTTTTACTCTTTTGGCCTTTTATTTTTTCCTCTTCCATAGGTATTCATAAAAACTAAACATGTATGTTAAATATGAATAATATAAGAGAGTTTACACCTAGATTCTATAGAAAAAGACCATGAGACTATGATGCCTAAAGACTCCTAGACTTACACCATAGAAAAGAGTACATATCAAAACTGGCCCAAGTGTGCATCAAGTGAAAAGAGAGGAACATATGGGGATAATGGAAGATACATCCATGAAAAAAATATGATACAATTAATATATGCTACTAGCTAACCAAAATAATGGAGGAATTTGCTTCATAAATGACTAAGCAAAAAGTAGGGACCTGAATGTACATGGAAAAGCAAGTAAAATAAAAAAACCCAACTAAGGTAAATTCTATGAGGGATGGTAATAATTACACTAGACATGCCATACTAACCAAAAAAGGTATAACACAAGAATTATTAAGATAATTCATCCTAAAAGAGGGGGAATGAAAATAAACTAAAGGACCCATTAAAAAATAATAGCAAAAAATAATCATGTTATAAATGTAAAACTATGAAATTAAAAGACCACAACATCCAAAAAAAGGAAGGAGGTGGAGTACTAAGAACTTGAAGATGATGATCAAATATCCATAAGGTAAACTAAGGCCTAATTTAATATTAAAATAAAATATTGAATATTAAAACCTGAAATTTATACCAAAGATACAAAAGGGAAACCAAGGCCAACTATAAATCATTCCAAAAGAGAGGGAAAATAAAATGCTAAAAAATAAAAATGAAGTTGATACTAAATATTTAAAAGTAAAAATAAGAATTAATGTAAGTGAAATAAATTAACCCAAAATATGGGGAACGAAAAGATACCAAAGAGCCATAAATACACCAATGTCTAATTATTAAAATTTAATATAAAGTTATAAAGTAAAGGTCATGCCAAAAACAAAGTGATTAAATAAACATGAAAAAAAATAGAATGAAACATAAGTGATAAAGAGAATGTAACATTAAATAAAAATATGTGAAATGTATTCATATTTATCTCTAAAGATTTATTAAAGTTGGATGTGTTTTTTTGTAAGGTGTAAAATATTATTTATTAATTACTCATGGTAAGGATGTTATTTCAAGGAGAGAGAATGAAGATGTGCATTGTAATATACCCCCAAAACATGCATGAAGGGAATGATGGACATAAAGAGATGCCTAAAAGGATAAAATAGGAGAAGGTAAAGCATCATAAGATTCCCTAACACCTAAAGTAAGAAAAATATGGGAATTTTAATATTACTTAACATCTGTGAGAATAAAAGGATAGGCACCACAAGATTTCCCAATTTGTGGGAGGTAGGTGTATTGGGATTAACCTCAAAATTGATAAGCCTATTAATTATGTCAAAGTTCGTGTAAATTTATATTAAAATATGGAAATTAGAATATAAGGTAATTTAAATATATTTGGGGGGTGTTAGTTAATTGTTTTTTATGATATCAATTAAGCTAATATATTTTGATATAATAAAATTAGGCTAAATTGTATTCGATTATTTGATATAGTTAAGCAAGTGTGAAATGATTTAGATTGTATCAAGTAGACTAATATATTTGGATGAAACATATGGATTATGATCATTATATATTATTTTATTTAAGGTATTATTATTTCTAGGAATATATATTAAGACTATATTGAGAAAGTTTGTGTTTTGGCCGATATAGCTAGTAAGATGGGAAAAATTATATCAACACATTCTAGGTCATGGTTAGTGTAATTTTATATAATATGACATAAAATTATTAATTTATCATAAATTTATATTATGGTTGGTTTAGTTAAATTAAATAGTAAGAATTGTATCAAAACATTATGTGTCATGGTTGGTACAGTTGTTTGTAACAAGAGGAAATGTATTAATACATTATATGTCATGGCCAGTGGAATTGTCTATAACATGAGGTTAAATTATAAATGTATTAAAAAATTATAAGTTGTATCCAATGTATTTATTTTTAGATATTTGTAAATATATGGTATTAATTTATTCAATACATCTAAATTGAGTTGGGTATAATATAACTATATCAGCATGGATGATACAATTGGAAATAAGTGACTATGCAAATTTAGATGATTTGGAATTGTTTGATACTAAAAGTAAACCTATATAAAGGCATGGGTATTTATATAATCTATAGGATAAGAACTCACATGACATATAATGCAATTTTTTATATAAATTTAAACTAGGTGCTCTTGATAAAATGAGGGGTTAAGAAAAGTATGTTGTATAAGATAAGTGTCATGACCAAACATTTTGTCTCAAAACCCATGTATTATTTATTTATTAAATCAATTCAATGATGCTTACTTATGAATTGTAGTTGACTAGTGGTTAAACTATTATGTAATATTTAAAACATTATCAAAGGAGTGTGATACACATAATTATACAAATAATTAGGTAATTTATTTAATTTTATCCACTTCCCGCTACAAGGCTTCCTAAGAAGTGGAATATGACCATAATATGATGAAGTCACAATATAAGGTGGTTTAATAAGTTTTTTCCTCATGTAATGAGGAAAATTCACATTGATATACTATCTTGAATAGGAGGTCTAATTTAATTGTAATTTATTAATTTATTAGATCATGAAGGCTTTCAAACATACATCTCAAGTTAACACACATAAAGAAAAGTAAGGTGAAATAAGGAAATAATTTACTTTAAAATTAGTTTATCACCCCAAGGCTTACCAAGGGAGAGTCCTTACTAAAAAATATCACAACTCTACTCCCAAATCACACTAGTAAAAGAGGGTTAATAAATACAAACCAAGCTTGATGTGAAGGGGTTGACAACATCCACATAATGATCAAATTAAAATTTTGTTTAATTAATATCATAAAAATATTCAACCCAAACAATAATTAACTAGCATAACACAAAGGATAATGAAAAAACCTAAAATATATCCTAATAACCTATACCAAATAAACATAACACAACTTGGGAAGCCTACATATATAATATGTAGAATCAGGATATGATGTAGTTCTCATTACACTTGTGATGGCATCCTCCAAAATCCATCATAAATGAAATAAGGTTGGCACTTTAAGCCAAAAATGTAACTAATATGTCACTCAAGATATTTTATAAATCTCTAGACATTAACTCAAACTAAATAACACACTCAAGTGAGCTTCTAAAGCTCTAAACATCTAATACATGACAAAATGAAAATATCAAAACTTTGACATGTCAATAAATACCTAGATAACTCAAATGCATGTACTTACTGAAGCACTACCTTGTAATAAAATAAAATAAATTCAAGTGTGATAAGGAACCTATATTGTTTTGTTCCAATGAAGTCAATGTCTTAGTAATTTCTAGCCTACATTACTTAGAGAAGATTCATCTATCAATTAGATCTTTAAAAGTGTATAAGGTTATAAAAAGATAGAAAAAATGTACTATACATGAATAAAAAGGGTCACAACCCATAAAAAAATATATTTGATCATACCACACTACTATAAATTAGGAAGATTCACGTACACAGAGAAGAATAATATAAAAATCATGATGATACAAATACTCAAAAGAATAGTTGTGTAGGCATGTGTTGTAAGAACACCCAAGGTTATTTATTCACAATGCTCACTAAAGGAGAGTGATATAAGAATTATTTTTCTAATCATGTTTTCTAATAAAATCTTTAAGTTGGTTGATAACACCCACACAAAGGGACATCCTAAGGGCCAATTCACTAAACTTGTGCCCACTCCCTGAGCTACCTATATATATGTGTTGATCCCATCACATGTATAATTAGGGTTGGTTTTAGTTCAACACAAAAGTTTTATGTTTAATGTGAAGGTAGTTGTATTTCAAAAAAATACATGCGACTAATCCTAACATAGTTACCTATTATGGGTAACCCTGTAGCCACTAATTGGCCCAAAGTGCATTTAGGAAGTATCAAGGGATTACAATGACTTAAAAATATATGGAGAGTAATTAATTTTATAATTCCAAGTATGAGAAAAAAAATAAGGCCTTACTCTAAAATTAAGTTCTAAATAGTTGTTATCAGGTCCCCCAATTTAGAGACCCAATAGGATATGACCAAGACCTTAAAAAAATAAAACATTTACAACTTAAAGACTGAACCAAGGCAATAATTTTATTATAGGTTAGTAGAAATTAATATATCTACCTAATTATTTAATTGTATTAATTTCACATAAAAACCATAAGTGGCATTCCCAAATGGTTCCAAATACCCTAACCTCCAAGCTGATAATTCAGGCACAAAAGTACCCTCATAATAATTCAAAAGGAAAATATTAACAAAATAGTTTATAATAAATTAAATTTTATAAGTAAAAGATAGGTAATCCAAAATCTTACCAAATTTTATTTTTACATTAAAATAAAACCCTTATAATTTTTACAATAATGTAGGGTAATTAAATATACTTATGGATAGACAATCCTAGCAATAACAATAAGCTGGTTATTTCTTATACTACAATAAACCATTGGTGAGTGTAATTCCTTGAGATGAATACATTAAACACATTATATTCATAAAATGACACTTTTTAAATAGTAAATATCCTCTTATATAAATATTATTTTATATAAGTGTTATATCACTATTAGTTATTTATTCAAGATTTATATAACAAATCATAAGATTGTTAAATCATGTGCATTAATTAAGTTAACAAAATAGAATAAAGTTATGGTTAATCATAGTTTTATTATATGTATCACTTAGTTAAATTATAAAAATTTAGACTTATATTACCATATTGTTTATAATCAACTTTTAATATATTATATGATAATCCTTTATATATCTCCAAAATTAGCTTTTACATTTTAACTCAGCATACCAATTATAGAATAGTATGTAAGTCATACTAAAAATATATTTAATATTTTGGAGTAATGATTTAAAAAATTCATTTAAATATTATAGTGTTTTTTTTAATTTGATAGGGTAAAACTAGGTCTTACAAGGACTTGGAAACCACTAGAGTGAAATACAATAGTTTTAACAGGCCCTCAAGGGCTGAATGAGCAAAAAGAAAAACTAGTACCTAGAGAACAAATAGGAATAAGAAAATTGAATAAGATTTATGTGGAGGGAACTTCTTGAGTGTCTTCAGTATTAGAACTATCCTTAACTATAATAGTGGGTTTATCTTTTGAAACCTTGGCTCAGGTGTAATTTTTGAGGCCTTCAACCCCTTCCCTAGGAAATATCATCTTGGACTGCTTCCTATCTTATTATAGTGGTTATTTGTGATAAATTTGTATTATTAATGTTAAGTTGAATGATTAAATGAAAAATAGTGATCATTTGGGTAGATGGATAGAATATACGTGAATACAAATTAATATCTATTTTTTTCATTATTCATACACATTACTATCTTAGTGAATAAATAATAACTATATTAAAACTCAAATTGCACACTTTAAGAAATTTATATAAAATAAAAATTATTCATATTAGCTACCTAGTTTCAAATCACATTTATACAAATGGTAAAAGGAATCTTTGAAGGGCCTAGAGACCATATTGAAATATATATTTTTAATTTGATTTCACTAATAGATTTCAATAACCAGATTTAAACATCAATCCTAAGGAATTAACCCAATTAAGATATGGTTTAATTAAATAGTATATTTTCATAGCATTCCATAACCAAAAGAATAGGACACATAATCATGTGACAAAACAAAATTATAATTTCATTAACATCACATGGCCAAGATGTTCTTGATCCTAGTTATGATTGTGAAAGAATATAACACCTTAGATAAAAGAAGAGAGGGAGGGGCACCTATTTATCTCAAAGTAAAATAAATAATAATAAACATTATAAATAATAATATATAATATTTGGTGCAAATACCATCCCATTTGCACCAAAGATTATATATTATTATTTATAATGTTTATTATTATTTATTTTACTTTGAGAGAAATAGGTGCCCCTCCCTCTCTTCTTTTATCTAAGGTGTTATATTCTTTCACAATCATAACTAGGATCAAGAACATCTTGGCCATGTGATGTTAATGAACTTATAATTTTGTTTTGTCACATGATTATGTGTCCTATTCTTTTGGTTATGGAATGCTATGAAAATATACTATTTAATTAAACCCTATCTTAATTGGGTTAATACAACATCAAAAATAAAATCTAAATTTATATATG